>OZ038396.1:27161694-27362920 GCA_964036045.1 Eutreptiella sp. 'Long Island Sound 2002' | reverse complement strand
ATAAGCAGGTTGTGTACCAATCCCTTGGGAGCCCCCCCCCCCCCCCCTCCCCGGACCTAATACCCAAATAGAATGAAAAACACGCAAATACAGCCTAAAACATGCTTTACATACCTTGGATGGTCATTTTAGGTGGTCACAACATCAAAAAAACAAGTTTCAAAAACTTCGATTTTTGAGCTGCCCGGGGTGAAAAGCTGCATAAGCACGTTGTGTACCAACCCCTTGGGAGCCCCCCCGGCCTAATACCCAAATGGGGTGAAAAACACGCAAATACAGCCTAAAATTATGCTTTACATACTTTGGATGGTCATTTTAGGCGGTCACAATATCAAAAAAACAAGTTTCAAAAACTCCGATTTTTGAGATGCCCGGGGTGAAAAGCTGCATGAGCGGGTTGTGTACCAATCCCTTGGGAGCCCCCCCCCCCCCCCCCCTCCCCGGACCTAATACCCAAATGGGGTGAAAACACGCATATACAGCCTAAAATATGCTTTACATACCTTGGATGGTCGTTTTAGGTGGTCACAATATCAAAAAAACAAGCTTCGAAAACTTCGATTTTTGAGCTGCCAAGGGTGAAAAACTGCATTAGCAGGTTGTGTGTACCATTCCCTTGGGAGACCCCCCCCCCTCCCCCCCGGACCTAATACCCAAATAGGATGAAAAACACGCAAATACAGCCTAAAACATGCTTCACATACCTTGGATGGTCATTTTGGGTGATCACAACATCAAAAAAACAAGTTTCAAAAACTTCGATTTTTGAGCTGCCCGGGGTGAAAAGCTACATAAGCAGGTTGTGTACCAATCCCTTGGGAGCCCCCCCCCCCCCCCCCCCCACCTAATACCCAAATAGAATGAAAAACACGCAAATACGGCCTAAAACATGCTTTACATAGCCTGGATGGTCATTTTAGGTAATCACAATATCTTAAAAACAAGTTTCGAAAACTTCAATTTTTGAGCTGCCCGGGGTGAAAAGCTGCATGAGCAGGTTGTGTACCATTCCCTTGGGAGCCCCCCCCCCCCCCCCCATGTGCGGCCAACACCCAAATAGGGTGAAAAACATGTAAATACGGCCTAAAAAGTGCTTTACATAGCTTGGATGGTCATTTTAGGTGATCACAATATCAAAAAAACAAGTTTCAAAAACTTCGATTTTTGAGATGCCCCGGGGTGAAAAACTGCATAAGCAGGTTGTGTACCAATCCCTTGGGAGCCCCCCCCCCCCCCCCCTCCCCGGACCTAATACCCAAATGGGGTGAAAACCACGCAAATACGGCCTAAAATATGCTTTACATACCTTGGATGGTCGTTTTGGGTGGTCACAATATCAAAAAAACAAGTTTCAAAAAATTCGATTTTTGAGCTGCCCAAGGCGAAAAACTGCATAAGCAGGTTATGTACCAATCCCTTGGGAGCCCCCCCCCCCCCCCCGGACCTAATACCCAAATAGAATGAAAAACACGCAAATACAGCCTAAAACATGCTTTACATACCTTGGATGGTCATTTTAGGTGGTCACAACATCAAAAAAACAAGTTTGAAAAAACTCTGATTTTTGAGCTGCCCGGGGTGAAAAGCTACATAAGCAGGTTGTGTACCAACCCCTTGGGAGCCCCCCCCCCCCCCCCCCCCCTCCCCGGACCTAATACCCAAATGGGGTGAAAAACACGCAAATACGGCCTAAAATTATGCTTTACATACCTTGGATGGTCATTTTGGGTGGTCACAATATCAAAAAAACAAGTTTCGAAAACTTCGATTTTTGAGCTGCCCAGGTCGAAAAGCTGCATAAGCAGGTTGTGTACCAATCCCTTGGGAGCCCCCCCGCCCCCCCCCCGGCCTAATACCCAAATGGGGTGAAAAACACGCAAATACGGCCTAAAATTATGCTTTACATACCTTGGATGGTCATTTTAGGCGGTCACAATATCAAAAAAACAAGTTTCAAAAACTTCGATTTTTGAGCTGCCCAGGGTGAAAAACTGCATGAGCAGGTTGTGTACCAATCCCTTGTGAGACCCCCCCCTCCCCCCCGGACCTAATACCCAAATAGGATGAAAAACACGCAAATACAGCCTGAAAACATGCTTTACATACCTTGGATGGTCATTTTAGGTGGTCACAACATCAAGAAAACAGGTTTCAAAAACTTCAATTCTATTGCCTTCGGCAAGTCCACCTCGCAGAGAATCCACCCCGAGCAACACACACCCAAAATAGGGTGGAAACTACATAAATACGGCCTAAAAAATGCTTTACATACCTTGGATGATCATTTTAGGTGATCACCGTATCAAAAAAACAAGTTTCGAAAACTTCGATTTTTGAGCAGCCTAGGGTGAAAAACTGCACTAGCAAGTTGTGTACCAATCCCTTGGGAGCCCCCCCACCGCCCCGGACCTAATACCCAAATAGGGTGAAAAATATGTGCGTACGGCCTAAAACATGCTTTACATACCTTGGATGGTCATTTTAGGTGGTCACAAAAGCAAAAAAACAAGTTTCGAAACCTTTGATTTTTGAGCTGCCCAGGGTGAAAAACTGCATAAGCAGGTTGTGTACCAACCCCTTGGGAGGCCCCCCCCCCCCCCACGGACCTATTACCCAAATAGGGTGAAAAACAGGTGAATACGGCCTAAAACATGCTTTACATACCTTGGATGATCATTTTAGGTGGTCACAATATCAAAAAAGCAAGTTTCAAAAACTTCGATTTTTGAGGTGCCCAGGGTGAAAAGCTGCATAAGCAGGTTGTGTACCAATCCCTTGGGAGACCCCCCCCCTCCCCCGACCTAATACCCAAATAGGGTGAAAAACACGTAAATACAGCCTAAAACATGCTTTACATAACTTGGATGGTCATTTTAGGTGGTCACAATATCAAAAAAACAAGTTTCGAAAACTTCGATTTTTGAGCTGCCCAGGGTGAAAAGCTGCATAAGCAGGTTGTGTACCGGCCCATTCACTAGGCCATTATTGGTGGAAACAGTCATTTCGCGTCTTTGGCACGGGTTGTGAACGGCCCTAAGCAAGGCTAGAGACTGCAAAAAACGTCCTTCCGTATCCTAGTAGGCATATATTGTCACAACATCCCCACTTGCACCCCTCAAAGTGGATACCACGGGGTCACCGAGGTTGCCAAAACCGCCAACATAGCAAAATTGGCTGAAAAGTGCACAAACTGCATAAGCGCTCGTCCCACTCCGCCCCATAAAAACCCTATGGAGTCGGGACCCGGATTCACTTTTTCGGCTCAAAATCGAAAAAAACCAAAAGATTCATGATTTTCGACCCAAAAAAAGGGGGGGTCATTTTTTCGACATTTTTGACCCCCCCCCCCCACCCCTCCCCCCCTCCTTGAAAACCTCAAAAAAGTGGGTTTCAAGTGGGGGGGGTCTAGGGGGGTCCGGACCAAAAACTCATTGGGGGATGCGTTTATTGGACAAAATAATGATTTTACAAGGGGTTAAACTAACAATTCAACCCCTTGGGGTAGGGTACGCGAATAGGCCCAAAAAGGCCAAAATGGGGGGGTATGTGGCCTTTTCCCCACATATACGCCTGCCTGGCTTTGATCTAACAACCTCTGCGAGGTGATTTTTGAGCTGCCCGGGGTGAAAAACTGCATAAGCAGGTTGTGTACCGGCCCATTCACTAGGCCATTATTGGTGGAAACAGTTATTTCGCGTGTTTGGCACGGGTTGTGACCTGACCTAGGCAAGGCTAGAGACTGCAAAAAACGTCCTTCCGTATCCTAGTAGGCATATACTGTCACAACATCCCCACTTGCACCCCTCAAAGTGGGTACCACGGGGTCACCGAGGTCGCCAAAACCGCCAACATACCAAAAATGGCTGAAAAGTGCATAAACTGCATTAGCGCTCGTCCCACTCCGCCCCATACAAACCCCATAGACTCGGGACCCGGAAACACTTTTTCGGCTCAAGATCGAAACAAACCAAAAGATTCATGATTTTCGACCCAAAAAAAGGGGGGGTCATTTTGTTGGACATTTTTGACCCCCCCCCCCCCCCACCCCCTGCCCCCCCCACATCTCCCTCAAAACCTCAAAAAAAGGGGTTTCAAGTGGGGGGGGTCTGGGGGGTCCGGACCAAAAACTCATTGGGGGATGCGTTTATTGGACAAAATAATGATTTTACAATGGGTTAAACTAACAATTCAACCCCTTGGGGTAGGGTACGCGAATAGGCCCAAAAAGGCCAAAATGGGGGGGTATGTGGCCTTTTCCCCATATATATACACCTGCCTGGCTTTGATCTAACAACCTCTGCGAGGTGATTCTATTGCCTTCGGCAAGTCCACCTCGCAGAGAATCTACTCCAAGCAACGCACACACAAAAAGAGGGGAAAACGACATAAATACGGCCTAAAACATGCTTTACATACCTTGGATGGTCATTTTGGGTGATCACGGTATCAAAAAAATGAGTTTCGAAAACTTCGATTTTTGAACTGCCCGCGGTGAAAAGCTGCATTAGCAGGTTGTGTACCAATCCCTTGGGAGCCCCCCCCGCCCCCCCCGACCTAATACCCAAATGGGGTGAAAAACACGTAAATACGGCCTCAAACATGCTTTACATAGCTTGGATGGTCATTTTAGGTGATCATATCAAAAAAAATGAGTTTCGAAAACTTCGATTTTGGAGCGGTCCCGGGTGAAAACCTGCATAAGCAGGTTGTGTACCAACCCCTTGGGAGACCCCCCCCCCCCCACCCGGACCTAATACCCAAATAGGGTGAAAAACATGTAAACACGGCCTGAGACAGGCTTTACATAGCTTGGATGGTCATTTTGGGTGATCACAGTATCAAAAAAATGAGTTTCGAAAACTTCGATTTTTGAACTGCCCGCGGTGAAAAACTGCATTAGCAGGTTGTGTGTACCAATCCCTTGGGAGACAGCCCACCCCACCCCCCCTGTGCCCAATACCCAAATAGGGTGAAAAACATGTAAACACGGCCTAAAACATGCTTTACATAGCTTGGATGGTCATTTTGGGTGATCACAGTATCAAAAAAATGAGTTTCGAAAACTTCGATTTTTGAACTGCCCGCGGTGAAAAACTGCATAAGCAGGTTGTGTACCAATCCCTTGGGAGAACCCCCCCCCCTCCCCCGACCTAATACGCAAATGGGGTGAAAAACATGCAAATACGGCCTAAAACATGCTTTACATAGCTTGGATGGTCATTTTAGATGGTCACAAAATAAAAAAAACAAGTTTCGAAAACTTCGATTTTTGAGCTGCCCAGGGTGAAAAACTGCATCAGCAGGTTGTGTACCGGCCCATTCACTAGGCCATTATTGGTGGAAGCAGTCATTTCGCGTCTTTGGCACGGGTTGTGAACGGCCCTAAGTAAGGCTAGAGACTGCAAAAAACGTCCTTCCGTATCCTAGTAGGCATATACTGTCACAACATCCCCACTCGCACCCCTCAGAGTGGGTACCACGGGGTCACCGAGGTCGCCAAAACCGCCAACATACCAAAAATGGCTGAAAAGTGCATAAACTGCATTAGCGCTCGTCCCACTCCGCCCCATACAAACCCCATAGACTCGGGACCCGGAAACACTTTTTCGGCTCAAGATCGAAACAAACCAAAAGATTCATGATTTTCGACCCAAAAAAAGGGGGTTCATTTTTTTCGACATTTTTGACCCCCCCCCCCACCCCTCCCTGAAAACCTCAAAAAAGTGGGTTTCAAGTGGGGGGGGTCTGGGGGGGGTCCGGACCAAAAACTCATTGGGGGATGCGTTTATTGGACAAAATAATGATTTTACAAGGGGTTAAACTAACAATTCAACCCCTTGGGGTAGGGTACGCGAATAGGCCCAAAAAGGCCAAAATGGGGGGGTATGTGGCCTTTTCCCCATATATATACACCTGCCTGGCTTTGATCTAACAACCTCTGCGAGGTGATTCTACTGCCTTCGGCAAGTCCACCTCGCAGAGAACCTACCCCGAGCAACACACACCCAAAATAGGGTGAAAAACATGGAAATACGGCCTAAAACATGCTTTACATACCTTGGATGGTCGTTTTAGGTGATCACAATATCATAAAAACAAGTTTCGAAAACTTCGACTTTTGAGCTGTCCAGGGTGAAAAGCTGCATAAGCAGGTTGTGTACCCATCCCTTGGGAGCCCCCCCCCCCCCGTGGACCTAATACCCAAACAGGGTGAAAAACACGTAAATACCGCCTAAAACATGCTTTACATAGCTGGGATGGTCATTTTAAGTGGTCACAATATCAAAAAAACATGTTTCCAAAACTTTGATTTTTGAGCTGTCCAGGGTGAAAAACTGCATAAGCAAGTTGTGTGTGTACCAATCCCTTGGGAGCCCCCCCCCCCCCCCCTGGACGTAATACCCAAATAGGGTGAAAAACAGGTAAATACGGCCTAAAATATGCTTTACATACCTTGGATAGTCATACTGGGTGGTCACAATATCAAAAAAACATGTTTCCAAAACTTGGATTTTTGAGCTGCCCAGGGTGAAAAACTGCATTAGCAGGTTGTGTACCAATCCCTTGGGAGCCCCCCCCCCTTGGGATTGCTGCGCGGGGTGGCTGAGGGGCAAAGCAAGCACGTCAGCACGCGACAGCACAGAGAAAAGCTCGTCAGTGAAACATGTCCATAGGCGCCTTTCGCTGTGTTACGGAGACAGTGTGTAAAGCAATGAATGTAATGCACATGTCCCTGATCACAACCCTACACCTAAGCCATGGTCATGTGGTGACGACCATTCTACACAGTGTGGCAGCGGTACACGGAGGTCAACGCTAAGCTATCACTGTGGACCCGCGATCTGTCCCTGTACTTGAGGGAATGGCACGGCCATTGGCTTTGCCACCTCCCGTCCGTGTCCCCGAGAAAAGACAGCTGAATCCAGGCAGCGAAGCTAAGGAGCATGCTGCTCCATGTATTTAAAAAAGGGAGAACATTTACAATGGAGCCTGTCATAATGTTCCTTCCATGATGGGCTTCCGCCCAGGCGCTGCCTGCCATGGACTCCACGGAAATGGCAGCTCAACACCTCAAGCCAGAAAACAAACGACAATGAACGCGGGTGCATGAAACTGTGCTGAAACTGTGTTTTCTGTAAATGTTGTGTGTGCTGCCTGCCTTGAGCTTCACGGAAATGGCAACTCAGCACCACAAATCAGTGGACATAGTCTGAGGGGTACCGGGGAAGGGACTGCCTATTCGGGCTGCAAGAAAAGGCAGCCCCCCCCCCCCCCGGACCTAATACCCAAATAGGGTGAAAAACACGTAAATACGGCCTGAAACATGCTTTGCGTAGCTTGGATGGTCATATCATGTGGTCACAAGATCAAAAAAATAAGTTCCGGAAACTTCAATTTTTGAGCTGTCCAAGGTGAAAAACTGCACAAGCAGGTTGTGTACCGGCCCATTCACTAGGCCATTATTGGTGGAGACAGCCATTTTGCGTCTTTGGCAGCGGTTAAGACCTGACCTAGGCAAGGCTAGAGACTGCAAAAAACGCTCTTCGGTATCCTAGTAGGCATATACTGTCACAACATCCCCACTCACACCGCTCAGAGTGGGTACCACGGGGTCACCGAGGTCGCCAAAACCGCCAACATACCAAAAATGGCTGAAAAGTGCATAAACTGCACTAGCGCTCGTCCCACTCCGCCACTTCGATTTTTGAGCTGCCCAGGGTGAAAAACTGTATGAGCTAACGACCTCTGCAAGGTGACTTCGATTTTTGAGCTGCCCAGGGTGAAAAACTGAAAAAGCAGGTTGTGTACCAATCCCTTGGGAGCCCCCCCCCCCCCCCCCGGGCCTAATACCCAAATCGGGTGGAAAACACGTAAATACGGCCTAAGAAATGCTTTACATACCTTGGATGGTCATATTGTATGGTCACAAGATCAAAAAAAACAAGTTTCAAAAACTTCAATTCTATTGCCTTCCGCAAGTCCACCTCGCAGAGAATCTACCGCGAGCAACACACACCCAAAATAGGGTGGAAACTACATAAATACCGGCTAAAACATGCTTTACATACCTTGGATGATCATTTTAGGTGATCACGGTATCAAAAAAACAAGTTTCGAAAACTTCGATTTTGGAGCTGCCCAGGGTGAAAAACTGCACTAGCAAGTTGTGTACCAATCCCTTGGGAGACCCCCCCCCCCACCCCCGGGACCTAATACCCAAATAGGGTGAAAAAGATGCACATACGGCCTAAAATATGCTTTACATACCTTGGATGATCCTTTTAGGTGGTCACAATATCAGAAAAACAACTTTCAGAAACTTCGATTTTTCAGCTGTCCACGGTGACAAACGGCATAAGCAGGTTGTGTACCAATCCCTTGGGAGACCCCCCCCCCCCCCCCGACCTGGTTCCCAAATAGGGTGAAAAACAGGTAAATGCGGCCTAAAACATGCTTTACATACCTTGGGTGGTCATTTTGGGTGGTCACAATATCAAAAAAACAAGTTTCGAAAACTTCGATTTTTGAGCTGTCCGGGTTGAAAAACCGCATAAGCAGGTTGTGCACCCGTCCCTTGGGAGACCCCCCCCCCCCCCCGACGTGATATCCAAATAGGGTGAAAAACACGTAAATACGGCCTAAAACATGCTTTGCATAGCTTGGATGGTCATTTTAGGTGGTCACAATATCAAACAAACAAGTTTCGAAAACTTCGATTTTTGAGCTGCCCAGGTTGAAAAACTGCATCAGCAGGTTGTGTAATGGCCCATTCACTAGGCCATTATTGGTGGAAACAGTCATTTCGCGTCTTTGGCACGGGTTGTGGACGGCCCCAGGCAAGGCTAGAGACTGCAAAAAACGTCCTTCCGTATACTAGGAGGCATATACTGTCACAACATCACCACTTGCACCCCTCAGAGTAGGTACCACGGGGTCACCGAGGTCGACGAACATAGCAAAAATGGCTGAAAAGTGCATAAACTGCATTAGCGCTCGTCCCACTCCGCCCCATACAAACCCCATAGAGTCGGGACCCGGAAAAACTTTTTCGGCTCAAAATCGAAAAAAACCAAAAGATTCATGATTTTCGACCCAAAAAAAGGGGGGGTCATTTTTTGACACCCCCCCCCCCACCCCCCCCCCCTCCCTCAAAACCTGAAAAAAGTGGGTTTCAAGTGGGGGGGGGTCTGGGGGGGTCCGGACCGAAAACTCATTGGGGGATGCGATTATTGGACAAAATAATGATTTTACAAGGGGTTAAACTAACAATTCAACCCCTTGGGGTAGGGTACGCGAATAGGCCCAAAATGGCCAAAATGGGGGGGTATGTGGCGTTTTCCCCTATATACGCCTGCCTGGCTTTGATCTAACAACCTCTGCGAGGTGATTTTTGAGCTGCCCAGGGTGAAAAACTGCATAAGCAGGTTGTGTACCGGCCCATTCACTAGGCCATTATTGGTGGAAACAGTCATTTCGCGTCTTTGGCACGGGTTGTGAACGGCCCTAAGCAAGGCTAGAGACTGCAAAAAACGTCCTTCCGTATCCTAGTAGGCATATATTGTCACAACATCCCCACTTACACCCCTCAAAGTGGGTACCACGGGGTCACCGAGGTCGCCAAAACCGCCAACATACCAAAAATGGCGGAAAAGTGCATAAACTGCATAAGCGCTCGTCCCACTCCGCCCCATACAAACCCCATGGAGTCGGGACCCGGAAACACTTTTTCGGCTCAAAATCGAAAAAAACCAAAAGATTCATGATTTTCGACCCAAAAAAAGGGGGGGTCATTTTTTCGACATTTTTGACCCCCCCCCCCCACCCCCACCCCCCCACCCCCCCCCCTCCCACAAAACCTTAAAAAAGTGGGTTTCAAGTGGGGGGGGTCTGGGGGGGTCCGGACCAAAAACTCATTGGGGGATGCGTTTATTGGACAAAATAATGATTTTACAAGGGGTTAAACTAACAATTCAACCCCTTGGGGTAGGGTACGCGAATAGGCCCAAAAAGGCCAAAATGGGGGGGTATGTGGCGTTTTCCCCTATATGCGCATGCCTGGCTTTGATCTAACAACCTCTGCGAGGTGATTTTGAAGCTTTTGGGGGGCCCGTGGCACGGGCTACATAGGCCTGACGGCCACAACATGGGTCCCCCTGGGTGCTCAAGTACCCGTATTGTCACTAAATCATCACCCAAACCCATCCCAGGGGCAACCGAAGGGTTTCGGAAAAAGGCGGATTTCGGAAATCTTGCAGGTGTCACTAACCAGCCTACACAACGGCAATTTCGGGGCTTTTGGAGGGGCCATGGCTCAGGCTATATGGGCTTGGCAGCCACTACGTGGGTCCCCATGGGTGCTCAAGTACCCGTATTGTCACTAAATCATCACCCAAACCCATCCTAGGGGCGACAGAAGGGTTTCGGAAAAAGTCGAGTTTTTGGAAATCTTGCAGGTGTCACTAAACAGCCTTATCCAGCGTGAAAACGGCTAAGTCCTCACTAGCAAGGGCCCATAGGGGGGGGCGACCGGGGGTACCTGGAGTTCGGACCCGGGACCCCCGCCATGGGTTAGGGGGTCCATGTACAAGAAAAAAGTTGCCCGGGACCTGGGTCCAAATCCACACACAGCACCCAGAATACGCAAAGAAGTTTTGACCCCCCCCCCCACCCCCCAAAAAGGGGTACCCGGGTACGGGGGGCTAAAGGGGTCAAAAACGAAAAATTCATCGGGGGATCATTTTCTCTCCTAAAATGATGATTTTACAAGGGGTTGGACATCCGGTACCATACCTTGGGGTATTGTACGCGAATGACCCCAAAAAAGGGGGGTATATGGCGTACGCACCTGCGCTTGATCTAACAACCCTCTTCGAGTGATTTACTGCCCACTCAATCCTTCCCCCCTCGTAAGCGGTCAACAGTCGTTTGAATCCCCACCTGTGTGGAGACAAGATGCTCAGAGTCTGATGGGGACGGCAAACCTGCCAACCGCCCTCCCCCGCCCCCAAAAATCATCCCTCTCCCCCTCACGGCATGGGTTTAGCTGCAGTGATTTCTGCAGTGATTTTCTGGCACTTACAACTCAGGTGCAGGGCGGTCCTTAACGGGGAAAAAAAAGTGTTCCATGACACAGATTTCCCAAAAAAGCCCGCGGGCACTCCCTGTATTCAACCATGGTTGGTGGCGGTTGGCGGTTGGCGGGGATTGGCGGTTGGCGGGGATTGGCGATTGGCGGTTGGCAACTGGCGATTGGTGGCGGTTGGTGGTGGTTGGCGGCGGTTGGTGGTTGGTGATTGGTGGCGGTTGGTTGGCGGTTGGCGGTTGGCGGTTGGTCGCCGCTGGCGGTTGGCGGCGGTTGGCGCTGGGCAATTGGTGGCGGTTGGCCGTTGGCGGGAGTTGGCGGTTGGCGGTCCCTTGGGACGGTCCTCAAGGGCGGTCCTTAACAAAAAAAACACTTGGTTCCTTAAGGACCGCCCTGCTCAGGTGTCAAGAAAACTGCTAAGACCTCCAATCTGCAAACACCGATCCGAAACCATGGGAGGAGCCGAATAAACTTTCAGAACCCAAACAACATTGGATTGACGGGTCCCCGCGTCGTGCGACACTTCATCCACTCATGGACTTCGAGAGCCCTGAACCGCCGCGCAGAAATTCTCTTGGACTGCGTTCGGGTCCGTCCCCTGCCGTGCTTCCCTCCGCATACGCCAGCCGTCGCTGTTGGAACACCAGCGGCTATGGAACTCCGGAGTGATCACCCACCAAACAAGGAACCACCAACCGCCCCGTACCCGTCCAGCAGCAAGCGAACACGATGGCGCAAGGTGCAGGACCCCAACACAAGCAGAAACACACGGTTTTCACGCACCTGCACCGGCTCCACCACAAACGATGTCAAGCGAATGTCGTCATCGATGGAGAACTTTGCGGAGCCAAGAGGCTTGCGCGTGAACGTGTTTATGTCGGTGACCACGTACCAAACCGAGTACTTGCCTTTATGCTGCGGGCCAGGGCATAGCGCTGAGCCGGACAGCGTGTGTTTCCCCACAGGGAAATGCGGCAGCTCTGCCACGCTGACCTGAAACAATATGATACCGTGCAGCACAGACATGACACAACACGGCAGAGTACGACTAAAACACCACCACGCCATGCAACGCAACACGATGCGGCACATTGCCACTGAATGCAATGAAGCACAATCCAAACAGAGCAGTGCAATGCGCACCGCAACAAGAGCATTGCGCTGTGCACCGCAATGCAACACCACAATACAACCAAAGGCGATGGGAACGCTAATCCTGCGGCGCCTGCGGCACATGCGGCGCGCAATTTGGGTAACCATCATGGAACATGGGAAATTGTTCCTTTCGTGAAACATACTTTTGACACGGGAGTTATTATCGGCCCGTTTGACGTACTTCCTTAACCCAACATTGAGGGAAATCAACGCGGTGCCAACTATTTCACAGCTCAATTACCCGGCGGCACCTGCAGCGCGCCTGCGGTGCGCACGAAGCATTCCCAATGCAGCGCAATAACACCCCCATGCAACACAAATGAGCGCAACGCAGGTCAAACACAATCACGAATGCGCACACGAACACCAGAACCACCCAACGAGGTCTGGGAGGTGGGTGGCACGCGGTCCTCACCCTCCCTCCCTCACGCTCACATTCTCTTCTCCTACACTCCCAACCCTCGTCACGGCGCTCGTCGGTGGGCCCCACCCCCAAGCGCAAGCCCGTGCGTGTGCATGCCACCCATTCACAGAGCTGGTGCAATGCGATGACCTGGTTCGTAATCGCGATGGGCCTTGCGGCGCCGGGATGCACCTCCAGATTGGCCAGCCATCCGTCGTACTTCTCGAAGTCCGCCTGCTGCTGGTCCGACCATGTGACCGATAAGTGGTCTCCTGCACACAGCGCCTCCTCCTTCAGTGTCAGGCTCAAGGTTCCCGTAAGAACCCGCAGTCGCAGTGACTGCAGAGGCTCCCCTTTGGGGTCCAAGTAGCATAGGCGGTAGTTGCCCGGCTTCGCCCGCACCGGCAGCTTCATGGACACTACCCCGCGGAACTCGTTGTACGTGCTCGCGGTCACAACGGCGGCAGCCGCCGCGGGCTCCGTAGGGTACAGCGCCAGGCTGCAGTCACTGAAAGTGTGCAGGCTGCACCATTCTACGTCGAAGGCTTCGCCAGGACGCAAAATAGATTTCTGGACCTGCACAATACGAGACAATACCACACGACTCACAGGCAGACACATTACAGTGCACAAGACCCCGATGCACCCAACAGCACAGCACACACTAGGGGTTCGGGCCGGGGCATGCATTAGGGGAGGGCAACCAGCGGATAGTGTAGGGGCCAGCAACACACCACGCCACACCACGCAGCACAGCATAACGCAACACAACACACCACAAAACAACAACAACACCAAGAGGACAGAATGCTCTGAACACGACGCAGCACAACAAAAATGGACACGACACAACAAGAACACAACATGACAGCACACCATAGATTGCAACACAACAGCATAAACAAACACGAACACAAACGGACAACCATGGAACGCACCTTCAGCGTGCACGACGTGGTCGGCTCCACTGGACGCAACGGTGCATCTGCAGACGGTGCATCTGCAGACGCGGCGTCGGGCATCGCAGCATCCTCCGTCGGCGCCACCGCGTCGGGCACCAGCTCTGGTTCGTAGTCACTGTCCCCGGACTCGCTGGCAGAATCCATCCCGTGTCCAGACTCCGAGCCAGAGCGGCCGCGGTAGCTGCCTTCTCGCTGCCGCTTTCGGTACCTTCGCCCGCTGCGCTCGGCCATAGGCTGGGCCCCTGTCCCCTCTGCATCAGACTCAGACCGCTCTGCAGGGTCCGCGGATTGTGACCGTGCCCTGACTGGGTCGACTGGGTCGGGCATTGGTGGATCGTCACGCACCGTGGACGGCTCCTTGGAGCCCTCGCGACCTTCGGGAGGTTTTGCGGGCACGGCCGTTACCAACACCTCCGGTACAAGGTCCGGCTCGGGCATCAGCAACGATGTCGGCATCCCTTCCAGCACCTGGGGAGGAGGGAACAAACTAAGAAGGACAAAAAGGAGGTAACACGACCGACTTGAGTAAGTAGGTAATCGAGTCACAGACGATAGCAACCGATTCTCCGAGAGTAGAAGCCAACCCTCCCCCGGGTCGGGCCCTTTCGTTCAAGGACATGCCTGCCCATGCCCTCCCCACGTCCACGCAATGTGCCCCCATCTCCGGATTCTGGACCACAACACTCCACACAGCAACAGCAGGGTTGGCCCCGCGGTCGCAGTTCGTCCGCCTCCAACGATTGTCTCGGACCGTCACCCGTCACTCTAAACGCCGTTGGTTTCTCCCCGTGAACCCAGGTTCTATTCTCATGGCAATTCACATGCAAATGCTGTGGACTCGGGGGTTGCAATAGAAGACACGCATTACAGAATTGGTTGGTGTGAGGGATGTTAGAGCACATGCCAGCAAAGCGCAGTCGGATGACTGGTGGTAGCATGTGGCACAGTAGAGGAGCGGCAGATACACACTTCAGAAAACACCGAACTCTTGCCACAAGGCAGTGCATCCGAGTGGAAAAAACTTGGCCCCTGAGCAATTTTTCGGCTTCCACCAAGCTGACTTTCGGACACCTTGGAAGAAGGTGGGTTTGGGGGAGCTGAAGGTTTTCGCTTCTCCCAGCTTTCCCGGTCAAATGAATGACCGCCGAGACTGCTCGACGTGGCAAACCCCCCTTTTTCCCGAAATGCCTCCTTCGCCTTCCCCCTTGCCCCCCGCCCCCCCCGCAAAAAACGAGACGAAAAGCGACACCGGAGCCCGTCACCCTGGTTGGCAAATCCACTGATGCATGGTCAGTGGGCTGTGATGCTAGTGCTCTCATGTTGCGTGTGGTCCTACCTGCCCAAGTATCATATTTGGGGTGCTTGACAGAAAACAAATGCTGCCGGGAGCTGCTACCAACTAATGGCTCACCCTCTGATAACCTCGCAGCTCCCCCGTTGCGCGTCAACGGGCTGGACCTCTAAAGACCGGTGCCCTCTGGGCAAGTTCTGTTACCGGCGACCATTTCTCTGAAGTTTTGTTGCCAAAAGGCCAAAACCCTCACGTTTCAATGCCAAGTTTCGCATAAAAACCAAGTTGCACAATTGAGCCATGTGCACACCACGAAGCATGCGTGGTGCTGGATTGTTGTTTCACACAACTGCTGGTGCTTTGTCGGCGGTGATGGTGGGCGGGTGAAGGGGGTGATATTTCCCTTGCACAGATTGCATTTTGCGCTTGAAAACACCATCCCGCTGTGGGTTGCGCGAGCACAGCGCACTCTTCCCCGTATCATGGCCACATTAGAACGACAGGGTGTCCAACTTATCCTCGCAGAATTTCTCTGCCCAGCAGCACGCCAAGACCTCTCGGCACGTGTGCACAAACCTGCCAAGCCACAGAACCTGGTGCTCCACAGAACATGAAGGTGCCAGGGACAAAGTTGTGCAAAGTCACGTGAGTTGCGCTGTCTGGGCTGCCAAGCGTTTTTTGGTTGTTGCTCCATGGCACAAGAATTTGAGGTGCTTTGTTTCGAAAAAGTTTCCCCAGAATCATTCACTGATTTCTGCAGTTCACATTTTGTGACCCCACCACAACTGCCGGCACTGCTGCCAGCAGAACCAATAGGTGTGTCACGCCCCATGGGGGCACGATGCTTTAAAAGTTGGGATTTGCTGCGACGCAACGCAAGAGGATAGAGAGTCTGATTCTCTTCGCTGGTATGTTGCAGGGCGCCGGGGTACAAGGGCCATGATGGCACGTGGAGGCACAGAAAAGACCTCCGGAACTCCGAGGCTGCACCGCAATTTGTCCTTAAAGCGGCGCGCACGGTGCTCTTCCTCGTCCTCCTCAGGCCCCTTGGAGGCAGTCAACGGCACAACGATTGCGGATTTGCGGGCTTCCTCACGGGATGTCATTGTCTCCTCGTTGTCATCGTCCTCCGCCACCTTAGGCCGGGTGCTCGAGGGCCCGTCTTCGGGCTCGTCCTCACGCTTGCGTTTGGCATTGGGGGACTCTGAATCCGCCGCCGCCAACTGGGCGTTGCGTTGCAGGATGGCGGTGACCTCCGAAAGGGGGGTCCGCTCAGCCCGCGCCATGGCTGTGAAGACGGGGTAACAACCCAGTTCCCCTTGCCTTTGTTGCCACGATGTTCAAGCGTTGTCGGAACGCCAAGCTCACTTCTGATGGACGGGGGCGTAGAACGCTATGCCAAGCAAGAGCAATAATGACATTGCGACATTCCGCAGTCGCCCCTCCCCCCGGCGTTTGCACCGTGGATTACGCCCAACCCCGTCGTGGCAACAATTGTGGAGGCTTGATTCTTATCTCGCCTTCGTTGGAATTTTGTTGATGGATTTCGACGTGATTGGTAGCACCCAAGAAAGAAGAAGGAACAAGAAATCATGGTCTTTTCCGTTCGTCTACTTCGCGCGGTGCGGTTACCTCTGCTCGGCGGGCACGGGCAGCAACAACAAAGGAAAAAATAACACAAGGAAAGGCCTTTTCATAGCCGGCCGGAGTATTGATCCGAGAAAGTAGCACCTTCACGCATGGTCGTTTGTTAAAAACGTAGGGAAACCTTGTTAGGACCATAATTTGGTTGGACAACTCAAAAACGTGGGGCCCAAGGTTTTCATACGTGGGGCCTAGGGGCAAATAGAGTTTGAAGTTCTAATGCTCTCACCTTCCGACCGCTTGAGCACGATGCATACGCGCATACAAATAAAACGGTTTGGGTTCTCCGCACGTCGTTGATCAGTGTGGGTGAACCATAAGGGCCACCATACCTTTGCACGCGTATTGCACCGTACCGTGAATGGAGCACAAACCAAAAGTTGCGCTCCGAGTAATGGCAAGGATCTAACTTGAACTTGGCCTTCTACTTGTCGAGGGGCGGGGCGCTTTCGCACCATGATAGTTGTCGAAAACAATGGCGCAAGATCACTTCCGCCATTATTCGATATGCTCGAATTTTGCCACGAAATATCAATTTTCGAAATTTTTTCCCCACTACCCTCGTCAAGAAAAATCACGCGGTGCCCGATCATCATTTTTGCATGTTGAAAAATTGCTCTGCTGTCACGAACGTGATGGATTCGTCCACGATCCCCTTTGTTGTTGTGGACGTGGTTGTTCAAGAGCAATTTTTGAAACGGAACTAGCTTTTCATGTGTCGATGTACTCTCAATGCAACGGAACCTCGGGCATTGGTTCCCAGACCCCTTGCCTTCTTGACCAAAGGCACACCGGTGAAAGTAGCGAACCTTTCACTAATGAGAACTCACACAACACAAAGAAGCACGCCACAAGGGCCACTAGGGCAACGGGAAGATGGTGAAATGCATCTATCCACAGGTCGAAGCCCATAGTGAGTGGGGAAGTGGCACGACCCGAACCATGACTTACACAAAGCTTCCCCACCAAAAATGGGAAAGTACCCTTGAGTACCGGCAACGTGGGCTCCTCCAAACGTTTCAAAATTCGGTGGTTATTGGGAGGGACGAATTCGTATGGTCCCGAACCACCCTAAAATTAGAAGAAGGCGAAGTTTGCGACCCCGCAATACCACCTCTTGGCACTCCAAGCAACTTCTTGGTGGACACTTGCAACACCGTCACTCGTGTAAGGCTTGTGGTGTCACATAAAGTGGGTGGTTGCAAAGTGTGCAGCCAGACTACACACTTTGCACAATTTGTACTGCACACAATTTCAGATTCCCATGTCGTGCTGCGAAGATGTTCGCCCCCAATGGCGGTCTTGCAGCTTAGCCTCCCACAAACTACTACTTGCGGCGACGTGCGCCTGAGCTGCACACCGCGTAAAAAGTTTGCCGAATAAACAACCTTTGCGACGGCAACCATTCATTGATGCTGTGCCACAAACTCTGAGCACAAACACCAGCAATTTCATACGTATCGCACACATATCTCAGCAAAGCGCAGGGTAACAGCATGGGATTCAAATATCACTTGGAATTTGGAACGGAGAAATATTCAAGAACCAACCAAATACCACAATGTGGTGTGGGCGACTCGAACCCGAATGGCCACCTAGCCTCCGCCAGAAATCCACACTGATGTTGCCATAACAGCGATCTAGCCAGAAGGATTTCATCTGTGGCTACTCTGGGAAACTATACACCAACAAATCAAATGCCCCAACGAGAAAAGGAATGTTGACTGAGAGGGACCAAGGAAAGGATGCGACCAACATGCTGCTGAAGACCTTGAAGAAAGCAACGAAGACGAAGCAGCTGCCCACCAGGAAACCGCATTTCCGAAGCATGATGAAGGTTGGCGCCTGCCGCGCGCAAATTTCCTAGTACAAAATGGCCATGTGGGATATGGCGCCAAAACAGTAAGCGTACAGTAAGGACCATGCAATATTGCTGTCAGCATATGGGTAGTGAAATGCATGGAGCCCTGGTGAGCCACAGCGTGCACTTCCTGTCTGCGAAGAACTTGTTGTGTATAAATTGCATTTCTCTGAGATTTCAAGCAACTCTACCATAGAATTGTTTGAAGGACATTTCATCATTGTGTGTAATTTCGGGCAGCAATGTTTTGATGACTGACGCATGTTTGCATTGCAGTGTAGTGAGGTCCACATCTTGGGTTTTCCAGCTTCTATTGTACAATATCTGGTGTCCATAATGGGATTCACAACGAAAAGAGGTGCCGGAGTGGCTGAATTGGTAGCCAATGGACGGGTGGAAATGACCTGGTCAAAACTGCAGGCTTTGGCAAAAGCACCATGCAGTTGTTAACAGAGGGGCCAAAGGGATATATCGTGTTGAGGGCTGTGTATTTGCCAAACAAGAGAAAGACGTCCAGCAGTTGCTAGGGGCAGGCTTTGCGCCCCTTAGGCAAAACTGTAACAATACAACACCCCGGGATGTGATTGAAGATGCCATGGAAGGTATGGTGACACAACGACAGCGATGTTACAGCGAATGCACCGAGGGGTAGGACATGATAGGGGCTGGCTATTGAAGTCTGTGATGCGAAAAAGTTGGAAGCAGTAGTTGGAAGCAGCCAAAACCATGCCCTCGATCCTCAATGAAGATAGGTTGACAGCTATGCCCCAGCGCCATCTAGATTTAGTGTTTATGCAGTTGGACAAGAATTCCGGAAAGGTAGTCGTCGTCTGTAAAAAACTGTACGTAAAAAACTGTACTGTACGTCGGTCCCCTAAATGTTCACGGACCCTAGCACACAAAATTGGTCCACAACAGCATGTACATAGAGTTGGAAGTGCAGTCATACACCTGGGGGAATGAAGCAAACTGATCCACAGATGATCCATGGATCACTGTTAGAACACCTACCCCATAACCCCCCCCGCTGCTGCCACTAAACACGGAAAGTCCTGAGGCTCCGTTGGCACAAACTTCCACGGGAAAAGAAAGGGAAGTAGAGAGGGAAAGATAGGCCAACCCTGCGTGCGCGCAATGTTGCATTTTTTCCATAGTGCGCGCAAATTTTCAAAAATACGACCTTTATAGCGCGCCTATTGCGCGCGCTCTACCGCGCTATATTGTCCCGTTTTTCAAATTTTCCAAAGCCGGAAAATGTTTCAAAACCATGCTTTTTCCAGTGTCCTGCGTTTCTCAAAAACCCCTTGCTTTTCAAAAACATTCCCTGTTGCTCATTCAACCCAAGCCACATGCAAAAACACTGTCTGAAAGGTCTGAAAAGTGTGCAACAGTACAGGTCCTCACGGACGAAAACAGTGTAGCGCGCGCAACATATTTACAGCGCGCGCTATGAGCCTTACGGCGCGCGCTATACCAGGTATAGCGCGCGCTGTCATTCAGTGATCTCCTTAATGGTTTGGACCACCACTTCGGCCTCCCACTCCTTCTCCCATTCGGGTCTGTGGTCTTCTGCCCCAGTGGCAGCTGGGGCTGCATCCCCTTCTTCTTGTGGGCTTGGGTCGCCTTCTGGGGTTGCTCCTTCTGGTGCCTCTTCTTCTTTCGGGGCTGCTCCTTCTCCTTCTTGTGGCGCGGCCGCTGGTGCCTCTTCTTCTTGTGGTGGGGCTGGTGCGTCGTCTTCTTGTGCTGTTGCTGCTGCTGGGGCTGGTGCCTCTTCTTCTTGTGCAGCTGCTGCTGGTGCTTCTGCTGGTGCTGCAGCTTCGGCAGGTCCCTTGTCTTCTTGTGGGGGGGCTGGTGGCTGGGCTGGTGGGTCTCCTTGGGGCTTCTTCTTCTTTGGGGTTGGTGGCTTGGACGGGGACATCCTCATGGTCTTTGGGTCGGGGCAGAGGTCCTCAATGTCATCGGCCTCGTACGTCTCCCACCACGACTGCCACTTGCCCAACTCCTCATACGCTTTGCTTTTGGCGGAGAACACCTGGCAGCTGGGCATGAACTCCGACCAGTCGTCCTCTTCCTCCTCCTCCTCCCCTTGTTGGCTGGGGCTCCACTGATCGTTGGGGATGATGACGGCCACGTGGTCCTGAGGGGCCCTCCTGGCGCCTGCTGGCTTGATTTCGGCTCCCTCCACAATCATCGGCGCGATCGCAGTGGTGCAGTAGATGATCCACCGAGGCTTGTAGCCGTCTTTGTAGGACCACTCTCGGCGCTGCATGAGCTCATCTCTTGCCTCCTTGTCCGCGTCGGCTCTGCTCTGCTGCTTGGCCTTGGGAGCCGTACTGGGTGGGGTGGAACCGCACGGACCTCCTTGTTCTTGTGGCTGGTCTGGGACTGGGACAGGCTGCTTCGGTGCTGGCTTTGATGCGAGCTGCGGCTGGGGTGCCTGCTGCGGTGCCGTCTTGCTTGCCTGGAAAGAGTAGCGCGGAGGCATAGCACAGGCATAGCACGCGCAATACGGAACATAGCACGCGCGACGAGATGCATAGCACGTGCAATGACGACAATAGCGCGCGCTGCATTACCTTTTCTGCTTTCTCCTCCTCTGCTTTCTTCCGTCTCTTCTCCTCCTCTTCCTTCTCCTTCTTCTCCCTCTCCTTCTTCTTCCTCTTTTCCTCATCATCCTTCTCCTTCTTCTTCCTCTTATCGTCCTCTTCCTTCTTCTTCTTCTTTGCTTCGTCCTCTTTCTTCTTGGCCTGTTCCGCCTAACGTTGGACTCTCTGTGCCGCCTGTGCCATCAGCTGCTGGTCGGTGGTCTTCTGGGCAAGGACCTTTCCAGGCGGGTGGGGGGGCTTAGCGGTGTGGGAGGCGGAGATGGCTGGTGGTAGGTGGCTGGTGGCTGCTGGCTCCTCGGTACGCTTCTTCTTGGGCCTTGGGACTGTCACGGATTCCGTCTCCGGCACGGCAAAGGCGTCGGCCCAGTCCACCTCCAGCTCCTCCAGCTGCCGCTTAGCCCGGGCCAGCACCGGGGAGGGGCCTTGCTCCTTCCGTCCGTCAAGCCAGTCGGCCGCATGCTTGGACTGCCCGGCAATGTCCGCGGGCACGCTGATCATCAACGGCCCTCTGCGGGATCCCAGGCACAGAAGCTGCTCGAAGCTGCCCACCTACGTGACAATGGGACAGAAGGTAGGGCCGTAGCGCGCGCAAACAATCAAATCGCGCGTGCTACAACAAATGAAGCGCGCGCAACAATGTCGAAAGCGCGCGCAATGGCAAACATAGCGCGTACCTGTGGCTGTGCCAGTTGTTGTTGTTGTTGCTGCTGTTGCTGGGCCATCTGCACCCGCTGCTGCTGCTGGAGCAGCTGCAGTGTTGCCTGCTGCATGGCTGCCTGCTGTTGGAGCTGCTGCTGCTGCACTTGCTGCTGCTGCGGCTGCTCCTCGTCCTTGACCGCCGTGGTTTTGACTTTGGCGCCGGTTGCAATTGCCCTTGCGGCACTGGCTCCTCTTTTGGCTGACCCTCGCATCAAACTGGCACCCGCACTTCTCACCGAGGCGCACTCGTTCTTGAAGGCCATTGCCCCCGCGTCGGTCGCGTTGATGAAGCTCGGTGGGTCCTTGTTGAAGTAGAAGTGGTGGACGGTCTTTGCGGTGGCACCCGGAGGCGTGTGGGTCCGAACGTGACCCCACCCATAACTTGCCCAGCACGAGAACAGCAGCTCGTACTCCTCCACCTTGCAGTGTCTACAGGCAGCTTGTCCTTCTTGGGTTGGCACGGAGGGGTTCAACAGGTTGTGGAGACTGCACCAGGTGCCAGTAATGCTCTCGTCATACCAGCAGGGTTTCACGGCTCCGTCTGGGATCTTGGCAATGGCCGTGGCCCTTTGGCGCCAGAACTTGTAGAAGGCCACCTCGAAGAGGTAGGCCGGTGTCACGTCCTTCAGCCATGCCCAGCTGGGCCCTTGGGCGCAGATGGTGCTGTTTTGGTTGGGCCAGATTCGGTTCTTGAAGTCGCTGCTGAAGGCGAAGCCCTGACGTGGCCCGGGTGGGGGAGACTGAAACTGTGCTTGCACTTGGGGTTGCTGCTGTCTTGGTTGGACCTGCTGCTGCTGCTGCTGCTGCTGCTGTTCTGGGCTGCCGACTTGCTGGGCCGCAGCCTGCACTTGCTGCTGCTGCATTTGCTGCTGCTGCTGCACTGGCAGTGGGAAGAGCACTTGTTGCACTTGGCCCACTGGAAGACTGCCGCGCACTGGGGAGCCCAAGGTGGGCGACCCACCGGGGAACAGCATGGGAGACAGCTGCTGTGAGGCACCTCGTAACGGGGACTGCGGCGCGGGCCACAGAGGCTGAGTTGGGGAGAACTGGGTCAGCTGCTGGGACAGCGTCTGCGGAAAAACAGGACAAAGCACGCGCAACGAGGACGTGCGTAGTGCGCACAACGAGACAGCTAGCACGCACAATAAGAGCGTAGCACGCGCAACGGAAACAGTAGTGCGCACGGCAAGTACCTGTGGCTGCATGCTCCACGGCGTCGTCGACGGCTGCTGCAGTCCCGGTTGTACAGCTGCATGTGGCGGTGGTTGCGGTGTCGCACCTGCTCCTGCGGCCCCTGCAGCAGTTGTTGGCGGTGCTGCAGGAGGCGGATACCCCCAGCCCGGGGGGTGCATGGGCAAGAGGGTTACATTAAAGTACCCCTGTTCCAGCAGTAATACAAAAAGGAAAATGCAGTAACAAAAAAATCGAAAGCACCAAAACAAACGGACGAAAAGGAACAAATCAATGCATTCCAAATTCCAATCAATGCATTCCAAACGCTTTAAGTGCGTAGTCATAGCACGCTACTTCCGACTATATATCGCGATTTCAAGGGTTCCGGCGCTTGAAAACAGCATAGCGCGCGCGATAGTGGACATTGCGCGCACTGGATAGCATGTAGCGCGCGCTAAAAAACAAATAGCGCGCGCTACCACAGTTCCTCATCCGCAAAATATGCCCGAACCTCGTCAGCCAATTTTTGTGCATTGCACAGGTTGCTTCTGGAGTTCCCATTCCACCTTGGTACTTCAAAGTACAGGAACAGACGCTCATTAACCTGCCTGAGCATCTTAATGCGGCGCGACACCAGGGTTCCTGCCCCCGCACCTCTATCACAAAAGGAGGACCAAATGTCCTTCAGCACCCTGTTGCTCCCTTCCAAAAGATCACCCGAAAACATTCCTAGGCCATAGGGCCTTATGGCCTGAATAGTAACTGTTGCATCGTGCAACATCCAGTTTATATAAGGTGATCTTATTGCTGGACAAACCCACCTCTGGAAAGCCTGGGCAACCTCTGGAGCCTGCAATGCACCCTCTTCAAACATTGTGCCATACATGTCCCCCAGTAGCATGTACATGGCAACCACTGCTGTGTGCATTCTCATGTCACCCCCAAGGAGGGGGGCAAGGTCCTCCCAAACCTTTAGAAGGCACCAAGTCTCTTCCCCATCTGGCTCTGCCGTCCCCTGTAGTGCTATGTGACAACCAGACCTGTGAAGAATAGCCTGAACAGAGACCCTAGTACTGGGACGCACAGACTTGGCCAATCTGCGTACCAAGGCCACTGCGAAAAGACTGTGACCCCATCTGTGTGCACGGCAACCTCTAAATGCTGCCTACTTGCAAGCTGGTTCCATTCTGTGGCGAAACTAGCATACGAGGGGAGAGAAAAAAGGTGTGTGGGGACCTTACTTCTCGTCCAAGTAATCAAATCTTTGTACCTGAGTAAAATAGCGCGCGCAACATGGGGACGTAGCGCGCGCAGAAGTCAACGAAGCGCGTGCTATGAGCGGAAGTGCGCGCAATGTCACATGCAAAGCGCGCGCAATAATACCTTCTTCTTGGAATCTTCAGGAGCAGGACCAAGTCCACCACCGACAGGGGTGTGACGGCGTTGGCAGCCTCGGTCCTGCGACGCTTCTTCTCTGCTTCAGACACGGGGACCCTTTTTTCCAACTTGGCCCACAAAGACCGTTGGACGGCAGACCCTGAGCAAAAAAACTCAACTAGGTCCGCCAAAAGGTCCTCGTTCTTCCACAGGGACCACCCATAGTGGGGGCCCAAAATGTTTGCAATCTTCCCTGACATTGACAGCGTCACATGCGGTGCCGGAAGCATCTGAAACTTTAGAAAAATAGGCGTTTTTGCCCTGCTTATTAGGACATGGGGTTACAAACCCAAGACCCCGAGCCATAGCGCGCGCTATGCTGCGCGCTATAGTTTTGTAGTGCGCACTGAGCCATCGCGCGGCAATACCCTGTAGCGCGCACACAGGGAAGGAGCGGACACGAAAGACACACGGTGGTGAGAAGCCTATGGGCACAACTGCCTATGGAGGGAAGAAATCCAAGGGAAGGGCAGTACCTGGCGATCAGCCAAAACACACCAAAGTGTTATACCAACCCCCCCCCCCCCCCGCCACTACTCCCACTTTTGGTACCAGCACCCAAGCACGTACTAGGAGCATGAAAGGGGCGTTGGGTTGCCCTAGTGTAGGGATTCCTATGAAGCAAGCTAGGCATCCTGTCATGGTACAAAGGGGAAGGCAACAATGCGATTAAGGTAAAATGACCAGTTATGAGGCCAAAGATTTAGCGATGGGTCTGACGGCTGCGATTACTGGTGGATGGTAAATTTGGAAAGGTACGTAGATCAACAATGAAAGTTTGTACAAAGTTGTGATTTTAAATCTATCCTCACTATCCCCACTGGAATCGAACCGGATTTAGGGCGATGACCAATCCCGAGCCAGGCAAGAAAAGGTGTTTTGCGCTGTTTTTAAGGATTTCATCAATGATTTTTGCCTGTTTGGTGCCTTTTAAA
This sequence comes from Eutreptiella sp. 'Long Island Sound 2002', assembly GCA_964036045.1. Classification (NCBI taxonomy): domain Eukaryota; phylum Euglenozoa; class Euglenophyceae; order Eutreptiales; family Eutreptiaceae; genus Eutreptiella; species Eutreptiella sp. 'Long Island Sound 2002'. The sequence goes on along the minus strand of OZ038396.1, from coordinate 27,337,671 downwards.
TATCATTGCTTTTATTTAAACATTTTGATGCGGTTTGCGAAGGGTCGTGCAAAGGCCTGGCTCATTGAGGTCACCTCAAGGGAGCGAAGGAGGTCTCGACGGCCTCAGCAGAAGCTCAGGAAGCCGGCACGCTCCAAAGCCGCCCCATGCTGCATCTACCCGCCCCCCAAGGATGCGTGTGAGGTTACCAAGGCCGCCGCCGCTGCAATTGCTGGACAGATGAGCCAGCGACAGGCTTCAAGGGAGCACGCCGTCTGCCGCTCACATGTACAGCGAGCTGTCGATCGGCACAGGTACATCACAGCACGCAGCACGGACTTGTCTCTACCCTGCTCGTCATCTGGGTTCTACACTTGCAATCGTGTCTGCCATCTTCATCTTTTGTCGCCTTTGTGTGACTTGTGTCTTTGCAGGGTGGAAGAGACCTTGCAGCCGAAGGCCCAGGCCTTTGGTGGACCAGAGCGCGCAGTAAGAAAAAGTCACTGCCATGTCTTTCTTGGAGGGCTTGATCCAGGCCAAGCCCCCCTTAAAACCCTTTTGTTGATGTTAAGACTTACTTAAGTATTTTTATGTCTCTTTTGAAGCTTAAAGTACACTTTCTCAAAGTAACTACGGTTGTAACCCTAGCCCCCCATGAAGTTCACCCCTACCACTCAACTGAGCGGAGGTATCTTCCTTCATGGAGGTTATACCGAAATAAAGTAGGCATTTCATGCCTAAGGCCTTGGTGGTTAAGCCTAGTGGTCCCCCACCCCAAGACCCCTATACTCAATTGTTTCTACCACTTATTGTGGTTCTACTTTTTAACTGTTTCTGAATTCAGTTGCTTGGCCAAGTCATATTCTGTGTCTGGCCTAACTCCTTTGCCCCACATTCCTAACCAACTCCATTTCATCCAAAAGACTGCACATGAAGTGCTTGAGGCTAATTGGGAGGCAAGAGTCATGCCAATTTTCACATAAAAGTCATTTGTTTCATCCTTTTGTGATTGAATCTTTGTACTTAAGCGTGCTTTGTCTATCTGCAGCCCTTCTGTGATACACTGGATTTCAAAACTATTCATTGATTCGATCCACATCCTGTTCTTGCTCTACCTGCTGCTTTGGTTTGGTTTTCCAACATCAAAACCTGCAGGATTTCATCAAAAGTATTAGGGCACTAATCAAGGACATCTTTCCGGTCGCAGAGGCAACCCTTGTGAACCTTTCGAACCGACTCTGAGAAGTACACAAGCCAAAACCAGAAACAATATGTCCACACCATCAGTACAACCGTCTGCCAGGACCTGGCCAATTCGGAGTGTACACCTTCAACTTAGCAACAGTGGGCCCATCTGAATGAGTGAGCCCCAGCTCAGAGCTGCATCTGGGTCTCAAGAAGATCCAGTTCACAGAAGGGCGGAACAAGAAGCGCCCAGAGAATAAATACCAATACCCTTAACCACCGAGGCCTTAGCGGCCCGTGGTGACAGTCTGCAGCACCTTCGCCGAAGAGTTGCTGTCTCCTCCCCCGTTCCGCCCGCCCTGAGTAAGAAAAAGTGCTTTTCCAATGCTTTGAGGCATACTCTAGTTGTATTAGAGATGCACTGAGCACACAGGCATTTCTATCTTAGTGTTGGCCCAACCAAAAGTGGTGATAACACATTTTGACCTATGGAACCAAACACCCAATCAGGATATGGAGTGGACCCCTTAATCCCCTATCAATGTGAGGCAAATCATCTTTTCCTGAGTGGACTGAGAACTGACATATCCAGGGCAGAGCCTATGAATTTACCTATGTTTTCTCATGAATTCTTAGCTGTCCTAGTGGTATGCACCCTAGGGGGCTGGGCACCTCTTTTTGAGAGGTCCTGGGTTCAATTCCCGGTCAGCCTAGCTAAGTAGGAAGATCCCATGTGACATGGCAGTGACCTCATCGCCACATGCCCTGCCACCTCAGCACATATGGGACCCAAAACAAAGACAAAAGCTAGTACTCTGAATTCAGTTGCACGATGAGCTATGGGCCGTCGAGACTGCTAGTAGGAATTAGATTGTCACCCATCACATTGTTTGTGGACTTTGTGTACCCACCCATATCAAGGGATGTGCAGCACAGTGCACGAACATCCAGGAAGGTTATAACAATTGCTATTCATGTCGGATTCCTGTCGGGGTTTTTTGTGGTGCATGAGCCTATTTTTGGGCACATGAGGCTTGTTTGAACTCCTTTTGGATGAACCTTGTCTTTGGGGAAATGATAGTACAATACAACAACACAATTTAGTAATGACTGCGAAAACAAGCAATTGGGTGTAGTAGCCATCAATACCACATGTGCACGTGGTGCGCACAACCACAACACTTGTTGATATGACTTCATTGGATGCATGGGTGTTGACGCTTTCCCGCTTGAACATCGTCCATGCATTGCAAGAATGCATCAAAGAATTTGGTCCTAGTCTTACCAACAGTTTTGGTCCGCCCGGTAATTGACAATCCCAGTCGAATCAAGCTCCAATTCACAATGCTATACACGACCACGTATGCAAAACCATGCATAGCACCTTTCCACTGTCCATGGGTGCTTAGCTTGATTTCAATTTTTAGGTCACGCCACCGTCCTTCCAAGCCATGACATAGGAAAGGGTATAAAGTACCCCAGCGTACCAAAAATTGAGGAGTGTGACAAGTCCAAACATGTCCCTACACTGTAGGTTGTTCAAGTAGAAGGGGGCTTTACAGCGAGCAGCAAAGCAGCAAAACACTCATCAGTTGCAATAGACTGAAGATCAAGTATGGGAAACAACGTTCTTCTCCTCATCTTAGTCCACCGTCTTTCGTATCTTGCACCCTAACACCAGATTATGTGAAACAAACAATCTCACTTGTCCTCAACCGTGTCATGCATGTCATGTCAATAGGGTTAGATCCAGCAAAGAAAACTGTCATACACCGAGAACCTGTCGTCCTCCTTGGTACCAACGTCCTCAACCATGTCATTCATGCCATGTGCATAGGGCTAGTTGGTCACGACGTCTCCATGCACAGACACCGTGGGAAATGCCGCAGCGAACTCGCCACTGGCACTTCAACCAACAAAGCGTCTGGCACAGAGAACGAGGTTACACACTGAGAACCTGTCGCCCTTCTTGGTACCAACACATCATGGTTTTAAAACCTACCACCCTGTGAAGCCGGAATCCGGGCGTGGTGCAGACCAGCCAAGGGCCCGCAGTACGCACAATGTGCCGGAAAGTGTACAAGCAAACACGCAGCCGCCCCCGAATGACACGGCCACGTTCAGCACACAGCCACCGGGAACACCCACGGTCGTGGTACACAACGTGGATGAGGACAGATCCAATGCGGACGGCAAATGCAAAGGGCATACACGACCGCGCGCATCCAGACTGCCGGTGCGCACGGAGCCGTACCCCACGCGATCGAGGACGGCCAGCGCAGGAGATGCACCAACACTAGCGACCGCACCGAGCACACCGGGATCCGGGCTGCACCCATTGCCAACGGAAGCAACACAGGACGTACTCCGCGTACCGAGCACGAGTTTCATGGAGCCGGTCAAAATTGTGCATGCGGTACGAGGACATGGGGAATCAGCAAAGGTCGTTGTCGTGCGCATCCTAGCACCCAGTGAGTGGGACCATGTTGCGGGAGTACTGGGGCACACGTGGGATGTGAACACGAACAAAGTGGTAGGCGATGATACGCCAGGGGGTGCAATTTTCATAAGTTCCGACGAGGTGTTTGAGGACCCGGAAGCAGCAAACGACGTGCTGCAGCGGCACCGGGACGCGAAGAAGTTGAAGGTGTAGCCCTGCCGCGTGCACGCCACACACAAGTGGGACGCTTAAACGCGTCCCAAATTCTTCCGTATGACTTATGGGCGCGGATTTGCTCTCTGTTGAATGTACACTCAGCACACGCACTAGTGTTCTGCTGTCGCTGGTTCTTTCACCACGCCGCTGAACTCCTCCGACCCTTGAATGTCCGTGTAGAACACTTAGAGCCTCTCTATTGGAGCGTGCAAAAACTGCACGACCTGCAATGCATCCTGCCCCCACTGATGCAGCCGCCGCGCACACAACGCCAGCGCAATCCGCCTTGGCGATGGGCCGACGAAATGCCGGGCATACGGCAGCCGCGAGCATCAGCCTCCTCACCCTCACCGCCAGAGCCCCGACATGCTGAACGTCAGCCCTGTGGACTGCGACGCCAGCCGTGGAGAAAAGTGCGGGCACAGAAAATCACACGGCTACGAGTGGGTCTCCGCGTCGCACGCCGCCGCAGCCGACAAGCACGCAGCGCACGGCGAGCATGGCGCTTCCGGATTCCTGGGTCACAGTCCTCATCGGCCTCATCATGCGAATGGGACGCGGACAACCTCACACAACTGGGTGATATCCGATCACACTTCGCTACATCCCCTCCTACAGCAGATCAGGGCGAATGGTCTATTGCTGCACATGTACAGCTGGCACAAGACAAAGTGCAGATACTGGAGCATGCGTCGCAACTGGGCTCTGCGACGTTCACGGAAAAGGCGATGCAGTTTATCTTGGAGCCGCTACCGCCGTACCAAGCACCCTCGGAATCGTAAGTACAGTCAGACACCTCGGACGCATCGGACGGCCGCTCACAGGACATGCTGCAGTCCATCCATGAATTAGGGCAACCGCTGGGGAGATGCACCCGTCTGCGCAGATGTCATGCGCCTGAAACATGTTGTCACCTATTCTCTGTCACTCACACGCCTCTGGCTCAAATACGCGCGCACGCAAGGCCTGTTGGCATGGGCCGAAGTCACACACGCACACGCTCTCGAGTTTGTGAATACCTGTTACACGATCACACAGGACACACGTACCATCACAGGGATCAGACAGTCAATGGTACAGGGTACCCAAAAACTGGCTTTCAGCATGGGAGTCGGCGTGTATGCTGGATCGTCCCTGCGTGCGCGCTACAGGGTATTGCCGCGCGATGGCTCAGTGCGCACTACAAAACTATAGCGCGCGTCATCGCGCGCGCTATACCTCGGGGTCTTGGGTTTGTAACCCCATGTCCTAATAAGCAGGGCAAAAATGTGTAACTGCTAAGATGTGGCCTTTTTTGTTCACATAGACACGTACGCGTTGAAAGGTCAACTCGTACGCACTGATTTCCCACACCGTACGCACTGGGTACCAAACGCGCACGCGCTGCGTACGATTTTGCGCCAAAATCGTACGCAGTGCGTACGGTTTGGTAAATCAGTGCGTACGAGTTGGGATTTCAACACGTACGTGTCGGGGCTTTAACACGTACGTGTCCATGTGAACAGATCTTAGCAGTTACACGCCTATTTTTCTAAAGTTTCAGATGCTTCCGGCACCGCATGTGACGCTGTCAATGTCAGGGAAGATTGCAAACATTTTGGGCCCCCACTATGGGTGGTCCCTGTGGAAGAACGAGGACCTTTTGGCGGACCTAGTTGAGTTTTTTTGCTCAGGGTCTGCCGTCCAACGGTCTTTGTGGGCCAAGTTGGAAAAAAGGGTCCCCGTGTCTGAAGCAGAGAAGAAGCGTTGCAGGACCGAGGCTGCCAACGCCGTCACACCCCTGTCGGTGGTGGACTTGGTCCTGCTCCTGAAGATTCCAAGAAGAAGGTATTATTGCGCGCGCTTTGCATGTGACATTGCGCGCACTTCCGCTCATAGCACGCGCTTCGTTGACTTCTGCGCGCTACGTCCTCATGTTGCGCGCGCTATTTTACTCAGGTACAAAGATTTGATTACTTGGACGAGATATAGGGCAGGTCTCCACCACTGGTCTGGATATCTTTTCACACCAAGGCCCCACAGAAGTGATCGCATGTTGGATACGACATCTCGTTTGTTCAAGGCATACAGGAGAGACTTATACAGCAAAGAGGGCAGAAGGGAGCGCAACACCATCCGTGCATTGGGCGAGTGGGCGTCGACCCAGTTTTCCCACTCTGCTGTCACTGTCCCTGTGACCCAGTCACTGAGTTTTTGAACAACTCCTTTTCTCTGCAGACCAAAACTGCCCTGCACGCGCGCTACAGGGTATTGCCGCGCGATGGCTCAGTGCGCACTACAAAACTGTAGCGCGCAGCATAGCGCGCGCTATGGCTCGGGGTCTTGGGTTTGTAACCCCATGTCCTAATAAGCAGGGCAAAAACGCCTATTTTTCTAAAGTTTCAGATGCTTCCGGCACCGCATGTGACGCTGTCAATGTCAGGGAAGATTGCAAACATTTTGGGCCCCCACTATGGGTGGTCCCTGTGGAAGAACGAGGACCTTTTGGCGGACCTAGTTGAGTTTTTTTGCTCAGGGTCTGCCGTCCAACGGTCTTTGTGGGCCAGGTTGGAAAAAAGGGTCCCCGTGTCTGAAGCAGAGAAGAAGCGTCGCAGGACCGAGGCTGCCAACGCCGTCACACCCCTGTCGGTGGTGGACTTGGTCCTGCTCCTGAAGATTCCAAGAAGAAGGTATTATTGCGCGCGCTTTGCATGTGACATTGCGCGCACTTTAGCCCATAGCACGCGCTTCGTTGACTTCTGCGCGCGCTACGTCCTCATGTTGCGCGCGCTATTTTACTCAGGTACAAAGATTTGATTACTTGGACGAGAAGTAAGGCCCCCACACACCTTTTTTCTCTCCCCTCCTATGCTAGTTTCGCCACAGAATGGAACCAGCTTGCAAGTAGGCAGCATTTACAGGTTGCCGTGCACACAGATGGGGTCACAGTCTTTTCGCAGTGGCCCCTGCAGCACTTTTTTGACTATATATTTTCCTTTGATTCCATTGTTTCTAACCTCCAATACCCCAGGGAGTGCCAAGGAGAGCTGTGGATCATTGTGAGGGGGGATGGGTTGCCTTGTGGGGGGGAATCGTGGTGCCACATGTCCATTTCCTTTGCCAACCATGGTCACTTGGCAAGGACGTTGTCCTACCACTGGACTGTTAACGTCGCCCTTTGTGGTGAGAAGTCCACCTCTCTGTTGTCCCAGGTCTGGGCTAACAATCTTGCTTTTCTGCAGAGTGCCCTTGACAGTGGTGTGGTTCCCATCCGGGGTGCATCCAGACGCTGCAGGATTTTCTGCGGTGGGGATAGCCCTTGGCTGCGTTGGTTGTCAGGTGTCACTACACATTGGATGGCAGGTAGTCTGTTCAGTTACATGACGTGGTGCAAGTCCAGTGCAACGTGGTTGCAACAGGATGTGGATAGAACCACCGAGCGAGATGAGCAGTTGCTAGGGCTTATTGCACCTGGGGCCAAGTGCAGGCCCATGGATATATTTGGTGTTGTCCAGAGCAGGTTGTTGAAGGTGCCTCTGAGGCGGCGTCACCTTATACCATGTGTTTGGGATGCAGCGTTCTAGGGCGTGGTGCGGAACCCCCCCAATTTTGGGTGTTGTTAATATGGTTGGAACCCGGAATTTCACATGTTACATGCGTGCACTATGATGCAACAATGTGCCTTCCATGTTTCGTTTGCTCGATATTGCCCGTTTTGCACTTTTTGCGATTTGATCTTTGTGTGCTCTAACTAGTTAGAACGGGGTTAGAACGGGGTTAGAGCACTAGTTATCGCGTGGGTTATCGCGCGATAACCTAGTTATCGCGGGGGTTATCACGGGGGTTATCGCGCGATAACTAGTTATCGCGCGAGTTATCGCGTAGGTTATCGCGCTTCATTTTATGTTTCCCCTTTTCGCTTTAGCTCTCAAAGCTTTCATATTCTTCGTAATGGCCCTTGCTGCTGCCCACGCTTGGGGTTGGGCGCGGGGGTTATCGCGTGGGTTATCGCGTGTGTTTTTTGGGCCCTTGCTTCAAAACCCTCCCTCATTTCGTGCCCAGGTCCTCTTATTCTTCATGGATAGTGCTGTCAATGAGGCCCTGCGGGCTCTCAACACAGCTAACCTCCGGCGGTACACCGATCTGCAGTGCCCCAAGGCCCGGCGGCGGCGTTTGAAGGCGGTTCAGCGGCTGGTGCGAGTTCTATTGGGTGACCCAAATTTAAACGTTGTGTGTGGCACCAACACCAAAGGCGAAGTTTGTTTAAGTGGTGGGGCGTGCACTGCCCTGTCTGGCCCACTTGGCGGCCATCTTGCATTAACAGCTCAGGAGCATGAGGCCCTGAGCATGCTACGCATGGCATGCAGCATGCATCTCTCCCAACGGGCCCTTTTGCGAATGCCCCGCCGTTGCACACAACGGGACCTAAGGACCGTTCGGCAACGGATCATGCCCTACTTTCCCCAAACAACCATTGTAAAGTCTACCACAGGCCGCAATAGGGCAGCTGCCCATGTGCCTTTGCAATCAATTGTGCAAAATGCAATATCTATGGCCCGAGTTATCGGGAAACCCCCCCCTAGTGGCGTTGCCGTTGTTGTTATTTCAGTTGATGCGACTTCCTTGTGGAAGGCATCCTCTACCCGTGCGGATGTATGGGTTAATGTATGGTGGGGGGCAAAATATGCTTTGAAGGTGAAGCTATGGGCCTCATGGTTTTGCATGGATGGCGGGGATGAACAGGCTTTTTTGAGAAGCCTGGACATCCCCGCCAACCTCAACCAAGAGGTGAGGGATGTGGAAGAGGACGTTGTCCTCTTTCAGAACCAATTTTTGACTTACACTGTCATTTTGACAGGGGATGGGAAGGGGATGCAAGCAATGGGGGGGGCTGGGTCTAAGTGTTGGTTGTGCAAAGACCCCAATGGGATTGTTGAGCAAAGGGGGGTGGAGTCCACCTCAAGATGGGGGGCATTCTTGAGAAGTGTGACCCCTGATAGGCGGCCGGGGGACTACCAACATGCAGCATGCCGCATCCTAAACGGCATTGCAAAGCGCATTGAGACCACCCTTCAGGCCCTCCCCCCTAGTACCCCTGGTAAGGCCCAAGCTCTTGCAGCTTTGCAGGCCTTCAAACAAGCCCTCAAGGATGAGACCTCAGGCATCCCTCTCAGGGAACGCCTCCCTTCGGCCTCGAGGGCCACAGAAAAAGATTTCGATCTAACAAGCACCAAAGTTTTCCTAACCTCCCCCCCCTTCCAAAGGCAATTTGTGGATTGCCTCAAAGAGCATGTCCCCACAGTGAGGACCCCTGGGGGACCTATGTTATGGGTTGTTGTGCATGTCATGGTGAAATGCATTGAGGGTTTGTATGAGCTTTGGAGGGTGAGGGAGTTGTACACTCTAACCCAAGTGGAACGCCACCGTGCGTTGACCACAAAATTTTCAAAAGCGTGGGGAGACTCAGGTTGGTCCCCCACCAGGTGGATCCATTGGTGCTTGGCACATTCCACCTTTTTTGCCGAGAAATGGAGGAACATTTTTCAGTTTTCCTCCATCCCAACCGAGTATCGGCATGGGCCTTACAAAAGGAGGCTCAAAAATTGTTTTAAGGGTTGGTCCTTGGTGAGGCCAAGTGTGTCCCTCCGCCACATGCACCATTGCATGTCCATGAACGCCCTGGAGCAAGGGCTTTTGGGACTGGAGGCAGCCAAGGCCTCAGACATTGATGACTTTGTATGAAAAACGACCACACATACTTTGTGCCAAGTGTTTTGTGTTGTTTGTCCTAGGGAGGGAGGGAGGAGGGGTGCGCGATAACTACACGCGATAACTACGCGATAACTGAGTTATCGCGCGATAACTAGCGCGATAACTAGTTAGAGCAAGGTGCTCTAACTGCGTTCTAACTCTGTTCTAACTGTGCTCTAACTCTTTGACCCCCCCCCCCCCCAAAAACCACCCCTACAATGAGGGTTATGTGGGGAAAGAAAGGGGATGGGGTGTTTTTGAGGGTGCTGAATCCATTTTTTTAGGTGGTTTGCCCCAAAATTGAGGGTAGGTGGGTGTTCCAGAAATTGCGTTCTAACTAGGGGTTCCGCACCACGCCCTAGAACGCTGCATCCCATTCTGCACCTTCTGATTTTTGTAGGGAGGTCCAGAGTTCCAGAGGTGGGTTTGTCCAGCAATAAGATCACCTTATATTAACTGGATGTTGCACGATGCAACAGTCACTATTCAGGCCATAAGGCCCTATGGCCTAGGAATGTTTTCGGGGGATCTTTTGGAAGGGAGCAACAGGGTGCTGAAGGACATTTGGTCCTCCTTTTGTGATAGAGGTGGGGGGGCAGGAACCCTGGTGTCGCGCCGTATTAAGATGCTCAGGCAGGTTAATGAGCGTCTTTTCCTGTACTTTGAAGTACCAAGGTGGAATGGGAACTCCAGAAGCAACCTGTGCAATGCACAAAAATTGGCTGACGAGGTTCGGGCATATTTTGCGGATGAGGAACTTTGGTAGCGCGCGCTATTTATTTTTTAGCGCGCGCTACATGTCATCTAGTGCGCGCAATGACCACTATCGCGCGCGCTATGCTGTTTTCAAGCGCCGGAACCCTTGAAATCGCGATGTATAATTGGAAGTAGCGTGCTATGACTACGCACTTCAAATGTGCCTCCAATTTGGAATGCATTGATTTGTTCCTTTTCGTCCGTTTTTTTTGGTGCTTTCGATTTTTTTGTTACTGCATTTTCCTTTTTGTATTACTGCTGGAACAGGGGTACTTTAATGTAACCCTCTTGCCCATGCAGCCCATGGGCTGGGGGTATCCGCCTCCTGCACCACCGCCAACAACTGCTGCAGGGGCCACAGGAGCAGGTGCGACACCGCAACCACCGCCACATGCAGCTGTACAACCGGGACTGCAGCAGCCGTCGACGACGCCGTGGAGCATGCAGCCACAGGTACTTGCCGTGCGCACTACTGTTTCCGTTGCGCGTGCTACGCTCTTGTTGTGCGTGCTAGCTGTCTCGTTGTGCGCACTACGCACGTCCTCGTTGCGCGTGCTTTGTCCTGTTTTTCCGCAGACGCTGTCCCAGCAGCTGACCCAGTTCTCCCCAACTCAGCCTCTGTGGCCCGCGCCGCAGTCCCCGTTACGAGGTGCCTCACAGCAGCTGTCTCCCATGCTGTTCCCCGGTGGGTCGCCCACCTTGGGCTCCCCAGTGCGCGGCAGTCTTCCAGTGGGCCAAGTGCAGCAAGTGCTCTTCGGCCCACTGCCAGTGCAGCAGCAGCAGCAAATGCAGCAGCAGCAAGTGCAGGCTGCGGCCCAGCAAGTCGGCAGCCCAGAACAGCATATGGTGAGCATAACCTGGCATACCAGGAATACCTGGGAGTATACGGGTAAAAAAGGGGGTTTTGGGAGAAAGGGGTATGTGGCATGTACAGGTGGGTACGAATGTATAATGCACAATGCATGCATAGGTGGGTTGGGGAATACCTCTAGTTTGCCAGTTGTGATGGTCAATGTTGTGTTTGAAACTACCCCATTTTGGGCTCTTGGGGTATACGGCCGTATACTCAAGGCTCCAATACCTCAGTATACGGCCGTATACTCTGGAGTATACGGCCGTATACTTGGAGTATACGGCCGTATACTGGGGGTATTTGTTTGCACCATGTGGTTGTTTCAAGTTGAAAAATTCCATTGTTGTGCCTTTTGTGCCCATCTTGTTGCATGCTTTGCCTTTGCCCAACAATTGCACACCACTTGAAACCAATCTAGGCTCATACTTCACTCAAGATTGCAATGTATGTCTCCATATGTGTCCATACAGCAGCAGCAGCAGCAGCAGCAGCAGCAGGTCCAACCAAGACAGCGGCAACCCCAAGTGCAAGCACAGTTTCAGTCCCCCCCACCAGCCCAGCCACCAGCCCCCCCACAAGAAGACAAGGGACCTGCCGAAGCTGCAGCACCAGCAGAAGCACCAGCAGCAGCTGCACAAGAAGAAGAGGCACCAGCCCTCGCAGCAGCAGCAGCACAAGAAGACGACACACCAGCCCCACCACAAGAAGAAGAGGCACCAGCGGCCGCGCCACAAGAAGGAGAAGGAGCAGCCCCGAAAGAAGAAGAGGCACCAGAAGGAGCAACCCCAGAAGGCGACCCAAGCCCACAAGAAGAAGGGGATGCAGCCCCAGCTGCCACTGGGGCAGAAGACCACAGACCCGAATGGGAGAAGGAGTGGGAGGCCGAAGTGGTGGTCCAAACCATTAAGGAGATCACTGAATGACAGCGCGCGCTATACCTGGTATAGCGCGCGCCGTAAGGCTCATAGCGCGCACTGTAAATATGTTGCGTGCGCTACACTGTCTGTGCCCGTGAGGACCTGTACTGGTGCACACTTTTCAGACCTTTCAGACAGTGTTTTTGCATGTGGCTTGGGTTGGATGAGCAACAGGGAATGTTTTTGAAAAGCAAGGGGTTTTTGAGAAACGCAGGACACTAGAAAAAGCATGGTTTTGAAACATTTTCCGGTTTTGAAAAATTTGAAAAACGGGACAATATAGCGCGGTAGAGCGCGCGCAATAGGCGCGCTATAAAGGTCATATTTTTGAAAATTTGCGCGCACTATGGAAAAAATGCACCATTGCGCGCACGCAGGGTGTGCTTGAAAAATCCCATATGCTGATCAAGAAGCATAGATGCTTCTCCCCACGTAGTAACACTCCCACGGGGTTCCCACTTCAGTGGGATATTGTACAACACCGCAGTCAATTGCTCAATCAAAAATAAAGTGGGGGCCTCGAGAAAGGGGGAGATGCCCGCCATAGCAAAGTAGATATTATCCCTATATCGTGACATGATGACCACTGGTCTGGACTGAGATGAGGGGCCTGTATCAACACCCTCAGCCTCTGCAGACAAGATCTCCCCCACCACCCCATTCAGCGCATCAAAATTTCGAAAAAACTGCATCACCACGCGCTTATTTTTCCGTGTTGAATGCCGCACAATACTCTGCAGTCGTCCCCCCTCCGCTCCATCCCAGGGGAGGGTATGTATGAAGCGTACATGGTGGCCTGCAACTTCGGCGGTGGCAAAGGTTCTGTCTGCAGGGGGCCACCACCCTGAGAAACCTGACTGGCACAATGTCTCTGGAGTAACCAGGTGCACTGTCCTGGAGACAAACATGTCATGGGCTAGCACTGTTTCATCAGGGGAGTGGTGAATAAGCTCAACTGTCCCTGGAAGTGTAATGTGCACAGGGATACCCTGTGTCTTTGAAAAATCAGCACAGAGGTCGGTAAGCTGTCGTTGGGCAGACTGGACATTCTCACCAAAAAGGCTGGTGAACTCCTTCCAGCAGGCCCATATCTCGGCAATTTGTGCTGAGAGAAATCCCCCAATGGGGATTCCTCTCGCACCCTGACATAATATAAGGGAACCAACAGTGAGGAATACGTTTTCAGTCATGTCGTACTCTACAAACCGCAGCACTTCTGATTCCGAGAGTGTTACAAAAGATTTCGCAGAATTTTTTCCAAATCTATCTAGGTCTTTCTCTAGGCCTTTGGCTATACTAAACCACAGTGTATTCCCACGAGTGTCTGAGCGTGCTCTGTCTATGGCCCAACTGATAGCTTGCAAAGCCTCTGACCGTTCAATTTGCCAAAACATGTCGTCCATGTCGCGCTCTCTAAAATTAACCGAGGTCGCACCGTCAGCAAATCGCTGAATTGCCTTAATTTGATCACGCACACCCAACATGTTTGGAAAGCCCAGGCAAAGTCCTGAGCTATGCAAGAAGGCACACAGCAGTTGTAGGGCACGGGAAATGACTCTACTATAACTCTGGAGGGCATGTGATTTGTAAGATACAATATTCCTCCACTTCAGGACCGGGTTATCAGGATCATACTCCGTAGATTTCCACTTAGGGAGTGAAAACATCGCTGGGGCACTGGGGTAGCGTTTATGGGGCTGGGGGTCCATAAAACATTCAAACAGAAAGTCGTCTGTATCTTCCTGTAAAGCAAAACAGGCTCTGCCAAGACGACGTTGCAGCATGTCATGAATGATTCCACATTCCCGTGCACGCTTGATGACCATGTGTGTAATTGCGAGCCTTGCAATGGCAGGTGAATCAGCCCACCCCCATAACTGAAAGCGTGAGCCAAAAATAGTAGACTCTAACAGACGAGCATACAGCTGGGAGCACAGACCACCTAATTTTGTCAGTTTTTTGTCCCAAACAGTCACCCTCAGTTGTAACTCTGAGACATCATACCGCAAACCATAGATTTCTGAACCATTGAGCCATGGGGCTAACTGGACGCCTTGGGCCACTGTGGTTCGCATTGCTTCCCATAGTGTGGACTCTGTCTGTTTTACAATCCCTCCCTCGAAAATACCTTTCGCCACAAACTGACACCGTTCGACAGAAACCTGTGAAACTGCCAGCTCCTGCAGGGCAGTAGTCATGTCTGTCAACTGCTGTCTGAGTGAACCTGGGTCAGGGAAGAATTGATTTCTAGCATTTGCAGTAAAAATACGTACAGGTTGGGGCTCCAGGATATGGGACCAATCAGACGGAGACCGAATGACCACGTGGTCAAGAAAGCCGCCAAAATTTGGTGAACCCTTGCGCATGTGGGAGCACATACATGATCGCTTTTTAATACGGCTCAGAGCCTCTGCACATACCTGTTGGAGTGCTGCAGGTGTAGTTTCCAGTTTCCAGGCTCCTAGTTCCCGTGGGAGAGAGACCCAGGTACAGAAATTTGAATCAGAGCATCGCAATTCCTCCAGGATGTGTGTTGTGATTTTAGGCGCATTCTGCTGCCCTCCTCCACTCAAGGCATCGCGTATTGTCATAAAAGGGACCGGGATCACACAAATGGATTTAGCAAACCAATCTCTGAGGCCCCTCGGGATCATGAGCTTGGTCATAGCATCAATACAGATCCCTCTCACCTGTGTTTGTATCATGGGGTCAAAGCAAGGAATTCGCAGTACCAGTCTTCGTTTCACCGTAAGATTCCATTTACTCTTGGTTAACCTCGCAATGTGTTTAAAAAGCCGTTCAAACAGATTGGGTTCAATCTTGCCTACAACACATGCTAGGAACCACCACCGTTCATCCATCTCACGATTGGATTTACAGGAGTCGTTGCGTAACAATGATTGTGCCATTGTTGTAAGTGAGGCAGTTTCCATGGAAATGGTCTTTGAGTGAGCTCCTAATAGCCGTTCGACTTTGAATGCGTCGATACCACCAAAGGGGGTAACTTGATTCAGTGTCTGGCCTAGGACTGTGTTCCACCAACGTTCAATGGCACCAGCCTGTTTATCAGCCACGTCTTGTAGCGCCACAATGGTAACTCTTGCTGGACCCTCGCGAGCAAGCATGCGAGCAAGGGAGGGGAGTTTTCCGAATCCCATGGCTGCTCTGATTTTTCTGTGGCGGATACCTGAGAAATGGTTGGCCAGCGCCTTGGCTTTTTGTAGGTGTTCCCTATATCTATCTAAGCAGGATCTCTGATTTTGGAAGCATCCGGTTTGCCCTACGTAGGGGGGGTACGGGCCGCACACCGTATACACCCAGGAACCCACCTCATCAAGCCTCCAGGTGAGTGGGAGCTTCGCTAGGCGGGCTATCCGGCGTAGGCGTGAGTCCTTGGCATCAGTTAGTAAAAGATTGGTCTCCTGGAGTGAGTCCCGCACTGCTGACCAGTTCACAGGTTTTGCGCGCAACAATGCCTCTCTCTTCAGGGCAATCTCATCCCATCTGTCCCAGAACGTTTGTACCTCTGCATGCCTGAAGCCTGCACAACCTTTTGGCAAGTGATTCTCAGAGAAAGAGGGTAAAGGAAACCATTCTGAGCTACTTTCCCCTCCGATCAGTCCTCGTAGGGAGCTGGAGTACTTTTCAGATGACAAGTCATGTCCCACTTGTTTTATACCACTTTCTAGAATATATACTTCCCACGGGCCATTCATTCTTGACCATGTTTCCTTTTTCCACCCGTATGTTCGAACATTCATGAAGCGCACTGCACCACAAAGTACAGCTCTACCTTTTTGTTCCCAGGTCTGGAGAAATGAGTTCCATCTGGATGATGCATCACGTTTGGTAACACACACAAGCCGGAACGGTTCAAAACTTCTCAGTTTTCGGTTGAAAACTCGAAAAACATCGTCAGACGGGTCAGGACACATCGCTGTATTAACGAAGCATGCAGACCTTGCCTCTAGTCTATTCAGGACCTGAAGCAGTGGCGTCTGAGACTCAATTCCCAAACCTCCTGTGTCGTCTGGGTGCCAATACTCAGCAGTGGGGGAGGCCCACGGGTTGCTCCACAGGGAGAGGGTAACATGGCATACTTCAGTGAAAAATTCTTCCCACCCACTAGTGAATCTGATATTATCGTGTTCGTGAGGTGAAGCACAATCAGGGAGATACGCATCCTGCACCTTCCGGAAACTTTCCAGGGTGGTTGACAGTTTCCCTTTATCCAAATCATCCCATGATGACCATCCATTCTGGGCAGCGAACCTGTTCCATAGGACAGTGAGGGTGCGACTTTGGGTAACCTTTTCAACAAAAGTTTCAAAATCCTCTCTGCCCGTGAGCACAGTAGCTTCTCGCGGTAGGGGTGTCTCCTCAGGCTCATCTGGTTCTGAGTCATAGTCAGAATCTGTACTATAAACCAGGGGTGGGATTTCAGCTGGATCATCTTCACTAGTATACCCAGCGAAGACTGTGTCTCCGCGGGTGGGGGCATCAGGCGTTGATCTGGTCGCGCCGGAGACCTCTTTACCTAAACTATCGAAGTGCATAGTAGGAGGGGAGGGGGGAGACAAAAAAGTTTTGGACGTGTGCTCCTGGTCCAAGTCATCGGTATCTCTGTGCAACTCAGCAGAAATAGTCGAAATGGATGTTTCTAGCTCTTGAACAATGTGTGTCATTTTTTCCACAACCAGGTCTTGCTGCACTATACGCGTCGTCCCCGCAACCACCGCATCACGAATATGTGCAGGTAGGTCATGAAAAGAATCTGCGAGTATATCCGTGACAGCAGACATTTTGTGACCTGACATTTTGTGAGGCCTTCAACCTTCTAGATGATGTCATCGTCATCCTCGGCCATGTCCTGAGATTCTGGGGACTGGGGGCCGGTCTCCTGAGAGGTAGAGAGAAGCGAGGCATCCGTAGGTGCTGAGACTGCTGCATCGTCTGGGGCGGTGACGGTGTTCTCAGGCCCACCAGAGCTAGTACCCGTAGGGTTTTCTCCTCCAGTGTTGAGCTGTGCAGCGCCGGGGCCTACGACGGTAGGAAGTGCAGCCAGTGCAGGTAGTCCAGAGGATGGCGACATTAGTGGGCTGGTTGATCTGCGGCCTCTCCTGGCGGCTGGGACCTTCGCTCTATCCAGCGCATCGTCTTTTTGAAGGAAGATGTTGGAAAGGCACAGGTCCAATGGGACATCCACGTTGATCTTCTCGCCTTTCTCCATCCATGGATCTGGTCTTGCCGGCATGTCGGTACTCCATCGTAGGACACCGCTTTTTGTCACTTCGCACACTCTCACTGGAACAGCGCAGAATTTCCCTTGGTTTGCACCAATGTCTGGGATAATCGCCCATAGTCCTTCCCGCAGTGTGTCAGACAGCGCACAGATGATCATTGCTTTCGTGAAGGTAGCAAAAACGTCGATATTGACACCATGTTTCACAGCCGTATTAGTGAGTTCATCCTTAGACCATTTGTCCAGTGGCTGTGACACTTGCACCTCTGTGAGTTCCATGTCATGCAGCGATCGCTTGCTGGATGCTGATGCTTCAGACCGTGGAGTGCTCCCTGAGATATTTTCGGAGGAAGGCTGTTGCGGTGGTATCGGTTCCGTAGCGAGTCGTGCCTTCGCTTTCTCTTGTGCTGATGCCATCCTCTTATCAATTTCTTCCCGTGACCACCCTTGGCCTTCCAGCAGCATATGCATCACGGTCTTATTTTCAGCGTTATCATAAGGCACCTCTTGGATGGACTCCTTCATCGATTTCACATCCGTAGACAGAACTTTCAGGGAATTCTCCGTGCTGGTGAGTCTAGAATCTAGGCCTTTGACGTTAAGACGAATCGCGCCCATTTCACTGCTTAGCTGCAGGTCTTGAAGAGACGTTCCTGAGCTCGCAGAGGAAAAGTGAAACCCCTTCGCTGGTTTTTTGTCATTGTCCTCTTGTGGCTCAATTTTGACTTTGATGTTCTCTGGGAAGGTCGGCTTTTTGGGTCCAGAAGTATCGATCATCTCATCATCGCCACCTGGTAGATCCGCTGAAGCGTCTGTGTCGGCCTTCTTGTTCTTCTTCTTCTTCTTCTTCCGGATTTTTTCCGCTTCGCCTTCTGGTGCTTGTTTCCCCGCGCGCAGTTGTTCTGCATGAGCCTTGGCGATAGCGATTAGGCGGTCTCTCCCTTTGTCGTGGGCTTTGAAGTTCACTTTCACCTCCAGTGTGTCCATGATGGCTTTAGGAGACTTATCGGCGCGGTGCATCGCTTGTACAACATGCCATGCCTTTCTATTTGTACTCCATGTGAACGAGGTTGAGTCTGACCAATCCAGCTTGTGCCACCGTGCGAGGTGGCCCACCTTCCAACACCAATAGCATGGGTTTTCCGATTCCCAGCAATTCTCTCGAAATTGTCCTTCTTGATTCGCCTGTCCGCTTTGTTGCTCCGTAATCTTACCGAGTACATTTGTAAGGAGGTTGAGCGCCGTCTCTAAATTGTTCTCCTTCTTCTCCTTGCTTTGGCGTAACTTTGATGGCATCTTGTGAACTTGAAGTAAACGGGGAAAACGTCCGTAGCTTTTGTAGATACCACGGACCGAACCACAGGTTGTTCAAGTAGAAGGGGGCTTTACAGCGAGCAGCAAAGCAGCAAAACACTCATCAGTTGCAATAGACTGAAGATCAAGTATGGGAAACAACGTTCTTCTACTCATCTTAGTCCACCGTCTTTCGTATCTTGCACCCTAACACCAGATTATGTGAAACAAACAATCTCACTTGTCCTCAACCGTGTCATGCATGTCATGTCAATAGGGTTAGATCCAGCAAAGAAAACTGTCATACACCGAGAACCTGTCGTCCTCCTTGGTACCAACGTCCTCAACCATGTCATTCATGCCATGTGCATAGGGCTAGTTGGTCACGACGTCTCCATGCACAGACACCGTGGGAAACGCCGCAGCGAACTCGCCACTGGCACTTCAACCAACAAAGCGTCTGGCACAGAGAACGAGGTTACACACTGAGAACCTGTCGCCCTTCTTGGTACCAACACATCATGGTTTTAAAACCTACCACCCTGTGAAGCCGGAATCTGTGAAAGAAGCGATACAGGGCAGGTCTCCACCACTGGTCTGGATATCTTTTCACACCAAGGCCCCACAGAAGTGATCGCATGTTGGATACGACATCTCGTTTCTTCAAGGCATACAGGAGAGACTTATACAGCAAAGAGGGCAGAAGGGAGCGCAACACCATCCGTGCATTGGGCGAGTGGGTGTCGACCCAGTTTTCCCACTCTGCTGTCACTGTCCCTGTGACCCAGTCACTGAGTTTTTGAACAACTCCTTTTCTCTGCAGACCAAAACTGTGCTTGAAAAATCCCATATGCTGATCAAGAAGCATAGATGCTTCTCCCCACGTAGTAACACTCCCATGGGGTTCCCACTTCAGTGGGATATTGTACAACACCGCAGTCAATTGCTCAATCAAAAATAAAGTGGGGGCCTCGAGAAAGTTCCTTGTGCGCCCAATGCATGGAGAACACTGCGCAGGTGCTTCGCAGCAGATACAAAATCCGTGATGTCCTTCACCTTAGGGTGAGGAGTATATGCCACTTTTACCATGGTTCTAGTGTGCTCAAACATGGCACGAATTAGCTTAGGCACTGCAACTGGTTGGCCTTGGTAGTCCCTCGTGAAGCCTTTATCCTCAATGTCCACCACAGTTAGGATAGACAAGTACTTGGCATCCATGAAGAAGGACACCGCATTGGAAATGGAGCGCTCTAAGTAGTCTGTTTGAGATGAAATGTTGCGTAACTCATCGTCGGCGGTGCTGGGTACACCAGAATCTGCAGCAACATGTGCATACATGGCCAGCCATTGTGTTCGGCTCAAACCACATTCATCCACCAAAAAATTCTCCACGAGAGGCAACTCCACAGTGTAAGTGACATTCACTACCCCATGTGCAACATCAGTTGCGTGCTGCTCAACAGGGATGGACTGGAACAGGGCAGAGGATGATTTTGCATATGGCCGTGGTGCAGCAGCATACGTTGCTACTTCAGGCGCTGGTGCATCGCAACATGGGCATGGATGACGCTCCGGTTTAGTACTTGTGGGCCCGTCGCGGCCACAAACCTTGTACTGTAGCATGTGGTCACCCGTGGGGAACACGCGCACGCGCAATGTTTGTCCGTTGGGTAGATTGATGTGCTGCTTGTCCAGTTTTGACAAATCAGTGTCCAACTTAATGCCTTCCAATACACTGCGTAGGCCATCAATGGTGTCGTAACCCCGGAACAAACCAATGACAAAGTGCCGCTTTGGTGAATGCTCTGGGTAACCATGCAGGTCACCACACATGGATAGTGTGGTTGCAACCACATGACTCTTCCATAAAGGAACACCGTCAATCCCCAAACGCACCCACAGTTCTCCCTTCCTGTACGTGTCCATAGTGCCCAGGGCTTGCGTGTTGTGCAGGGCTTGCAGTTGCAGGCGAAGTGTCAATATTGGGTATGTCCATGCCACAGGACAACCAGCGATGAGGCGGCTTGCCGTGGGTATGGTACGGGCCAGCCAGTTCCACACTTTGTGCACACAATCGTACCGCACCTGTCGATCCACATTGTCTCTCACACGAACCATGGAGGTCTTTAGTGCTGCACGCATTCGGCACAAATTGAGGCTTTCACTGAAAATCCGTGACATCTCCTGTTCGGTGTCCCCTGTGTCAATTCTGCGCACTGTTATGGTGTCCTTGTCCCACACAATCACACCCCATGTTCCACCGAATAGTTTTGAAGCGGTAGTTAGAATAGTCTCCTTTGCTTCCGTCACTCTCCATGATTCTTTTGGCATTGCTGATAAGATGGCAATGAAGGGCACACCGTGCAAGTTTCGCATGGAGAATGGGGAATGGACAGACCGTTGGTACGTGTGCTCTGAGACGGTGGTCAACGCCCTTGGGGTAGAGGAGCACACTGTACAACTTGGAGATGGACAAACTCGTGTTGTGGGGCCTGCTGAAATCCAGTTCCGGGATCCAGAACCACCTGGTGCGGAGCCCAAGCAACTCACTTTCAGTTCCGCAGAAGGGTCTCAGGACTCCTCTGGTGCTGGTGTTGGTGCTGCATCTGGTGCTGGTGCTGCTGATGGAGATGGAGTTCATGGAGCCGATGCCCCTGCCCCTGCCCCTGCGTAGCCATCTGACGATGCACCTGCTGAACCTGAAGCTGAAAACTAGGGTGAAGCCCATGGAGAATAAGCTCCAAGATAATATGCTCGAGTAAGCATTCCCAGCAGCTGTGACAATGTGCAGAATTTCCTCCATGATGCGCTGAACAAGTCATTGATACATCCTGTCACTGCTGGACCCATCACAAGCCTTGACACAGCGGATATGGTGAAGTTGTTCATCCGCGTCCTTTTCCCCCATGTGCCTGCACCAGAACTGATTGAAGACCTGCAGGAGATTTGGCCACACCGCCTTTTCGTGGGAGGGATAGGTGCTGTCATATGGGCCATTGCAGGCTCATCAGCGTGGCCGGAGGACGAGGAGAACGAGTTGTGCAAACTTGTGCGGCACAGTGTGCAGCCTCTCTTCGCCGTCTCAAACTTGGCACCAGTTACAGTGGATATTACTGATGATGTTGCTGGTGACACCGGCCCTGAGCTGCTGCCAGTAACACCCAAGAGTTCGAAGAAAGGGAGTAAGGGAAAGAAGGGTGTGCAGTTGCCCGACTCTGACTGGGTGCAGTCAGACGGGTGGTCCGTGGTGCGCAGCCGTGACATAAGTCTTGGCCGCCAAGGTGATTGGCTGTCGCGTGTCATTCGTAAGGCAGGCACACGCGCTGCTGCAAGCACGTTTGATCTCCCGCGGTTGGCCAGACGTTGGGTTGGGGGGGCAGGGCAACAAGTGGAGGACGGTTTGATTTGTGGGATCCTCCGCACAGGTCATCAGCATATGATTTGGGCTAGGCCTGGGGAGCACAGTGAGCGTCTTTGGCAGGTGGAACCCCTCAGCACAGTGCCCCTTTCGTGGCTTGCTGCTGTACATACAAAAGTTTCAGACAGGGAGTTACAGTTTGGTGAATATATTGGGTATTTGGTAACACAATGCCCTTCACGCAGGTTACCAAATGGTGGTGTTGTGCATGAGAAAGAGGTACAGAAGTGGGCAGGTTCGGATGCCGACAATAAATATGTCATGGTGCGTAATGACAAGGGCAAGGACAGCAGAAAGGAGAAGCATAAAAAAGACAAAAAGGACAAACCAAAAAAGCGCCGTCGGTCCACCTCCACGTGCACTTCCAGCAGGTCCTCATCTAGGTCGAGGTCCAGGTCGTCCAGGTCACAGTCTGATGTGAGCTCTGCAAGTCGCAGCACAATGACACGGCGTACGATCATTGATCTTGTCAATGAGACTATGCAGACTATGCAGAAATGTGCCGTGCCTGCGAAGACTGAGCAGCCTGACCAGTTGCTTGCAGACGAATTGGTGGCATGTGCTGCACGTGAAAGCCTCTTGCGGCTGCAACTGCAGCAGGTATGTTTAGTGTTTGGCATGCAGCATGAGCAGAGTGAGCTCATTTGGAAAAAAGCACGGTTGCCAGAGGCCACGATGGCCACAGAGTATAAGCGGGTGGTGCAAGCCTCCATGCCCGCAGATTATTATAAGGAGTGGGTGCAAGGCCTCCCATTGGAACTGAGGCCATGTGACCCACACCAAAAGTAAACCCACACCAAAATGAATCTTTGCATTGGCGAGTGGCTCTCTTCGGATGTGGATGTGGCAGTGGGGCTGTGAGGGGTGTGGACTGTTGTCTGTGCACTGTTCTCTGTGGGTTGATGGAGATGACAAATCTGAGAATCCAGCGCTGGGCGCGCACATAAAGTGCGCACAACAACAGGTGTGACAACAACACGGGGGGGGGGGGGGGGCTGGTTTGGGTTGCAGTCTGGTGCAGTGTGCACGAATAGCAATGGAAAGTGCATTCATGTCTATCTGTGCGCAAAAACGTTGCAGTGCAGCTGTAGCAATGATAGCTACTACACCCCATTGCACGAAATGCAGTCATTGCTATATGCACACTTCGGTTTGATGGCTACGTGTACTCTGCAAAAAAGGGTCCCAAATAGCCAGGAGGGGTGCATAAACATCACATATGGGTGGGTACATGCCATTCCAATTGTCATGTGTCCATTAATGTCTTTCATCAAGGGCTTGGTTATGGTGCAAGGATTCAGTGCTATGCTACTACAGAGCCCCCCCCTTCCCATAGGGACCATAAATTTCATAAATTTCATAATTTTCAAAAAAATTGAAATTTTCACGAAAATTTCACGTTATTTTTCACCTGAAATTTCAAATCCTCAATTTTCACAAAATTTTTAAATCCTAGCCCACCCCCACCAAGTTGTCCCGAAAGCGAAAGGGGACATGGGGTAGTGAGCGGAATGGGATATATTGGTTTGCTTCATGCATAATTTCATCCCAAGGTCGAGTATAGAACATTTGTTCATGTGAGATGCAGTACAGAGATGACATTTGTGTAGAAAGTGCTCCTCCAATTGCCAGGCCAGTGAATCTGTTTAAACACTTTGTTTCCCATGGTGAAGAGGCAATTTTGGTGGAGTTCCCAGTGCATATAGTGCATGAGTTGTGCAAAGGATATATTATAATATTGACTGTCTGCACCCTTACCCGCCCTATCCAACACCCTCTCATTTTTGTTGATGTAGAACCATAGGCCATCCTCTCGTGGTCTCTTCTCCACAATCCAATCGTGCACCTGCTGGATTGCCTTCAGTGTTTTCTGTCGGTCCAGTGAAGGAAAAAAGCCTTTGATATCCAATTCAAACAAATTATATTGGTCTTGAGCATTGGGTGGTGTTGGCCAACTTTCCACAGTGAGTTGATACAGGGTCTGCCCACTGGACGACGCCAGTGATGCGATCCATGTCCAGTGAGCTGCGGTAGCATTTCGATTTGCCAATCAACAGTGTGAGGCGGCAGCGGGCATACCCCTTGAGGGGGTGGTGGAAATAAGAGAAGACGATGCGTGCACGCCACTGGTCACCCTCTTCCTCCCTCATCTTATTTTTCGGTAGCTGAAAGGCGTGTGGGGGTCTAAATTGTGCTCCATGTTGCCATTCGGATGAAAGTCCATGTTTGTCGGCAAATTTGCGCAACATGTTTTTTCTTCTTGAAGATGAATTTTTGGATGATTTCTTGAATTCTTAGTTGCATATCACACTTGGTAACCTAGTGCGCTTTGGACAACTTTTTTTAAACGTTGAATCGGTGGATCACTTCTTGGCTTTGTAGTTGCATGTCACACGGCACCGGGTGCGCTTTTTTTTTTTTTAGAGGAATTGGTGGATTATTTCTTTGCTTCTTAGGTGCAGTACATCACCGAGTACTTTGACCAAAAATTTTTTAAGATGGGCGGTGGGTTTGTATGCAGGTTATCCAAAATGTCCATTATTTTGCTTTGTATGTGCGTGCCAGTGGTGTCCTGCGCGTTGTGCTCGTCCACCCTTCCTCCCTCTGCACTGTCGCTAGAGGGTTTCATATTTGCATGTTTCCATGTTTGTGCACCTTGGAACCTAGTTCTCGAGCCCCTAGGAGTATGTTGATCAACCCCTAGGGAGTGTCCGCGTGTGCTACTTGGTGGTCCAGAAAAACCATGGTTCAGGGGGGTAGGCAGTGCGGGGGGAGGTTGTGGGGTAGGTGATCGTTGATCCATGGTCCAAACCAGGGAGGGGGGGGTTTGGCACAAAGCGTTGCAATCTTGCAGTTGGCGGCGTCACTCGAGTTCTCCCCATTCAAGAAGATCTTGACTCGGCCTTCCTTCGCCGAGGCCTACCTGGGTCACAAAGATCCACCCACCCTATGTCTAGGCCCACCGTTTCTGTTTCTCCACGGTGGCAGGTTGAGCGGGTGGCTCCATTGTGGTCCCAACACATTAAGGATCCATACGGCAATAATCTTCAGTGTGGAGTGCAAGCACTCTGCCACGGTGGAGCGCCCGCACACTGAGCCTTGCTGTCATGTTTGCTCGCTGTTCGCGAGAGGCACACCCCCGGCCATGTCGGTGACGAGCCTTGGGGCACTCGCGCCCGACCGCTTGCCTTCGCCAAGGCCTACCTGGGAGCTACGCCTGTGGTTACGCACCTGTGAAATCCCCCTGTGGGGGAAAACTACGTCGGGAGGGGGGTGGGGGGTATGGACCCCCACCGATCAATTATTCGTGGACTCCCTACTGCACCTATTGTAGATGTTTGGGCCTGTGAAAGATGATGGTTTGTGTGTCGCGAACTGTTTTCCTCTTGCAGATTGCATGGTTACACTTGTCATGGGCGCCACGGCAATGTTGGTGCTGCTTGTGCTTGTGCACATGCAGGTCCCAGCAACCGGGCAGACCGCCCCTTTCACGCTCCCGAATTTGCGCTGGGACAGGGGAGCACTGGCCCCGCATATAAGTGCCGAAACTGTGGATTACCACTATGGAAAACACCACGCGGCGTATCTAAACAAGCTGAATGCGCTGTTGGCCTTGCCCGAGAACGCTGCTTGGCAGAACAAGACGCTTGAGGACATTGTGATAGAGTCCAGTGGTTTGATCTTCAACCAAGCGGCCCAGCTGTGGAACCACAATTTTTACTGGAGGGGGTTGAAGCCAAACCCCAACACAGTAGCCAATGCTCCGAGCGGGTCCATCAAGGATATCATTGAGCGAGACTACGGCTCATTCGATGCCTTCAAGGAGCTGTTCTCGGCCAAAGCTACGGGCCATTTTGCCTCAGGCTGGGTGTGGTTAATTTTAGGGCGTGACGGCAAGCTCGCCATCACAGAGGGCCACGACGCAGCCAACCCCCTGCATGACCGCTCGGGCGCTCCTTTGCTGACGTGTGATGTTTGGGAGCATGCTTACTACATCGACCAACGCAACGCGAGGCCGGCGTACGTTGCTGCGTGGTGGAATTTGGTCGACTGGGACTTTGTTAATTCCAACCTAGTGGGATGCGCTTCACAGGACCACCACCACAAACGAGAGTAACGGCACAGACACACCCACACAGCCACCCGTGGTCATGCTCATGCACCGCACCCAGAACACACTGTACCCAATGCATCATCTGCGGGTCAGTAAGCGAACTACCGATTTTGCCAGTGCCATGTCCATGTCCATGTCCATGTCTCGAAAACCGAATCTCATGAGCTGGGCTGGTGCTATAATGCTGTCTTATTATTTTGTTGAATCAGATACCGGTGGCATTCTCTGGACTTGTATCCCCAACCTTCCACAAACGATGGACCTGCTGCCCATGGGCTGGGGGGACTGAATGTGGGTGAACTTCATTGGGTTGAATGTCTGACCGCACTCGGTCAATCTTTCTCGTTAACCAGGATCTCTCCCCTGAAGTGCATTACATTTCGCTGTGGCCTGCCCTCATCATATCTGGGAGGTGCCTTTTTGGGGAGTACAGGCAAAGTGCGTGAAGTGAGAACAAATCAAGATGCTAATTGGATCCAAAGGTGGTTGATCACAGGGCGTTGTGCTAGGATTCAATTTTCCATCTCCCTCCCCCTGTTCCCTGAGAAATTCCCCGCAGCCCGCTGCGGTTCGTGCTTGACATACAATGTCACTCTCGCATCCGATGAATCCCTGTGTCTCCTGCTCATATTGGAGCGCGTATTCAACGGCTTGGAGCTACCGCCCCAACAAATCCCGGACCACGGCTTATGCGGCGTCTTGTGTTCGTTTACAGCGGGTTGTGGTTCTGGAGTCTATGGCAGATAAAAGGTTGAGCGGTAGGTTTGGAATTTCGGGCAGGGCAGTAGGCAGCCCCATGCAGCTTACTATTTTCGCCGACGTAGTAGGATCGATCTGGAGCTAAGATTGGGGTCTGAGAAGAAGGTTGGCGGGTGTGAACCTGGATTGGGAACAGGGGTGTGGAGCTTTATTTCACTATTGTCCGGGGTTTCCTACAGGAGGCGTCTGTGTCGAGAATTGCCCCTCTCCGTTCGTCAAGCTTACCGTTATCCGGGCTGCGAGCTTGAGCAAGCCCCCTCCCCTTTGCATCAGCAGGAACAGCCGCGAATGTTTTTATGCTGGTTACTTTGATGTGTTGCACTCAAATACGATTTTAAAGACTGAAGGTACATTGTGCCTGGGCACGTGGCATATATACCAGTGGCTCACTGTGCTACATTTTGCCTTTTTGTACCAAATTGTTCCGACATGATACGCAACGTACTCTGAGGTACACTACACGGCAGGGTTGGATTAATTTAGCAAGGGATGAGGGCACGGTCAGGACGTGGGCTTGGGCGTGGGCTCTGGAGAGGCGTGTGGTTTTGAGTAAAGTTGCTGTGCGGAGAAAGCACACATGTCACGCGCCTAGTATTTGGAAGGGGCGGCTGAGCAGGGTGTGTGTGGTCAGATCACAACCTGTGTGCAATTTGCTTGCGCCTGATGCACCTTGAAGTCTTGGTGTTGGTCTCCATCTTGGTTTAAGGATGGTTAAGAGTCTTGAAGCAGTGGAATGCCCAGGTTCGCAAGCACAGAAAGCACACTGAGATAGACAGTGCACAGCAACAGCTTGTAGCAACACCCCAGACAATACTCTACAATTACCAGTACCCCTGGACCAGCAGCCCAGCATTTACAACGATGTAGAGAGATGTGGCGCTGCCATGGGGCCAGTGTTTGAAGATTCGCATGGGTTTATTCCACGTGGGTCTGCATGCAGCCCTGGACCTTGCAAGGATCAAGAAGGTAGAGGGAGGAGGGGAGAAGAGGGCAATGCACTGTCGTTTACCCCTCAACGTATCCGTGGCATTTACATCTGTGCTGTTATCCATGTCATCCATACCACAGCCAGAGATGGGGGCGGGCGATCACATGAGCGCACAAGGAGAGATGCAGCTTCGGTTTGGGTCAACGCCTCTTCCCGTTCAGGCCATAGGAATGATTTGGGACCCTGGTTAACCCCAGTCGACCCACCCACCCACCCACCCACCCACCCACCCACACCAGAAAATTTTCCTCAGGAAAAATCGAAATTCATCACAGGACCCCCCCCCCCCGACCCCCCAACGGAGGGTAGGGTGTTTTGCCCACTCAGCTTTGGCCTCTTGCTGTTGTCATGTTCCCTCTGTCTGAGTGGGGGATTTCCCTCTATGACCTGACCGAGGTGACCGCCCCAGCTGGGCAGGGTGGCACACCTTTTTCGCTCTCGACGGGTTGTGCGCGTTGGGTGGTTGGGTGGTTTGTGGCTGTTCAACAGTCTGGTGATACAAATTTGATACCAAGAGACTAATTGACCAACAAAAGGGGGCTACGCAAGCACTCAGGCAGGATGTTTAGCATTAGGACTTTCTACTTTGGACGGGGTCCTCCCTGTGGGTGGGTTCCCACTCGTTCCACACTCTCCTCGGTTCCGTAGTGCGGCACCTCCTCAGTATGCTTTTCGCCCCCGCAGCCCCAAGACCATGTTGTTTCATACCTGTCTCTTTGTTCCTTTGAAGTTTTGTTTGTTTCTTTTGTTCCTTTCCTGTGCAGAACCTGGCGACCGTCCTCCTGCCCCATGAAAGGTTCCACCTACACCTTCGCTTAGCTGCCCTCTGAAGTTAAGCTGAAGTGGCGAGCCACCACACAAGCAAAGGAGTTGTATGGGGTTTTGACAAGCAAACAACGCGATCCGCACTCCAACTTTCACATATTCCAGGGTCCTTGTACGTCGTGGCCTACGTTCCTTGTGGGTCGCAAACCCAGACCTGCACAGGTGAGAAGACTAAAAGTGGTGTTGGAAGGGTAGCGTTTTTGTTAATGCTTGGTGCACACACATCATCAGCATTTCTGGTGCAGCGTCGTGGGCCTGCTGTCGCAGGCGAGGAGGCCAGGCTGGGGCGTTGGCTGTGCTTTTGGCCCTACCAGGAAAAAACTTGCCTCGACGGTTTATACCTCTGCTGTGGTGTCCTGTCACCATGCTCCACTAAGCAATCTTGTGTTGCACCTGTCGCTCTTTCAGAATCGTCGAGGTGACTACGACTGCGCATCTGAATCAAGCAAATAAGTGGAGCACAGAGCACACGATCCAACTTATTGGGTTTATGCCCCGGGTCCACCACATTATGGATCTGAAAGTCTCCCAGTGATGTGGGGCCGTGTGCAGCTAGGACATGTTGGTTTAAGGGCGCATCAAGAAAAAAGTATACCTACCATCCCCACCTGAAACCGAGCTGCGGTCCACAACTCTTCAACTAAACGAGCCCTTTGCCGTTTTCCTCACCGTGAGCCCTAGCCCCCTGTCATTTTGGTTCACTAGCAGACCGCAGCAGCAGCAAACACGTGATGGCACATTAATTAGAACTCAGTCAGGTCCGTTAGGTTTCCATGCACATCGTGGTGGATGCTACTGGTTTTGCTGCTGCGTGGTGCCCATTCATCGTAGACAGCAACATCACCAAGCTGAAGAGCCCTTTTGATTGTGAGACTGCACATGGGGTTTAGTTCAAAATGAATGCCGCAGATCGTTGAACCAGAACCCTGATAGTAGCTGCCACTTTCTGATGAAGCAAGTTGACCGGGAAGGTTCCGAAACCTGTCGAAGTGGCAAGGCTTCGGTTTCTGAGCGGGACGACCTGCACTTTCTGATACCACTCAACGTTCCAGGACGATATACGAAACTTAGGCCCCATTGCACCAGCTCCCACAGTTTTGGCCCCCGTGGCTCAGGGTTCATACAGAGCAGTGCTGAACAGTGCTCATTTTGTCCGTGAGCAGCTCACCATTGAGGGCCTTTCCAGTAGATGTCCATGGGCAGCAATATTGTTTTCTCACAAGACCTTTTGTGTTCCATGTGCTCCACATTTTTCACGTTTCCCCCCACAGCACGTCCCCCTTCCACACACCCAAGGATTTCCAATTTACCTTGCCAGTGCCGAATTTTGGGAGTGGGGGTTACCCAGTCTCATTCAACGATTTGGGTGTTGCAATCGTTAGCGTGCGGGTTGGTAGGCTTTGATACGTGTTGATAGGTTTTGAACGGTGCAGATAGGTGTTGATTTATGTTAAAGCCGCCGGGAGGGGTCCGGTGCCGATAGGTGCAGATAGGTGCAGATGGTTGTTGATCGGTATCTATGGATGTTGATAAATGTTGATCGCTGGTGACAGTTGCTGAGAGCAGCAAACAGGTGCCGGTTGGTGTCGTTGGGTGCGGCCTGGTGTTGACAGGTGTTGATAGTTCTTGATAGGTCGATGGGTGTCGATAGCCGTGGTACATGCTTTGCTCTCCAAGGTTTGTCTTCCCACAAATGCAAGGATACCCGGCAACAGATCCACAAAAGGACGTAGTGGTGGATTTCGATGCGCAGTCCGCCGGTCAGTCTGCATCGGCGTGCCAGCCTTCTGTGGCGCCCCCGCCTGGCAATCCCGACTTTCGGCCCGAAGCGCCGGGCTATCCGAATGCAGCGCCACGAGGGCATCCCGCCGCCAACCCGCCCGTCGTCGTCGCAAATGCGCAGCCAATGGCTGTGCAGCCAATGGCTATGCAACCTGTTGGAAACCCGGTCATCGTTCACGCAGTCGTCCCCCCTCACAATGAAAATGACATGATAATTGCTTTGGCGATCCTGGTTGTTGGTTGCATGTGCTACTTTCCACTGCTTCTGGTCAACGTGATGTTCTGGCAAAATTCGAACCCATCCGTCCGGACTGTGGCCCGCGTGAGTGTTGGAGGTTTCGTCTTTTGTGTTTGTTTGATGATTTTGATCGTGATTGTGGCCGTGGTTGTGCCTCTCGCCGCAGTAACCCGCTGGTGATGGAAGACCTGGTGCCAGCAGGTGCGACAGCCAGGACTCGCACGGGCTGCAACCTCAGCTTGTTATGGTCTGCGATTCTCCAGATTCAAGGAGGGGGCCTAAGGCCCCGGCTTGAGGGTTTTTTGGGGGGGGGGGTGATGCTTGCACGACATCTCCCTAAGCCCTCGGCCAAGCGCCAACACATGTGGGATATCCCACTGTATCGCTATTGTTGCATACGGGAGGCGCACTGTGTGCTGTGCACGCACTGTGCGCGCGGTGGAACTCGGCCGCTTTGGACCCCCCAACCAGAAGTAAGTGCATGGTGACGGGAGCGCAGGCCACCACGATCGCATCTTTGGTGCATCAACCTCCATCTTTTTCCAATGGGCATGTATTGATACTAAAGGAGGATGTTTTCAGGTTTTTTTTGGGGGGGGGAGGGCGTTTTGCGAATTACAAGATGGGATGAAGGTGATGAATCGCATCACATTTGGATCGGAACAGGGATGCTGTACCGCTTTGTGATGTTCGGCTACAGCTTTTGACTTGTATGCTGGGTTTTGAGTGGTTGACCCTTTTTCAGGTTCTTTCGGCGAAAATCACTCCAACAAAAGGCGCTGTGTGCGCGCTGCGCATCTGCTGTTGCAGCAACACCGCCAGAAGTGGGAGACGCAGCTGACCCTACCGCACGGTAGTCAATGAGCCTTGATGCAGCCTTAACCTCTCTGTAGTGCGCCAATTTCGTGTGGTCCGATGGAAATTCACAGGCGCCTTTGCTCAATTCTGCGTGTACCTTTTCCACTGCCCCCAGTGGTATACCCTCACAATTGTCAGGATTGCACAGGGAATGCCAAGTAGCCACTAACAACCTTTTCCCCTCCCCCAGTCAGACCCCGCAAAACTACTTTCCTCCCGGGTTTTCTCGCCCACAACACTGATATTTTCATTTCATGCAGGGCTGTTTTCAGTGGACTTTTTTTTGTCAAAGAACATCCAGTCCAACCGCCGTCGGTTGGCTCAGAACGGCAGTCATTAGCCTCCGATTGATTACCATAGAGATCACTGTATTTTCTTTGGTGCCCGAATATGGGACTGAAAACCGGACAGCCCCAGTAGTTTTTTGAGCGAGAAAAACGTCCTGATTTCACTGCTGCTGTGATTTAACATGCACAACCAAGTGTCGCATCATATGTCGTAGTTTGTTCGCAATAGCTTCACAATCTTGGGCGGGGACGTAATCAAGCGGGTCGGCGTAAGCCATGGGACCGCCTAACGGCCCAAATTGTGTGGATTCCTTACGGCGCCTTTGGACAGCTTGCATGATGCACGATCCTGGGATGACGACTGTCGTCAGATTATGGCCAAGCCCGAGCTGCAGCGCTCTTCCTGCACTTTGTATTTGGTTGGACAAGGGTCGGCGGGGGGTGGGGGGGGGTCATGACACCATGCTCCTAGCCCTGGAGGAGGCAGCTCACCGGCTGTTTCCCGGAAAGGTTTCTAGGTTTTTCAATGATGAGGGCGGATGCGTTGTGCAAACCACTGCACACCGGTGGCAGCATCACATCCCTGAGCAACCTGTCCGGCATCGCGCATTGCCCAGCAGCAGTGCGCACCTCCACGCACTGCGTCTGTTATCAGCACCAGTTTTCATGGTGCTGGTTCAACAGAAGCTCACATTGCACTGCAGTGGGCGGTAATGAACAGGTAGCCACACTGGACATGGACTGCAAGCAGGAATGAGACACTGCATGGCACAATCAGGATCAGGTGCAGCTGTGGTCTCGTAGTTGCAGCCAACTGAATATCAATCACGCCAAGTCAGATGCAACTGTGGGACCGCTCCTTCCCCCCTCATCCATTGATAACCCAGCAGTGCGGTCTACCACCATTTCATCTGTGACTCCTGCACGTTCATCTTCTGCCCATTGAGTTCATCCACCTTTTTGCATGTTTATTGGGCATTTCCGTCGGGCTCAGCTCCGGGGTTTCGACATTTGGAAGTATTCCACATCCTCCGCACTGTGAGCACCGTGCCAGCCTCGTGCAGGAAGTCCCACGAGTAGTTCCATTTGCCTGCAGGGTTTCACCTCCTCTTGTCTCTGATGCATGTGGCAAAACGAGTGTTTGCGAGCAAATACTCGTTTAAGGCATTGTTGTACACTACAAAAGTTCGTGTTGCGTTGCTCGGCCAGGGCCAGCGGCATGGACATGGGCATGGACAGTCGCGTTGTTCAGGGCTTGCACATAACGCCCGCACTTTGGCCAAGGTACATCTTGAACATGCACATGCAGCAAGGCATGTTCATTGGTAACAATTCGTGTGAACGCAGTATGCGCCTTGCTGACATCAATTGATGTGACGTCCTGTCCCCCCAAGATAATTGTGTATACACAGCTGTGGGACGAGTTGTGGTGGCTGTAGGACGGAAATTTTACGCATGCATTTCCGAAACGGTCCAAGCAACGCTAAAACAGATGAAAGAGTCGTGACATTCATTGCCAAAAATGCTATGCCTGAGTTACCTCCGGGTGACAGGGGTTCATACCCCATCGATGGTGCTCCCTCACACATGCACGCGTCAGTTGTCATGGAACCGGTTGAACAGCAAACCATTATATGCACATTTACAGGTCCTTCTGTTGCGCCATGTACATTAAAGGGAGAGGCTCAGGGTACAGGGAGCTGCCGCTGAGGCCGTACCAGAGGCAGGCGCAGGCTCTACAAGTGCAGCGGGCCCTAGGGACAGACCGACGCCCGGTGCCAGCGCCGGCCGCGAAGGGGGTCCCGTGGGTTGCCCCCGGGCGCCGGCTGGGGAAGGGGCGAGGTACGGTGGGCATCTGGACACGGGTAGTGAACGATTTTAACGCAGCATTGAGGTGCGTGTGATTTCCCCTGAAACATAGGTCTGACTGGGTCAAGGAGGGCCCCTTGCGCCCCCGGGACGTGCCGACGTGGGGTGCTGGTCCCTCCTCGTCCCCTACCTCTGCCTGGTGCTCCCGGCCTCACCGGGGCCTGCTCTGAGGCCTGCCCTGGATTCCCTGTGCCTGCTCACCTGCCAGCACCCTTGACCCCTCAACTTGACACCTTGCCAGATCCCTTTGCTGCGACGGGGCGCACTGGGCGCCCCCGCATCGCCACCGCTGCCCCCATGGGGACGAGGGGGGGGGCATGCTCGGGTCCGGCAATGGACTGGGGCTGGGCCTGAGCCACGCCCCTGCCCAAATCTCTCTTTGAGGGTGAGGCAGAATGGGTCTCCGCATACTCGCGATGGCCCAGCTGGGCACCGCTCCGCTGGGGGTTCCTGCCCCCGCCGCCGGGGCAAAAAGGCACCCACCCCTTGTCTGCAGGCTGCCCCCCCCCCACCCCCTGCTCGCACCTCGCTGCTTGCGCGGGCTGCACGCCCTCCCAGACGGCCGTCCCTGGGGGGGGGGGGGTAGATGCATCTGGGGCGGCAGCCCCCCATGCAGGCGTCTGACGAAGAGACCTGATCCCTGTTTGTCGGTCCTTCTGATGCGCCGCGCACGCTACGGTGCTGGGCACGGGGTGCAGGCTGTGGGCTTTGCCCACCCCTGTGCTTCGCTAACCCCCTGTGTGCACAGCATCCAGGACCTTAATCGACTGCTGCAATCTATGCACATTTCAGGCCAATTTGCTGAAATTCACTTTGATTTGTTGACCCCCCCCCCCCCTGCGCGCCCGCGCAACAACCTGCAAAGTTTCACCATTCCACCAGCATTTGGGGCTGAGGAACAAAATGGCCACCAAGAAAGCGAAACATGCTGCAAGCAAAGCATTGATTTTGCAATCTCCATTGCAAACTGCGCTCTTCCTGCCCACCACCCTGGCCCTGGGGGAAGGGGGGCTTGACTCTAACTGTTCAAAGCAGAGCACCCAAGACAGCCCTTGGAAAAGCGGGCATCGGACTCGTGCGATACACTGGATCCCTGGCAAAATCAGCGCACAAGGCACTGACCCATAGCTTCCTGCCCACAACCCTGGCCTCCAAGGTGTGTCACGAAATTTGATGCCACACTCTGTCCAGCATTTGTTTTGCCACCAAATGTAGCCCTATCTTTGCCCGCCTAACCTGGTGCCAGCTATCTGCTGGCCACGCTTGAATGTGAGGTCTAGTTGGTTAATGCACTTCTGCAATCTAATTACCAGTGGCGTCGCACTTGCTGACTGATTGCATGTGTGACTTGTCGCAGCCACTATGAACGATGTCTGCACTGACCCATTTTCGAGATTGCAATGGATTCATGACGTTTGATGATGTTGCACTGTGAATGGGATTTGAAAAATACGCGGCCCCGCATCGTAAAACCCACCCCCCAGCATGTGCCACCAAAGGATGAGGGCGAGATGCTCCGCCAGGGGCTCTCCTTTGGCTGGACCATTTCGCATGTAGCAATGTCAACTTAAAGTGTGTTGGGCCCTAGGGCTGAATGGAAATGTGGAGCTACACCAAACCATGAACCACAACGATTGAGGATCACATGTGTAGCAGTGGTATGGGAGATGGGGGTAACAATATTTCTCCGGAAGGGCTTCCCTTCTTGCGCTCATTGCGTGCAAGGGGAAAATGGGGCTGTTTCTTTGGACAGTGGTCACAAAGGTACATGCGGCGTGCGTGCAGCGCAAATATTCCCCCAGTGGACCACCCAGCCAAGAAGAACAAAGAAGGGGATGTGCAGTTCAGGGAGACTACGTTATGGCATGTAATATATTGGAATGTTCCAAAATCCATCAAAACTCATGATGAAACCACATGAGAGGGGATGCTTGCAAAGTTGTAGTTGAATAAAGTCAGCTTTGCACTTTGGAATCTTGGTTTGTCCTACAACAACAAAACAACGTGGTGTTTCTTTTCAAACAATGATAAAATTTTTCCCACAAATGGTGGTTGCCCCCCATTGCTCTTCCTGCGGACTGATTTTCAAAACTTTTCGTTGACAAGCTTCATAGCTGCTATTCTTCTACTGCTGCCTCTACTGTTTTTTTTTTTTGGCAAGAAACCTCACTATCATTTTTTTGACCATTGCACTCGTTGGCTTTTAAAACATTTTACGGAAAAATTTGAAAATAGCATTTGCACCACTGGTGCTAAGGTTTGTGAACCCTTAGTTTTGTTTTAAATTCAGGCTCAGTTGGCTGTCATTAATTTTCAAAGTAGCACGCTATAGCAATTTTTTGTTTCCAAAATAACCCATTTCCTGAATTTTCCTCTTCATAGAGCAGGGTTTAAAGCCCGTAGTAGAAGGGTGGATACTAGCCAAAATTTACAATGTACAAATGTGTTGAGACAGTATTTTCTTTTCTGTGCAAAGAAAAGGACATTGTGTATCACCAAAAGAAAACCTTGACCATTTATAATCGCTCTAATTGATCGTTTTGAATCCATTTCTAAGAAAACCGATTGTGCTCATTGTTAATAGATAGAGATAATTGCGGATAACCGGTTTTGTTGATCAATAGGTAAACCGTTTACGAACCTTAATTCTTGTACCTTTTAGAAAACTGAAAAACTCTTTTTGTACATGACCCTGCCTTTCCTTCTCTTGCCGAACGACAAACAAAATCAACGTGTCTAGCATTTATCTGATTTTATCATATGCGGCAAAAAGAAATATTTTCCCGGTGCTTTTTCCATGAATAATTTCTAGAGGGTGACCATGCTCTTTGATAATGCTAAAACATTTACTTTTCGATCAAAATCCTACAATCTTACAACAGACAATCATACAATTTTGAAGTTTATTTCATGTTGTTTTTTGTGATTTTTGCAAAAAAAAAAACTACGACATCCATATAGTTCACACTAAAATTCAATACGGCTTCAACCTTGAAGTGTTGAATATTGTATTAACACTCATAGTGCCGCAACACGATCCCAAAGTGTCGCAGCAACGACTAACCGGTGTGGCTACATATTTTGCGTCCCGTGATCGTTTTGTACATCTTGAGGCCACACTTGACCTAGCTTTCATGTCTCCACCAACCCCCCCATTGGTTTCCGGAGATGCATGTGACCTAGCTGGTTGTACAGAAGAGAGGTAGAAATTACAGAATTTTTGGAAACTTCAAATGCCTAGTTGTCTGTCGACATAGGATCAACCCTATATGATGCACATAGAATTTATAGAGTGATGCAGCATGGCAGCCTTGGTCATTTCATCATAGACTAGATGGCTAGTTACTAGGTTTCAACACGCTACGCCAGTATTACCACCAACGGGATGACCGTCTACGGCAACTTCAACTCCGATTGAGTTGCTGCCCACAAGGCCAAGGACCTAGCCAGCCATGACAATTTTGGCACGAATCTGATGGTTGATGACTTTTTTTGGTGCATGGGGGTTGCCCCCCGGCGAGCATAACACAAAAGCGGCCTAACCACGGGCAAGTGAGCGTTCATGGCGAGCCGAAGTTCATCGAAGGACAGCAGCCATATGTACAGTAACTCAGGGGGTGTGACCCTGCTCCAAAATGCACCAAAGGCCTGGTTACTGTGGGCTGTGGCTTCGCCATTGGCCCTGTGGTTGGTGTTATGGCGCGGGACGAATCGAAAAAGAAATGGACTGAGACGAATCGAAAAAGAAATGGACTATATATATATATATATATATATATATATATATATATATATATATAGAAATCAGAAACAAACAAGTAACTCCGGCCAAAGATCTCCTTGGGTACCATTAAGGACCTCCAGTTAAGTGGAATCCACTGACTTCGCTCCACTATGTTCCAGTCCAGTGCAGAAAGTCAAATCTGGGATTGGACCTCATAGGAATGGAACAATGATCTCCATTCACACAAATCCAGTGATTCTATTCGTCTGGGGAAAAATCGGATATAAATCAGAGACTCAGGATAGCATCGGACATCACTTATCTCCATAAATCAGGGGAAAGTCCACAGTAGACCTCCAGTAGACATCTGGGGAAAGATCAGATTTCTGAGAATGACATCCACACACATCAAAAGTCATCATGGATCACCACGTTATATAGGCTTCCAATCTCCAAAGTCCTGAATGATGTACGAAAAGGAGCAGGGGCAAAAAGATCTGGAAGAGAGCATCAAAAGACAGCAGAGATAAGTCGTTGACATGAACGTGGTCCCATCTCGTCGATCTGTCAAATGGTATCAAGGGACTAGGGGGGGGGGTGCAGATCGCAGGTGCTGAAGATGAGGAGGACAGTGAAAAACGAGAAAGAAATAGAGAAAAAAATAAAGAAAAAAGGGGGGCAGAAACTCGTCACCCGGAGACCAAAGCGGGGCAGAAACCCCCCAGTCGCTTGCGGAGCTTAGTTTCCTTTCGCGATGGCTTTTTAGGGTAACGTGTTTCTATGTGGGTAGTTACGGTAAATTAAGTAGTTGGGATTTGGTTTTTTTGTTGTTGCTGTGTATGTGTCTGTGTTTGTGAGAGTGTTTGTTGGCGACTGTTGTGTTTGTCCGTTTTGGGTAGGTCAACAAGGCGGGGTTGTGAGCTGAAGTGCTGTAAATGGAGTATTGGTTGTTCCATGGGTTGTCTGTGGAATCTGGTTGGAGTAAGTGCAGATCGTTAATTGGGTTTTGTCTGAGCCAGGTTTGTGTCTCTTGTAGTGCTGTTTTGAGTTTTTTTCTCCTGTATTTGAAGGCTGTTTTTAGATTTTGTAGGTGTTGGAAGTAGGGAGTGTCGGGTGGGATATCTTTTAGTGCATTACTGAGTGAGTTGGGAATGATCGTGCGGATGTAGTTTCGTCTTTCTCCTTTTGTTGCATGTTGCCACCAGTCGATGACTGTTTGCTTGAAGGGTCATTGCCAGACCTCAAAAAAGAGGTCACGAATAGGATTCGCTGTGCCGCATTCGGTCACCGTAGTTATGGGGTCGAGGGGGTGATGAGTGTGGCATTTGGGGCAATGATATGTGTTAAGTTTGTAATGGGGAAGAAAACCAGTGCAACAGTACAGTCCGTTTGTCCATTTGAAAGGTAATCTGGAAAACCACGATGTGTGGGCGTAGAAGTCGGTGCTATAAGGCAGGTGTATGTTGTTGTGTTTATGGTTTGGAAGTAGGTGTTTGACAGTTTTGCGTGTAATGCGCCCTGGTAGTGGTGTATGATTGTGGTAAATGAAGTGAGAAGTGTCAGGGTTGTGGTGTTCTGGGTGTTGGGGGAGGTTGATTGATACCCATTTAGAAATTTTGTCAGAATACTCATTGCCAGCGAAGTCAGCGTGTCCTTTGATCCAGGTGAAAATTATGTGAAGGTGGGTGTTGCAAATAAAGTCCCAAATATAGTTGTACCAAAGAGCGAAGCAATTAGCGTTTGAAGCGAAGGGTTTAGCTTTTAATTGTTGTATTTGGTGGAGTGTAGAGCAAACCGACAGGTTGTCAATGGCAAAGATTATTGGTTGGGAGAAAGTGTGGATGTGTGGGAGGTAGGTAAACAAGATAATGGCATAAATTTCTGCTGGGTAAGATCCTTTTATCGGGGATGTGTTGCAGATGGTTGTTGGCGGTGTAGTGTTGAAGGTGATGGCGGCACCTGATGGCGTGTCCACTGTGGGGTCATCCGACCCGTCGGTGTAGGCGATTGTAGCGTTGGGGTAGGCGTTGAGTGCGTCTAAAAGATGGTGGCACCCCCAATAGTGTAGGTATTGAAGGTTTGGGGGAGAGAGATTGTTTTTCAGGGTAAATTGTATGAAATTTTGAGTGGTTGTGGTGCCAGTGAAAGGAAAAGGGAAGTTGGTCGTGTCGGGTAGTGAGAGAGGCTTGGTAGACTTGGAAATATCTTGGGATGTGGGGAGAGTAAGGAAGCGAAACTGATGGTTGGGGGTGAGGGTTGTGGACATGTCAGGGAAAGTAACTGTGGTTTTCTGAGGCAGGGGGTGGTCGACTGTGCCTTGGAACCATAGGGTCGTTTTTGTGGTGCGGGTGGTGTTTTTCGTAGTGGAATATGTTGGTGGGTTGCTGTTGGACTGGTAGTAAATAAAGGCGACTTCGATTGTTGTGTGTGTAGGGATTTGAAAAGGGAGACATGGATTGACTGTGGGTATGTTGTGAGTGTGAAAACCTAAAAAACTAGCAGAGTGAGCGGTCATGAGTTGTATGGTGTTGGGCTTAGTGGATTTGTGGCGCAGGGTGTACGTGACTCTTTCGTTGGTGTGGGAAGGCCCGTCCTTATGTGTGTAGCGAAGTATATGGTTGATGGCTTGGATGTGGGTGACGATAGAAATTTTTGTGATGTCTAGACCCAGTGTGTGTGGGGGAGAGTATTTGGTTTTATTGGGGGTGCGAAAGGATGGTTTGCCTAATTTGGAGATGTGGCTCCAAATTGTGATGTCTAGTTTGTCAAGGTCATGTTGCGGGAGTGAGTTGTAGATTAATCGGTAGGTGAGTGTAGGTATCAGTTGTATGTTGGATAGTTTTATGATTTCGTTGTGTGTGAGAGGGAGGGTGGATATGTTGGCGAAAAAAGCGTGAATGGTGTTGAGTAGAAGTTGGAGCATGCTGGGGTTTTGTTGTTTGTTGAAAAAGTAGGTGCCCAGGTATTTATAAAAAACTCTGGGGTTGCCATCGTCGGTAAAAGTACTGAAATGTTGGGTAGGACTAATACGAATGGTGATGTGGGTGGCGTTGTTGAGGGCGTGGAGTTCGGACTTTGTAGTGTTAAAGGAAAGGCCGTAGCGGGGCCCTTGGACAAAGAGGAAGTGAAGTACTTTGTGTAGAGTGGCATGGGAGGTTGTTTGGAGGGCGATGTCGTCGATGAAGGAGAAAAGGTCGTTGAATTCGTGTTTAGGTAGGAGACATTGTATGTGGTTAATGATGGGGTCGACAAAAAGGTTACAGAGTATGGGGGACATGGGGCATCCTTGTCTAAGTCCTCTTATGCAGTTGGCCGCAAAGAGGGCGAAGCCGTTGACGACGGGGAAGTCATGGGGGCAGGCGTACAGGTTTTGGATGAGGTTTATGATGGAGTCAGGTATGTTGTAGTTGGAGAGTATTTGCCATAAGGCTCGGTGGGGAACGGAGTTAAAAGCTTTATTTAAGTCGAGGTATAAGTGATACATGTCGGGGTGCAGGGATAGGTTGGCAATCATAGTGTATATGTGGTCTGTGGTTCTGTGGTTAGGGAGTCCGCCGTGTTGTGTGTTGTTGGTGAGGTGGTACGTTGTGGCGTAGTAGGTGAGGGTGTGTGCACCGTAAGAAGCTATGATTTTGTACAGTGTGTTAAGGAATGCTATTGGTCTGTAGTTTATAGGATTATGAGGGTCGCCTTTTTTGTAAAGTAGAAAAGTTTTTGCCTTAAGCCAGTGAAAAGGAATGTGGTCGGTGATAAGGAGGGAACACAAGCTGTAAAAGTAGGTTTGGATGTTGGGGGGGCAGATGGAGAAGAGGTAAAGAGAGGTTTTGTCGAAACCAGGTGCGGTGTGGGGTTTAGCGTGCGACAAAAGAAGGTTAAAGAAGTCTCTGGTAAAGTGTGGTTGTGGAGCGTCGTTGGGTATTTTTGGGGAGTTAGACATGAGTGTGTCGATGAAGCCTGCGTCTGTGTTAAAGTCTGGGGGGCCTCCCAAGGAAGAGAGGGTGTGTCCCATAAATTTGCACATTTCGTAAGGGTCGGTGGTGAGCTGACCAGTTTGGTCATAGAGAGAGATGGGGGTGGTGTTTCTGGGGTTGAGAATGTTGTTGATTGTCTTTTTTATGCGTTTGTGAGAAATGAGGGAGTGGTGAAGTTTCTTGTGCGCTTGTGCTTGTTTCTTTGAGGTCCAGTCATTGAGTAGTGTTTGAAGTGTTTGAGTTTTGTGTGCGTTGGAGGCAGAAGAAGGTAAGTTTTTTATAGCGTCGAGGAACTGTTTCTCCACGCTGGTTGATTTGTGATCGTGTGCTTGATGAGTGACTTTTTTGTAAGTAGTGACTAGCTGGGTGAAAAGGAAGTCTGTCAGGGGGATAAGTTGTTCAATGGGTTGTTGGATTAGAGTGTCGTGGTGCTCGGAGAGCCAGTCGTTAAGAGGTTTACTGAGGGACGTAAAGCGTGACTTTTCCTCTTTGCTTAGGGGGCGGTAGTGAATGGAATTGTGTGGGATGTTGTATATGTTAATCGGGTTGGTGGGGATGGCTATGGAGGTGGATACGGGTCGGTGGTCTGGGATGTCGTTGTGAATGTCAATGAAGGTGTTGAAAGGTTTGAAAATGGTGTTGGAAGAAGGAGAAGAGAGTATCAGGTCGATGCGTGTGTGAGACGGGAGCCTTTTGTTTGCAGGGCGCGTCCACTGTTTTGTCTCTGGGTGGTCCTTACGATACAGGTCAATGAGGGTTGGTGTGGTGGTGGGGTTGGTGGGGTGTACCTGGTTGTGGACCCATGGCCAGTATTTGTTGTGTTTGACATTAGCCGTGTCTAGAGAAGGTTGGAGATATGTGTTGAAGTCGCCGAGCATGATGTGGCACGGCTGGTCTTGTTGGAGGGCAGAGATTGTTTTCTCTAGTCTGTGTCGGAGATGAGCATGATGTGATTTGTACACGTTAATGATAAGAAGCGTGTGGTAGCCTGGTATAGTAAGGTCGATGGCAATTGGGCATCCATTGACCTTGTCGTGTTTGATTTGCGTGACGAAGGGAGATAGAGAAGAGTGGATGATGATCGCTGTGCCGTTGGATTTGTCAGAAGAAATGTTTGTGAAAGTGCGTAGGTTTCGAAGTGAATGTAAGGAGGGGGTGGTAGGTATTTCTTGCAAACAAAGTATGTCGGTTCCTTGTTGTTGGTGTCGTAGTATGATGGCGTCTGAGTTGTCAATGTTTTTTGCAGTGTTGTGAGTAGTGAGTGTTAAACGTGTTTTAGAGTGGATTAAGTTGTCTGTTGGTGTGGTAGGTTTAGGTGCGCTGTGAGTGTTAGTAGCGTAACTTGGTGGTTGGGGTACTCCCGGTGGGAGGGGGATATCAATTGACGGTGTCATGATGATGAGAGAGATGGGACCACGTTTCAAATTCTGACCACTTCCAAAACATTCCTGGATCGTGACACGTCATCGAATTTAACGTGAAGCCGTATTGGCGGTCGTGGTCCGAATGGGAACGGCCACTGAAGGGGTCAAGAAGGAACCATTTGCAAAACTTTGCGGGACTCGAACACTTCCATAGTGTGGGCTTGGAGCCACAAGGACGGCCTTGGCTGAGGGGAATGAGCCGCTTAATGTGGACTAGGAGTGTTAAACCCTTCACGCGGTTATGAGAGAAATCAAACAGGCCACGTGGTTGCCAATTTGAGGGCAGAGTGACGCGGGGCGTGCAACTAAGTAACCAATCGTGGCTTGGATGAATCAAAATCTTGACACGCAGGAGGTGAATGAATGAAATCCACACGGCATGCGGGAAGCATTGTGAGGAGAGTGTACGTTCCAGTGTGTACGCATTTTTTTCCATGCGTGGCACAATACCTTGCGAGATGATGCTTTGTGCGGAGCGGATTTGATCAACTTGAAAAGGAAAATAGGTTCCCCAATGCATCGCAATTGTGGAGTCCTTTATGAGAAGGGTGTGGGTATGGTTAGATGAAATCGCTTCGAAGACTAGCAGCCTGATAAACAGGTCATACCGTTGGTATTGAAAGGAGTGAGGACGAAAGGCATCCGTATCTCTGAGTAGTGACATAGTGAAGACATTGAGAACTGGATGAGAGAAGGAGTGTGGGTGGGTGGGGAGTCATTGGGGCTTAGCCACGATCAATCGCTCATTAATGGAGCGCAGTTTTTTCTCGGAGCCAAATTCTTTGGCGGCCAAGAGTGTGGCTTCCCATTTAGAAGTGGTGTGGTCTTTCACAATTGAATCAATGATGTTTTGTTTTTTTAAGAGGTTAGGCGAGCCGGATGTAAAAGTGATGCCTTGAACCTTTTCTTGGTGAGCTAGGATACTGGATCCCAGGTTTTGAAAGAGTGCTTCAAAATATTGGTGTGATTTGGCACTTGGGTTGGATTCCAGCGGTTGGATGGAGGTGAAGGTACCAAAAAGTGAAGTTGCTTTGTTGATGTCTCTAAAACTTATGGAGCGCGGAGCACAAATGACAACCGATTTGGCGTCAGTTGGTGTGTAGGAGGGTTTAGCCCGGTAGCTTAGTGGAGCGTCGGACAAAACTGCATATGTGTTATCGTGATTGAAAAAAGTGAGGCCGGCTTTCTTGCATTGCTCGTTCATCCACTTGAGTTTTGAAACTCGTGTTTCGGTGGTACTTGGAATGGAGTGGACACCCAGATGCACCAATACTGAGTATTTGGTGCGTAGAATTGCGTATTGCAGGATAGAATTCATTTTTTCAAGAGAGGCCACTTGATTTAGAAGCTCCGTGAGTTCGAATTTTGCTCCGTTTTTAGCGAAGCTTTTTGTGGAGGAGATCATGAAAGTATTTCCATGGGCGGAGAGGTTGTAGGAGAAAGCCATAATGAGTGGATTCCTGTCTAGTGGGTAATGGGATTGAACGGTTTTGGCGATTTGGGAGGAGAGGGTTGAGTTGGTTTCAATGTCAAAACGAGTATGGGTGCTTCCAATGGGCGAGCCACGTTTTTTTATCTCACCGCGGTAATGTGCGCAATTGGTGGAGATAATGAACGAGGCATCTTGGAGGTCGGGTTTGATTAATTTATTGAAAAATTGGAAAGCATCTTCCTCGGTGAGGACTTCAAGGTCTCGTGAAATGTCAATTCTGACATAAGCGGTGATTGGTGGTGCGTGATGGGCTTCTTGTTGCGGAAAGATAAAAGCCTCGGCATGTGCGAGGTCATGGCCTGGAGAAAAAGGAGAGAATTTGGGCGGTGTGTATTGGAACTCGCAAAGGTTATCCAAAGTAATCATAATATATCCCTCCGGGTGTGGGGCGGAGCAAGTGTCAAAAGGTTTTTGATCA
Source organism: Eutreptiella sp. 'Long Island Sound 2002' (assembly GCA_964036045.1). Lineage (NCBI taxonomy): Eukaryota > Euglenozoa > Euglenophyceae > Eutreptiales > Eutreptiaceae > Eutreptiella > Eutreptiella sp. 'Long Island Sound 2002'. The sequence goes on along the minus strand of OZ038396.1, from coordinate 27,292,893 downwards.
TTCTTGAGGATCATGTTCAAAGCGAGAAATTTTTGGGAGATTTTTTGGTCAACCATAAACCTCCTTGTTTTCGCATAGGCTTGAGAGTAATCCCAAATCCCGTTAGTGGCTTCACACACCCTCAGGTCCGATATCAAAAGAATTAGCGTACCCCTTACATGTATTTTAGCACGCGCAAGCAACGCTAAGGCATTGAGCAACATGTTCACGTCAGCGGTTGTGGTGTGCGAGGCGTCCTTGTTGAAGGGGTAGTTTGTGGTGGGGATGAAGATGAAGGTTCTGATGGCCATGATGTTGAGGGTTGTGATATTTTGGGGAGTGACCAGTTTTGCGTTTTTGATGGCTCGTGCATGGTATTCCGTTGGATATGGGGCGGAATACTCGTACTTCTCGTTGAAATAGTGTTGGTAGTCGGTGCCCCCAATATGTATTTCGTGAGGTTGTTTGTGAAATTGGACGATGATATCCTCGGTTGGTAACATGGTGATGTAGTCGGAGTATACACGGTTGTCTTGAGATTGGAATTGATAGACTTCCGGAACTTTTTCGTCTTGAAGGTCTTGGTGAAGTTGGGGTGGAGAGTTGACATTGGGGTCGTTCACATCAACGGTGATGGTTTGGTGGGTTTCCAAGTCTTCCATAGGGATGAAAGTGAATTTCTTGCGACGCTTTTCTGAAAGTTTGGCATAATCCACCGTTGGATTTTCATTGTAATGATGTTGGGTGTTGATGGCGATGTTGTCGTTGACTGCCTCCTTCATTTCACGCTTTGGTTGCGGGGTGGTTTTTTGAATCCATTTTGTCTTGTGGCGTTTGGATTTGCCGTTTGGGCTTGAACTTGCAATCTGGCTTGGAATTGCGTCTGGAGTGTTTTTCTCGGAGTTTGTTTTCTGATTTGACTTTGGAGTTTGGGGTCGTTGATCATTCTCCTTTCCTTTTTCATTTGTTCTGCTTTCCTGAAGTACCGCGTTGCGTCTGTGATCTCTCAGCTGTTGGTCGCTTTTCTTGAATTGCGCCACGCGATTGGCGACAGACTTGCTCGGATCTGCGGCTTTTGGCACGGTGCAATCTTTGCCCATGATGGATCTCTTGAGCAGCTGTTGTTGAAAATATGATCAGCGTGTGCGCCAGGAAATTGCGGATCGAGTGATACCTAATATGTAGGCAGAAATCAGTTATATCGGAAAAATTCAGGAAAAGATTTTGTTGTAGTCTGTCAACCTGAAATTAGGAATTCTCCACGGAGGAACTTGTTCTGATGGTTGATGGTTGTTGCCAAGCTACAATGACACTGGAGGTGCAACATGTAGACTCGCTATTGAATGACACCCGTATATTGTGGATGTTGAACAATGCTTTTTTTCTATCTTTGAACTACGTAAGAAACCTAACAAGAAATATACTCCGTCATCGGTAGTATGTGAATACATCAACAACTGCATGTTGTGTTCAGGTAGTTCGTTTGGGATTTAGAACCCAGTACACTCAGAAAAATAAAGTGTTTAGCCGGGCAAGCATTGTTTAAACTAATTGCTTCCCAAAACAAACCTTTGTAATACTGAAGTGTGCTAGAGAAACCATTGTACTGCAACATGTGCAGCATATAGGGTTGATCCTATGTCGACAGACAGCTAGGCATTTGAAGTTTCCAAAAATTCTGTAATTTCTGGCCTCTCTTCTGTACAACCAGCTAGGTCACATGCATCTCCGGAAACCAATGGGGAGGTTGGTGGAGACATGAAAGCTAGGTCAAGTGTGGCCTCAAGATGTACAAAATGATCACGGGACGCAAAATATGTAGCCACACCGTTTAGTCGTTGCTGCGACACTTTGGGATCGTGTTGCGGCACTATGAGTGTTAATACAATATTCAACACTTCAAGGTTGAAGCCGTATTGAATTTTAGTGTGAACTATATGGATGTTGTAGTTTTTCTTTTGCAAAAATAACAAAAAACAACATGAAATAAACTTCAAAATTGTATGATTGTAGGATTTTGATGGAAAAGTAAATGTTTTAGCATTATCAAAGAGCATGGTCACCCTCTAGAAATTATTCATGGAAAAAGCACCGGGAAAATATTTCTTTTTGCCGCATATGATAAAATCAGATAAATGCTAGACACGTTGATTTTGTTTGTCGTTTGGCAAGAGAAGGAAAGGCAGGGTCATGTACAAAAAGGGTTTTTCAGTTTTCTAAAAGGTACAAGAATTAAGGTTCGTAAACGGTTTACCTATTGATCAACAAAACCGGTTATCCGCAATTATCTCTATCTAGTAACAATGAGCACAATCGGTTTTCTTAGAAATGGATTCAAAACGATCAATTAGAGCGATTATAAATGGTCAAGGTTTTCTTTTCGTGATACACAATGTCCTTTTCTTTACACAGAAAAGAAAATACTGTCTCAACACATTTGTACATTGTAAATTTTGGCTAGTATCCACCCTTCTACTACGGGCTTTAAACCCTGCTCTATGAAGAGGAAAATTCAAGAAATGGGTCATTTCAGAAACAAAAAAAAGCTAAAGCGTGCTACTTTGAAAATTAATGATAGCCAACTGAGCCTGAATTGAAAACAAAACTAAGGGTTCACAAACCTTAGCACCAGTGGTGTAAATGCTATTTTCAATTTTTCCGTAAAATGTTTTAAAAGCCAACGAGTGCAATGGTCAAAAAAATGATATTGAGGTTTCTTGCCAAAAGAAGAAAATTAGAGGCAGCATTAGAAGAATAGCTGCTATGAAGCTTGTCAACGAAAGGTTTTGAAAATCAGTCCGCAGGAAGAGCAATGGGGGGCAGCCACCATTTGTGGGAAAACTTTTATCATTGTTTGAAAAGAAACACCACGTTGTTTTGTTGTTGTAGGACAAACCAAGATTCCAAAGTGCAAAGCTGACTTTATTCAACTACAACTTTGCAAGCATCCCCTCTCATGTGGTTTCATCATGAGTTTTGATGGATTTTGGAACATTCCAATATATTACATGCCATAACGTAGTCTCCCTGAACTGCACATCCCCTTCTTTGTTCTTCTTGGCTCAGGTGGTCCACTGGGGGAATATTTGCGCTGCACGCACGCGGCATGTACCTTTGTGACCACTGTCCAAAGAAACACCCTCATTTTCCCCTTGCACGCAATGAGCGCAAGAAGGGAAGCCCTTCCGGAGAAATATTGTTACCCCCATCTCCCATACCACTGCTACACATGTGATCCTCAATCGTTGTGGTTCATGGTTTGGTGTAGCTCCACATTTCCATTCAGCCCCAGGGCCCAACACACTTTAAGTTGACATTGCTACATGCGAAATGGTCCAGCCAAAGGAGAGCCCCTGGCGGAGCATCTCGCCCTCATCCTTTGGTGGCACATGCTGGGGGGTGGGTTTTACGATGCGGGGCCGCGTATTTTTCAAATCCCATTCACAGTGCAACATCATCAAACGTCATGAATCCATTGCAATCTTGAGAATGGGTCAGTGCAGACATCGTTCATAGTGGCTGCGACAAGTCACACATGCAATCAGTCAGCAAGTGCGACGCCACTGGTAATTAGATTGCAGAAGTGCATTAACCAACTAGACCTCACATTCAAGCGTGGCCAGCAGATAGCTGGCACCAGGTTGGCCTGGCCAGCCACAAAAGGCGCCGTTCAGTGCAAGATAGCTGGCACCAGGTTAGGCGGGCAAAGATCGGGCTACATTTGGTGGCAAAACAAATGCTGAACAGAGTGTGGCATCAAATTTCGTGACACACCTTGGAGGCCAGGGTTGTGGGCAGGAAGCTATGAGTCAGTGCCTTGTGCGCTGATTTTGCCAGGGATCCAGTGTATCGCACGAGTCCGATGCCCGCCTTTCCAAGGGCTGTCTTGGGTGCTCTGCTTTGAACAGTTAGAGTCAAGCCCCCCTTCCCCCAGGGCCAGGGTGGTGGGCAGGAAGAGCGCAGTTTGCAATGGAGATTGCAAAATCAATGCTTTGCTTGCAGCATGTTTCGCTTTCTTGGTGGCCATTTTGTTGCTCAGCCCCAAATGCTGGTGGAATGGTGAAACTTTCCAGGTTGTTGCCCGGGCGCGCAGGGGGGGGGGGTCGACAAATCAAAGTGAATTTCAGCAAATTGGCCTGAAATGTGCACAGATTGCAGCAGTTGATTAAGGTCCTGGAATCTGTGCACACAGGGGGTTAGCGAAGCACAGGGGCACAATTTCTGAGTGTCTATTTTTTTTGGATTGACCCTCAGCATTTTGTTGATGGATCCACCAGTAGTCCAGGCTATTCGGTGGTTGGTGAAAATCCTGGGCTGTTCAAGTTCTGGAGCCTTTCCCGCAGTTTTCAAATCATCACCTCAATTCTCGAGTCCAAATCCACGCTCGCAACCTTTCAATTGACGCCAAGTCGCCTTTTCGTTCATCCCGAGAACACCATGAATTTCACCCTATTTGGAAGCTCCAAAGCCGCCGATGATGGCCTTTCAACGCTCTTTAACTATTTCCCGTCACGCCTCTTTCAAAAACACCAAGCCTCAAATTCGCCGTTACAAACACGCTTTCCGTCACGCCAATTTGAAGCCATTGAAGGCAAAATATTTGACACACGCCAACACATTTTCGTTCCCGAAGTTTACCGCCGTCTACAAGACTACTCCGAGTTCTACCTGGATGCCGAAGGCACCGATATTCAATCCGCCTTTGTTGGGAGCAACTCCACGGAAATTCTAGGCCGAGGCAGGGTCTCTTCCGTTGCGCACAATAACTACAACGAGCTTGAAAAGCTTTTGTTCAAGCACAAGCGTTTCTACCTAAAGCCGTATGAGTTGGACTATTCTCAAACCGAAGCCAAGAAGTCTCCGCCTACCGCCACCCCGTGGGCTAAATAATTAAGAACCGTGCTAGACAAAGCCAAAGAAGAGAACAAAGACCTCAAAGGATGGTTCGTTATTCCGGCGTGGGACACTCAAGTGGTTGCCGCCACCTTTCGCATGCTAGGCTCAACTTCCGCCCATTTTTCCTCTCCTTCCTTACATTTCTAGCGTGATATGTATGCACGGAGCACAACTTCGGGACGCCTACAAGGTCAAAAAGGACGGCAAAGACTCCTACGAGTTCCGCACGAGCGGCCATCAAACGATGCCGTATGTTGCCTTACTCTTAAACACCTCTTCCTTTGACGGCAGCCAATATGAAGACATCAATTTTAAGTTTGAGCCCTTCCGCTTCGCCGCCAAGCACGCCCATCCAACGGTGCGTGATCTCCGGTTGCACAAAACACTACGTTTTGAGGTGAGCATAGAGTTCCTTGATCACATTGAGCCTCGGCCACAGGAGAAGAGAGACAAGTCTCAACCAAAACAACGAAAAATTGGAGACGCCCGTGCATTCATGAAGTTAATGAACGAAATGTTTGTCCCCGCGCTAGCAAACGTATCGGTGAACACCAAGAATGCTTACTACCCGTTTGGCCACATAGTTCCTTCCGAGAGCCCGCATTGGGCCTACTACCGGTTTGATCGGGAACTCCCATCCCGCTTTGCCGACGAGCTCATGTTTGAAGTCCGCGAGTGCGCCCAATTCCTCACCGGAGAACTCCTTGCAATGGACATGCACGCTTTGCCGACTACCGAAGTGTATCGAGCCGTGATCGCTAGGGACCGGAAGGAAAGAAACAAAGACCTACAAGCCCCGGAAATGCTCACCAGGATGATCGCCAACCCGCCCGGAGGACGGGGCGCCTCACCGCCCTTAGGAGCGATTTTCCGGTCTAAAGACTCCTTGGTCGTGGCGATTGACACCACACACGCGCCGTGTGACGTCATGAAAACCGGGGTCCAAACGCTAGCTATCCGCTTCTTCCACTCATGCGGCATTGTTCTCTTGATTGGCATAGAGGGGCAATTGGTGCAGTTTTCGTCAAGATCCGACGGCAATACGAGGTCCGCGCCTTCGGGCGCCCCCGAGCGAGCCCACGCAACGCCGGCCCCGCCCTCATACGACTCGTCTAAGGCCCCGAAGACCGCCGTGCTCCTAGTGGCCCCAAGATCAGCGCATGCTCTCAACTTACGCGTCAAAGCGGGGTTTCTTGGCCCATATGTGTCGTTCGAACCCACGCGACCTCCCTACGAGCACCAACAAGCCCACCTCGTGGTCTACGAAAAGGAGGAATCCGCGCTGCTAGCGCATGATTTCAAATATGGAGACGCTGCCTTTGCCCCACTACACCGCAACCTCCTCGCCCTCGAGAGAATACTCCCCGCTCAAGACCCGGATGTGCCCGAGCACAAGCAACGCATCGTGCAGCGCCTCCAAGCGGGCGCCGCCTTGGGGTCCACGGCTTTCGTGTCCTGGCTTGTCTCCGCCCTTCGTGATAGGCCCGCGATGGGGCTGACTGAGCGCATCAGCGAGTGGAACGTGGCACCGGACGACGCCGACGCCGCTACGCCAACGCCGGGACCAAACCGCATCGAAGAGATGTCCGAGACCAGCGTCCCGCGAGGGGACCACCCTCCTACCCCACGACCACGATGCCCCCACCCCCGCCTTGGAGATACAAATCGACCCCCGCCTCCCTACTGGTTTTTTTTACGTCCGCGACGTATTCTCCGAGAGCCAAGAGGAAACGGTAAAAAAGGTTCTCCACGACAACACGTGGGAGAAATACCACGGGCGCTCAGTCCAACACTTTGGCCACGCATACCTCGGCCCGAGCAAAGTCACCGCCACGTCCTACATCCCGGAAGAGTTTTCCTCTATCATCCAAACCTACAATGCCGCGCTGGAGCGACTAGGCCTCTCGCACCCCCCCCCCCAACCAAGTCACGGGCACAATGTATCTCCCGGGAGAGGGCATCGGCTACCACAGGGACGACCCCTTGCTAGGCGACCCGGTGTCCATTTTTGGTTCCCAGTCGGACACCACAATGTTCTTTAAAAACCCCTCCAACGGGGACTCTTTCCGCATCCGCCTCTTTGCCCGCTCTCTCCTGGTCCTCACGGGGGCCGCACGCCATGAGTGGCACCACGGGATACCCCGACGGAGGGAAGACGAAGTGTTTGGGCTAACTGTCCCGCGTACCATCCCTCGGCTCGCTCTAATCCTCCGCCACATCCCACAAGCAAGCTAACCCACGAAAGCCAGAGGGCCGGATACCCGCCTCCTGCACTCTCCAGCCCCCTCTGCCTGAAACCACAAGGGTCAAGATTCGGTGAAACACCAGCCCAGTCACGGCTTCCTCCGTCACCGGCAAGGGGCTAGACGAAGAGCTCGCCTCGGCCGGAGTACCGGCCGACCAAATTCAGGATTTCCGTTGCCTTAGCCGGCCCAACCAGCCCAACCCCCCAGCACCCCCCCGGCCCCCCCCTATCCCGCCCCCCCCGAAGTCCGGTACACGCCTACGGGAGGGGTACCAAAGGCCTCACCGCCCCCCCATACCCCTCCCTTCAGAACTGCGTTTTCTGTCCCACAACTTGCAGAAGAAAACTATAGTGAGCAGCCAAATTCTCCGACACCTGTTCCTCCAAGAAATCAATCACGCCCCCATCCTCCCCCACGTATACGCCTACGGTTCGGGCACTAAAGCCACCATTGCTTCGAACATCAGCCAGGACAAACACTCCAGAGGCAAGCACGGGTCCGTTTTGGTTTGCTCCCCCCGACTCGCCCGTTTCGTTACCCCCCTCCCCCGACTCAATACGGAAGGGCTGCTGGCGGCAGCCGTTCTCACCCTCCCGGGGGCCCCGCCCACCTTGTTGGTCTCGGTATACGCCCCGAGCGCGGACGTCCACCGCTCACAAATTGAAAACATCCTGCGGCCACTCATGCATCAGTATCCCAACCACGTCCTAGGCGGAGACACCAACTGCATAATGTGCCCTGAACTGGACGGAGCGAACCTGCAAACGGACAACGAGTGGCCATGGCTCCGCAGGCGGGTCACGAGCGACCCGCCACACCTCATCGATACCTTCCGGCACTTTCAGCCGACCGAGCGGTCTTTCTCCCGATACCCCGCCCCGTACAGGGCAAGCAGCAGCCGACTCGACCATATTTTGCTCTCCCCGGCGGCCTCGGAATTTTTGGCCCCCACCTCTGCAACCAAACCGACGACAAAACGTCATACCACCACCCAGTCACGTACACCTCTCAAGTCCCCCCCCCCCCTTCTCCGAAACACCCACCACTAAGAGGAAGGTTTTCCGCAAACTGACGGAGCGGGAGCGCTCCAAGCACCACGACTCCCTCGCCCCCCTGGCGCGATTGTGCGAGTCTACCCTCTTCCGCTTTGAGTCTTTATCCTCGGCAGACATAGAGCTCTTCACACATGTGGTGCTGGAAGAAGTAGCGAACAGCTACCACAATATCACCACACCGTCACACCCCACCTCCTCGGCTCTGGTTAAGAAAATCAAAGCGTCCCTGCAAACCCTGCCCCCCCCAAACCATCCCAACTACCCCGCTTCCATGGACGCGCTCAACAAACTCGTCAAGGAGTGGGAAACCAAAGTGAACAAGGCCGCAACCACCAAAACTCCATCGGTCCCTTGTGAGGAAAACTAGGATCAAGCGCACCATCAATGAGGCGCTCAACCCCGTGGAACGCGGTGAAATAATGCTGAAGCGCCCGGGCGCCACGCAGCTCGTCTCCACCCCTAAAGAAGTGAGCTCTATTTTTTCTTCCACACACCTCACCCTGGGGGGCAGCCTCGAATACGCACCGCCGAGCACACTAGTGGATCGCCTGCTCACACACTCCCCCACCTGCCCTGAACCCACAAAACACAGCCCTCTCCCTGACATTACCTGGGAATCATTCCGCAACACGCTCATGAGGTCAAAGCCCAACAAGGCGGGTGGGCGGGACTTCACAAACAACTACACTTTGCACATCTCGCCCCCCCCTATCCAACAATTCATTTGGAGGGTATGTAACCACTACCTCCACCAGCCGTTGCCCGAGAAATGGCTCGAAGCCAACATTATCTTGCTTTTTAAGAAAGGGGACGTGACGAACCCTGTAAATTACAGGCCTATAGCCTTGCTGAACAGCGTTTACGAAACAATTGCAACACACGCCAACCGTGAGCTACTGAGAGCGGCCATGGAACACTCCATCATACACCCCACCTAGTTTGGCGGGCTTCCCAACCGCAGGTGCCAAGACCACATTTTCAACCTCTTATCCACGTTTCGGGAATCAGTCGGTAGCTGCAGCCTCTACATTGATTTCAATAAGGCTTTCAACTCCGTCCCCCACACCACCCTCTTCACAGTGCTGTCCCACCTGAACTTTCCCACGCCCCTTGTAAACCTCATTCAATCCTTGTACCATTCCCCCCGTGACTTCCCGGTGGTGTCAGGGCACACCCACTCCTCCCACCTGCAAACCAGAGGTGTTCGGCAGGGATGCCCCATGTCACCCATCCTTTTCTGCCTTTACCTGAATCTTCTCCTCTTCGCCCTGCCGTCTCACGTCACGGCGCCCCCCTCCCCACACGAGTCGGGCCACGCCTTCGTTGACGACCTCCTCTATCGATCAGAGGATGGGGACCGCATACAACAAATTTTGAATTTCTGCGACACGGTCGCCAGGGAGTGGGGTCTAGACTTAAACCTCAGCAAAACCGAGATCCATGCTATGGGAACACCCCCCCCCAGAACTTTCACCTCCCACTCGGGCACCCCCCTGTCAACAACCAACCAGAAGACGGGGCAACCACACAACTGCTACAAATACCTAGGGGTGTACATCTTCACCGCCAACCACGAGGCACAAACACTGGCATTGACCAAGTCGGAAATATGCTCCTTTTTCACAACCCTCCAACCCCTCAGGCTCACGCTTTCGGAATACATTCTCTTAGTAAACGTCCAACTCATCCCCATTCTTTCCTACCGCCTCATGGCACACCCCCTGGCCCTGAACGAGTTGGGAGCCCTCCAGGCCACGATCTGGCATAATATTGCACATGACCCCTCCCCGGACAGGGCCAACAGGACTTCCCGCCTCGTCTCTCCTAAGGACCGCTACACCCCCCGCCACCAGGGAGGCTTAGGACTCCGCCACTTCACTTTTTCCATTTGCATGGCCCTGGTGAACACCGCAGTCAGGTAGCTCAACGGGTACGGCCCAGCCTCAACAAACGAATCCTTTTCCGAAGCGATGCTCTCCACCACACGCAACCCAATCCAAGACACCGTCATGGACGCTTGCCACAGCATAGGCCTCGGATACCACAGCACCGGCCTCTGGGCCTCCTGCCCCCCCTCCCTTTTCCTCCCGAAAGAGAAAGTCCAAGTCCGGTTCCTAGCCACCAAACCAGCACCACAATACAGCAAGTTCGGCAACAGGTTGAAACGAACACCCCAAGACCTAGGGCTCCACCTAGGAACAGTCACGGGGGTGCACACAGAATCGGCCACACTCCAGGTTTCGGACGGCACCACCCACATCATCAAAGACCCCGGTCTCCGCCGCAACGAAAAAGAGTACACCTTTCAAAACCCAGCCATTTCCGTCCGCCCCCAACTGGCGGGGCACCACGAACTGCTTACCCCCCCCCTTCTCCACCCCCAAGAGTACACTCTCAACCCCCCCCCCCGGGCCACACGGCGGAGTCCTGCTCGACTCGTCACTGCATGGCGAGCTGTACCAGCTCCCAGATGAACCTCACTCCCTGTAATTGCAGTCTGATTGGTTTTTCATGTTCTGCAAATACCTCCGATGATCCCAACGATCCCAGATAACCCAAACTCCAGCGGCACGACACGGAACCACTGAATTGTGATTGATAGTGGACTAGTGGTTCAGTTTTTACGCTGATTCATGCCTAAACAAAAAGACATAAATAAAATGCTTGAAAAACTGATAATTAAAAATCAGGCTCATAATGCAATGTGCATAGACAATAATTGTTTAAGCCTGTACTCGTCACCATACAATCGCGACATCTGGCGCATGCGCCTGCAGGACTGGCTAATGCTGCCAATCCTATTACACTCCCCTCCTAAAATATTTCATAGTCTACACAAGACTTTGCTAGACTTGAAATGTTTGATAAAAAGACATATAGGAGTGGTAGCACTTGCATAGCGCATGCTTGCTGCTCAGCACCCCACTGTGGGCTGTCTACTGTACACAAACAAAGTGGGTGCTGCAAGTATAAGGAGTGGGGCTGAGTCAAAAATGCTTTTACGCATCTCCCAGGGGGAGGATTTGGGGCTCACCTTTAAAGTATTCAACACAAGACAACCACAAAAGGAATACCCACTAAAAAACTCAGCCACTTGATAGATCCTTTAATATTAAAATAAAAAGGAAAATAACAGAGCTACCCTGCTGGCTGTTGTTTCTCTGACTGCCGGCTGTTTGAACAAAAAAACAAACACTCCACAGACAAGAAAAGCCAAAACAGGTGTGTGGGGTTTCACTTTCCCTGCTGTTTTGTGTTTCAAAAAAAACACACAACAGACTAGAAAAGCAAAAGACCTCAAGCTCTAGCATGCACCGCACAAACAAAACATGAGAAGTCATGTTTGGTGCTACAAATGTGCACGTAAGTGCTCTGCCTGTGCTCAGCAAAAGCGAAGTAGCGCCAAGGGACGCCACCTGGTGTTATACTTGCATCATGGGCCACTGGCGCTAACAGACAGCCTGGCCGGGACATATATCACTGAGCATATAAGCCCTCATACAAAAAGAAGATAAGCCCATGCATCAGCGCCATAAGAGAAGGCGCTTAGGGCACTTACAACAGGCAAAATGAGCTTCGTTGACTGAGTCAATTTGCACATGCATGCCATGTAAATCAGATGCACAGCAGGCGCGTACATTACATCGCAACTGTAAGCAATTAGCGCCCTCGCAGTCTTTGCTTTGCTGCGCCCTGCCCATTGTCCCACTTTGGCTGGGACATGTCCTCCAGGAGCGCGAGGAGGGTCTTGGCAGCTTGCTGCTGACGCACTTGTTTGCCGCCACGTTTACCACGCCGCTTGGTGGGCCCAGGGCTCGCCTCGCAGGAGCTTGGCGTGTCAACCACAGCCACAGCGCCTTCATCCGCGGCGCAGTGCGCGCTGGCACGCACATTCCTTGGCGTGCGGGCCCCTGTCGCAGCTGGCTTAGCTTCGGCGCCGTGATTAGCGCCATGCTGCCTGTACTTGGGCAAACCAGAACCTTGTCCGCCTTCGCCAGCGCCTTTTGCAGAGTAATTGCGCAACGCAGCAACTTGGACGCCTTCGGCAGCGCCATTGTGAATGTCTGCTCGCCGCGCAACAACTCGGGCGCCTTCGGTCGCGCCATTCTGAGTGTCTGCTCGCCGCGCAACAACTTGAGCACCTTCGGTCGCGCCAGTCCGAGCGTCTGCTTGGCGCGCAGCAGCCACGCTTGAGCCGGAGGCCCCTTGTAGAAGCCGGTCAACCTTGTTGTGCAGCTCACGTTGCGAATCTACCAGGATCTCCAACTTCTGCACAGCGCACACAAAAGGGCTCTTGCGGGGAACAAAAAGCGAGCGGATGAAACTTGCCAACAGCACTTGGTACCCAGCGGTCTCTTCTTCCTCTAGCGCACGTCGCATGTTGCCTGGATTGTTGGTGAAGTTCACGCAGCGCCAACCGGCAAGTTCAGTCCAACCTGAAACCTCAGTCTCAGAAAAGTTTATAGTGGTTTCAGCACTGTGTTTTTGCTTCTCCTGCTGCTTGCTGTTGCTGTAGGGTGTCCTGCTGCTTGTTTTTGGAGATGAAAAGCTTTTGTTTGTTGAAATACAGTAAATCCAAGTCAATCCAGGATAGCCCAAGCCAGAAGTATGCAAGGAGAAGAGAATCAGGATCAAAGCATGAAGGGCTGCAGTGTAAACAGTGAAAGATGATTGGATATTCACAGAAACTGCAACTCGGGTCAAATCGGAATGCATATTCACAAAGATAGCTGAAATGTTTTGGAAAAGAGTTGGAAAACTGCCCCATGGACACTCTCTCTCCATAGTGCCATCTCAGGAGATGTGCACTCTTTGTTTTGGGTCCCATATGTGCTGAGGTGGCAGGGCATGTGGCGATGAGGTCACTGCCATGTCACATGGGATCTTCCTACTTAGCTAGGCTGACCAGGAATTGAACCCAGGACCTCTCAAAAAGAGGTTCCCAGCCCCCTAGGGTGCATACCACTAGGATAGCTAAGAAGTCATGGAAAAACATAGATACATTTATAGGCTCCGCCTTGGCTATGTCAGTTCTCAGTCAACTCAGGAAAAGATGATTTACTTCAGATTGAAAGGGGATTAAGGGGTCCCCTCCATATCCTGATTGGGTGTTTGGTTCCATAGGTCAAAATTTGTTATCACCACTTTTGGTGGGACCAATACTAAGATAGAAATGCCTGGATGCTCAGTGCATCTCTAATACAACTAGAGTATGCCTCAAAGCAATGGAAAAGCACTTTTTCTTACTCCCCCCTTGTGCTGTGGTGGCCACCACTGTCGCATTTTAGGAAAAAGGGAATTTTTCTTGGCCTTTCCTTGGTTTCCACATCTACTTTAAAATACTTACCTATAGTTTCCCTCACACAGAAAAATGGGCGCTCACCATGGCTGGCGCTCTTTTGCTGCACTGTTTGTAACATTTCCTACAGAAGACTCAGCGCTCATGGCGCTGCCGGGGCTCCTGTGGCTTGGTTGGGTTAGTATGGGAGCATGCCAAACATATGCATATGCATCCCTCCCTCCAAGACGCAGCGTCGACACAAACCCAACGCAAGACACAATATACACACTCACATGGGTCCTCGTAAACCTGCTGGCGACCTGTGACCTGTCTTAGGGCGAAGGGAGTCGTGAAAAAATTAAAATTGCCCCTTGATGGGGTCTTGGTTCTGCTCAGTCTCTCCAGGCACCTGCGTTTCGGCCCGAACACGGCCTACTCAGCGAGGCTGCGCGTGGGTATCTGCAGAGGCAGGAATGGGAGAATTATGGACAAATCCACGCAAAAACGAAGCGACGACACCAAAATCCGTCAAATGACGGCCTAGAATTTTTCTGAAACAACACACCTGAGCAGAATCCAATTGTGCATCAGAAGCACATTTTTATAGAAATTATAGTCATCTCTGGATTTTTTAAATCCAGAATTTCATACGCATAAAATGGCGGCGCGCAGGAGCGGCTCCTAGCGAAGCGCCGGAAAATGGAGAAATAATGGAATTATAAACGTATGTCTCACGTAGTCTTGAAAATGACCAGACACACATTAATAAATAAACATACAGATTCCACCCACAGTTTTAGAAGAATCAAAAATCCAAGAATTCGAAAATGAACGAAAAGACTTCAATGAATCAGGTATAAACTACAGGTATGCTCGTCTCGTATGCCGCATACACATTGCTCGTCTCGTGTCTCCGTGAACGAGTCTTGTAGCAGCGCTAACAACGATAGGACGCGATAGAGGGATTGATTACAAAGATTGCAGATGATTAGCGGTCAGATCAGGGTGATTAGACATACACAAAAATGCATAGCAACGTTCTTCGCGTGCGCCCCTCACTTGCTCTCTCTCTCCAGCGGTAGGTAAGGTGAGTAAGCTCAGGTGGGGCCACCCCCTGGTGGAGTCGTGATTGAGGTCAAGATGGGCAGGTTTGCCCACGCTACTCTCGCATGCTCGCGCATTCACACACGCATTAAAGGGTAGGCCACGCGAAGTGCGCACGGTAAACCTTGTTTAGGCTACCCAGGGGCTCCTCGGTACGTTCTTTAAGAGAACCTGAGGAGTCCCTTAACGCTTGCTTGCTTGACAAGGGTAGCTGATTCGTCAGCGTGTTTGCGGACAGTGTATTATAGGTCACACTGAGAAGCGTATAATACGGGGAGTGTGGCTTGGTTCCTCCGCCGCAAACGCCCTTTCATTTGCCTTTGCTTTACAGGTGGGCAGGTAGGGTGATTGGTGCAGCAGCATACCATTTTTTTCATGCCCTGCTAAACAAGGGCGCAGATCACACAAACAAGTAACTCTCCTCTGCCTGTGGCAGAGCAGGGAGTCCGATTCCATCGACATCTGCGCCGTGCACGCAAGAGCACTCCTTCCCTCCAAGCCCTAGCAGGGGAAACGCGTTGTGGCGTCCCCTGTTAGGCCACAGTTGCTTAGCAGCGCTGTGTTCTCTTGTCATTTCACAGGAGGGTCGCTAGGACCCACGACATGTTCTTCAACAACACCAAGTAGAGTGTGCGTGTAGGAGTGGTAGTCCTGAGTGGGGGCTTGAGCCAGTTGCCCCAGTGCTCGCCCACCAGGATGGTGCCACTGTAGGGTGTGTAGGACCTGTAGTGCGTGTGTCACTGTCCCACCCGTTTCCTGCAATTTTAGCAGGGTTGGTGGGCTGTGGCAGTGGTTAGGTCAGTGTTTTGGCCATTTAGCAGAACGGCGTTTTCAAGCCTTCATAGCTTTTGGCCACCCCTCCCTGTAGTAGACAGATAGGTAGGGAAAACAATACCTGGATTAGTACGCTGGGTATTCCCCAAAGGTTTTGCGCCAGCACAGAAACTGGGCGCTTAGGGGAGGGGAGACCCGGGGCGTACCCCGTGGCATCAATAAGCCAACCCTCCAGGTTTAGCAAGCGTGCAGACTTGGGTATAATTAGGACACCACTTCTGCGGCTTGCTCTCAGGACCTTAGGAATAGCACACTCACACATACGCTTTGGCAGGTAAGGGTAAGGTTCAGTCCCTGGCTTTAGTCTTGGAGGCAAGCGTCTCAGCGAGCCTCAGCAACTCACCAAGGTTGTTCTGGGACAAGTAGTCAACCAGAACTGAGTTTAGGCGTCCCTCAGGTAGAACAAATGCAGAGAAGGGCTCCCAGGTGGCCTCTTCGACGCCAAGCCCTTCCCAGAGGGTGAGGAAGCGCCAACCCTGGCGATAGCGGTGGCGTAGGACAGACTTCACTAGGTAGAAGCCCTCCTTAGCCATCTCCTCGGCGTTCATGTCGGGGAGTTCACCTTCAACTTCCATAGGGCTGGCAGCCCCTTGTAGGTCCAGAGCGGCGATTTCCTCGTCGTTCAGCTCCCACTCCTCCCCACAGAGGTCTTCAGGATCATGGTAGCGCTTCAGGTGTTGAGCAGCGCACACCAGGGTCCCCCCTAGACGGGGAGAACACCGCACGGTGATACGGTGTCCATCCACTGATAGAATCTTGTACGGCCCGAAGTATGGGTCATCGCTGGTAGAGCGTGGCCAGGCGGGTAGTCGACTGTGGTGCACCAGCACCCAGTCCCCCTCTTGGTAGGTGGCCGGTACTCGGTGCTTGTTCTTCTTGTTTCACTGACGCTCCCTCACTCTCTGGAGCATAGCCTTGGCCTTGTCCACCTTCGCTTGTTGCTCTTGGACCCATTCACCCACAGAAGAATGGGTGTCCTCTGGATAGGGGGCATGTAGGAACCATGCCGGGCGCCCTAGGAATAGCTCATGGGGCGAGTAGCCAGTAGCTGAACTCTCTTGGGAGTTCATCATCAAGGATATGACGGGGAGTAGTCTCACCCAGTCTCTGGTGCGTTCAGTTTTGCACCATATCCGTACGTTTTCCTTCAGGACACGGATCTGTCGCTCACATAGGGGGTTGCTCGTGTGAGAGTAGGGAATCCCCGTAGACACCTGGACATTGAGGGATCTCAGGACCCTCTTGTACCAGCCAGTATCTGAGCGTACTCGTACGTCCTCATCGGAGTTGATCTCCTTGGGCGCCCCATAGACACAAAACCACTCCTCCAGGAGTATCTTGATAGTCTCCTCCCCGGTAATGTGCTTGGTACATGGGAACACCCTGGTAAACCTGGTCAACCCACAGGTTACCACGAGGGCGAAGTCATAGCCCCCGAACTTCGGCATCTCCGTGTAGTCCACGTATAGAACACTGTTAGCACAGTGAGGGATGGGCAGGGTCGAGTAGAGACCTCTGTTCCTGATATCCCCTGGTTTACAGGACCTGCACGGGCACTTGTCCACGATAGGCTGGAGGGTTTCCGCAGTTGGTCGTCAGTCCACGTAGTGTGGAACCACTGCTTGAACAGCCTCAGGGTGCGGTCAGCACCCACATGACCACTGGACTCATGGGTCCACTTCAGCAGCGCTGGGACTCGGTCACTAGGCACCACAATACGGTCCTCGTGCCATAGGTAGCTCTCGTCCCTCTTCCACTGGTCTTGGTTGACCAGGAGGGGTTCAAGGCGTTTCTCCAGGCGCTTGTAGATATCCCCAAACTCCTTCAGGTACTCCGATTGTTGGAGTCCATCCAGGGGGCGTATCATCGTCATGTTGAGGTCCAAGTGGACGTCCATACGGCTGAACGCCTCCTTAGCCAGCGCTTCAGACCGGGTACCAATCAGGGCGTCGAAGTTGTTGCGGCTGATGTAGTCGGCGCACTCTTTCTTCACTCCCTGGATATGGTGTACTGTCAGCCGTAGTTGACTGAGGTAGGTCCACCAGCGCCGTAGCTTGGCCTTCTCAGGTGGGGGACCCTTCTGGAAACTGCGGACCGGTTCTTGGTCGCATAGCCAGACCACAGGGTTACTCCCCAACAGTCGTGCTTGTGAGGATAGCACCAGCATACCCGCGAGCAATTCCTGCTCATAGGTGGAGTAGTTCCCCCTGGCCTGGTTGCACTTCCAGTTCCAGTGGCCCAGAGGTACTAGGACCCACTTGTCGTCAGGGTAGCTGTGCTTGAGGGTTCCATCTCGGTTGAGACCTTCCGTCCCCCATTGGGAAATGGCCGAGTCGAACTCCTCCTTCTCTAGTGCTTGCCATTGGAACAACGTTCCACCACCGCCCACATTGCTGGCGTCGGTCACCAGGATAATCTCCCCTTGTGCCCTAGGCACGCCCAAGCACTTAGCGTTGGCTAGCTTGTCTTTGAGCTCGTCAAACGCTTGTTGCTCTTGTGGGCCCCAGCGCCAAGTAGTACTCTTCTTGATCAAGTCCGTCAGAACGGCGCTGGTATAGGTGAAGTTCTTGATGTGGCGGCGATAGAAGTTGCACGCCCCAATGAAACTGCGTACATCATGAAGTCCTTTCTTGGGGTCTTCGTGTCGTACCTTCGCATCCATCAGGGGTTTGGCCTTAGAGGCCGCTGGGGTCCACCACCCATAGCCAACATCAAACCCCAGGTACTGCATGGTCTCCTGCATGAACTCACACTTCTCCAGCTTGAGTCGTGTGTGGTTCTCCTGGCAGACCGCAAAGAACTCACCCAAGAGGATTAGGTGATCCTCCTGGGTATTGGTCCCGAGGCATACATCGTCGATGTGAGCCTCCATCTGGGCACCACGGGATATGAGCTCCTGCACCTTAGGTCTCCTTCGTAGGATGGACAAGATCTTGTTCATCAGCTCTTGGAATAGAGCGGGTGCGTTAGCCACGCCAAACGGCATGACCTTCCACTTGAACACCCTCCCCCGAGGGGTGATGAAGGCCAGTAGTTCCTGTGCGTTGGGCGTCAGGTCCACTTGCCAGAATCCGCTTCGCTTGTCCATCTTGGTCTTGTAGCGGCAGGAGGCTATCTTCTTCAGGGTAGACTCCATATTGGGAATGGAGCCTGAGTGGTTCAGCGTCTTCTTGTTCAGCTCTCCGTAGTCCACTACCAGCCGTTTGGCTGTAGACCCAGGTTTAGCCACCAGGAAACAGGGGCTGCAGTGTAGGGGGTAGTCCCCATCCTTGTACTCCAGGACTAGGCCAGCGTCGATACATTCTTGTATCTGTCGCTCAATCTCGTCGGCCTGCTCTTTAGGAGCTGGATAGGGTCTCCTCCGGATCTTGTGACCCACGAACTCGGGTTTCAGCTTGAGGTCTATCTGTACCAGCTTGTCACATGAGGCTGGAGGGGGTAGTTCTCCGAACACCTCCAGATAGGTCCTTATCAGTTTCTGTACCCGCGGGTCCAATACCTTGATCTTGTCCTCCATGTCCTCCTCAGAGTGTAAGTTGCTTGCCCCCTGAGTAATAGACGTCGGGAGGTGGTCCTCCACCGACTCTTCGCCCGTGGTAGTATCCTTCAGCCCTTGGTAGGCATATAGAAGGTCTTGTTCAACCATCTCCGGTGGACGATGGCAACATAGGCACGCTCGAGGGGGTTCACATACACATTCCTCCGAGAGGTCGTCCTCCTCTGGGGTCCTCACATGGGCGCCCCATACGCTCTTCATGAGCTTAAGATCTACCTCCCTTTGCCAGGCGGTGATCTTCTGTTCGAGGTCCTCCTTCAATTGGGATAGGTCTCCCATACGTCCTTGCTTCAGTGGCCATGAGCTGCGGGTAGGCTTCGCGTAGTATAGCTTTTTCGCCACCAACTTCCTCTTGGAATCCACATACTCCCTGAGCCTGGATCGAGGGTCCAGCTCCTCATCCACGGGGTCTTCCACCCTCATGGAGAGTAGGGGTTTCAGTGGGGCGACGTATTCGGCGTTCTCCACTTCCTCCACACAGGTCTGCACGAAGAAGGCGTCGTGCTCAGTCTCGTCATCTGAGTGGATAGAGCTAGGTAGCTCAGATAGTCCACACTCAGAGACTCCATCAGGAACAGGTACATGACAGGGAGAGTCTGGGGCGTTGGTGTCCGTCACGACGTACTCATCTCCTCCGGGTGTAGTCTCAACAGCATCTTGAGGTCGTAGGCGATCCTTCAAGTCACCCAAGGCGAGTCCATCGCTTTCTCGTTGTACAGCCTGGACCAGAGTCGGGTCCAGATCCTCCCAGGGAATGGAGATAAGACCTCCGTCCACCACGCTGAGCATACTCCCCCATCCGGGCTTACCAATAGGCGTCTTGCGCCCCAGAGGCGCGTAGATGGCCGCATCAGGCAAACGAACAGAGCTGATAGTCAGCCTGTCCAGGAGGTTTCGCCAGTACTCGTTGCCCCCATGGGCTCCCCAATCGGGGGAACACAGGACAATACGGGAACGTTCCAAGGCCACCTTGGTCAGCACCTTCCCCAGTTCACTGAACCTGGGGTTCCCGTAGGCCATCCCGAAAGAGGGCCAGTAAAATTTGTAGCTGCAGTTCTTCCCCTTGCTGCAGTATAGGTCCAGTACATGCTGCTTGTCGCTGGCGAACAACTCCACACTCAGGTCTTCTCGAGAGTAACCCAACTCCTTCAGACCTTGGTCTAGGACTTCCCCCAATAGTTGATAGTCCTCAGTTTTGGAGGCCGCCATCATGTTCGAGGACTCATCCTTCGATAGTCTCAGGTAACTCGAGGTATGTTCCGACTGCTCCAGTGGCACTGACTGTCTGCCACTGCCGTGGTCCACGTAGAGGAGGTAGGGCGCTTGCAGCGTCAGGGATTGTATCTGGGAGTGCTGTAGGAAGAAGTCAGTCCCCAGTACAAAGTCGAAGGCCTCAGTGTCCATCACATAGAACCGATGGGCGATAGTCCGGGAGCCCATAGGTACCTCCACTTCACAGTCCCCGCAGCTGTGCACCACATGTCCATCCCCCATGCGTATAGCAGCGGTGGTCATGGTGTTCTTCAGGCTCCCACAAGGTAAAATTTTCTTGGCCACTATAGATATGGTGGCGCCAGTGTCCAATACCCCCAGGTATTCACGTCCCCCTAGTCGGATACGTACCCAAAACACCAGGTCTTGGGTGCCACCAGAGCGTCCCCGTCAGAACTCCGCGGGACAGGTCACCTCGAACCCCTTGTTTGTTGTGGTTTGTTTCTTGGGAACTCGACTGCACTCCTGTGCCTTTGTTTCTCAAAATCCGAAATCCAAAATCCCAATCGACAAACCTCGCAGGATCTTTAGACGGGGCACCAATAATAACACAATCTCGAAGACATAAACCCTGTTCAAAGATCGAAGTATCTTACAGCGCTCATTCACAGTTGGCATTCGATGCTTCTTTATTATTCACAGACTGTCAGCGCGATTGCGACTGCGACTTGCGATTTGCGCGCTGTTGCGCTGCGCTGTTGCGCTGCTGCTGTGCGAAGCCATAACACTACCCCCCCGTTGAGACCTCGAAGAGGTCTCACTCACCTGGGCGGGCGTCACAATGTCGAATGAGAGCAGGCCCAGACAGAAAAAAAATTTTTGGGCCTCGACATGTGCTGGCTACAGTAGCATAACAGTGGACCAATCCTGGTCGAAACAGTGGACCAATTCCGGTCGAAACAGTGGACCAATTCTGGTCGAGATTACACACCGAGGTGCAGTCATGGGACACCCGTCGTCAGCGCCTCATTTACACGCCGTGTTCGACTTTGCCACGGCTGCGGCTTTCGGCGACAGCTGCAGAAGACAACCTCGCCAGGCACACTGCACGGGCGCTGTACCCGCAGCAAGGCTGTGGGCACGTCGAACCATAACATACCGTAACATCGAAGCTGGATGCTCAGCAGACCAACAGGCCTGTACATCTGTTAGCTCGACAGGACATATGGAGGCATTCGATACCATTAATGGCATTCAGACTGTCGAATAAGCCATTACTTGGCATCCAGACTGTCGAATCAGCAGTCCCTGCCCCACGTGAACGTGTACGAACGATCCACGGGAAGTCGACATAGTTCATGCACTTCCTTCAGTGTCTCGACGCCAGCCATGAACTTGAAGGTGTCATGACCCGTATAGTGTCGACGGATATCACTGTCGAGGGCACGCTTCTGAATCAGGATACCAGATCGATGGTTCAGCAATCGAAGGTTCGGTCATCGACGGGGCACTTGTACTGGAATACGAAGACATGTTCACGGGCAAGCGCTCGAAATTGTCCAGGTCCCAGTGTTTGTGCCCTGGTCGAATAGAAGTCCCAGAGGCTCGACGGTTTCCAAACGTCCTCACTCCACAGATCGGCCCGACTGGTGACCTCGAAGGAGTATCCGTCATGTCGACCAGTAGACCACCGATAGGTTTCCTTCGAACCAGTACCAGCGGCCATGCTGTGGTAGAACTGACCAGTTCGCGTATCGACTCGCCACCACGGCGTGTCGGCAATCGAAAGTCGTCGTACGACAATGCTGATGTCGTCCTTCTCAGGGCCGAGGGCATATCGGTCGACGATCTCAAGCGTGTCGGTTCGAGAACCTTCTTCTTGGAGTCGACCGAGGTGTTGATGGACATAGTGGCCGTCAGCGAGGGAACTGTGCAGAGCGAATCGAACCGCTTCTGCAGTCACAAGGCTCGAAGCCGTGTCGACAATGACCGCTTCGAGGACTTGGTCTCGGCAGCTGACCTTGCGTCGATGTGCAGCCTTGAAGTCTTCGTGGATCGGCGTGAGGTACTTGAAGAACGGAATGTCGAAGTGGTGCTGATAGGCATTCCACTCCATCGACAAGAACCGGTGATCGAGGGGGTCCGGGTGGAACGGGTCGCTCGCAGGCGAGTCGGTTTTCTCGATCTCCTCTCGTTCGTCAGCATAGACGTCCCTTCGAAACTTGACCGTCCGACGCCAACGTTGTCCATCTTGGTATCCGGCCTCGTAGGGGGACATGAGGTATGTCGAGGTACCCAGGCGTCGAACCAAATCGGGGGCATCCACGAGAGGGAAAAGATTGACATACTCTTCATTCGATGAGTGAAGAGCAGCAACTCGTCGGATTGCCCTATCGAAGTCGTGGTACCCGAGTCGTCCGGGTCCAGTCTGGTAGATCGTCGCCAACTGGACAAGGTCGATGGGGGCGCCTGGTGCGACGGCGTTGTATGCGTAGGGTTCGATCTGTTCTCCGAGTCGAAAGTATTCCTGGAGCTGGACCGCAAGGTCCTGTGTTCGATGTGGAGCACACCCATATCGTTTATACCCAAGTCGAGAGGTGCCTCGAAGGCCACGCAGTTGGTGTCGGCGAAGAAGTAAATCGACTTTGTACGCAAGGAAGGGGGCTCGATCTTCGAAGAGCCAGTCGTTCGATTGGCAAACCTTTTGAAGATCACGGATAACTCCCATAATCGAAACGGCAACGGGAGCTTCTCGTCTCATCCTTTCGTGGGTCCAGAAGCGTCGATACTTGAAGATCAGGTCGATCCCATCCGCAACGTTTATCAGGTCGTCGATACCCGAGATCTCTCGATGCATGCGGTTGAGTCGAGCAATTTGACTCTGCAGGGTATGTTCGGTGAGGTCTTGTCGGAATCCATAATCGAGCTCTTCATCATAATGTCGCCATTTCATCAGGGCCGTTCGAAAGTTTTGACAAGCCACTTCGATTTTCGTATACCATTGGTATCCTGGCTTACCACCAAGGTTTCCATGCTCATCGAAAGACGTGTCAGGGGCACTTCGAGCCATTTCGTACGGGAAAGGTGCGGTTCGACCCCAACTGTCGATGCAGATGTTCTTGCCCAACTCGACAATGGCGGCATTTGCGTTCGACACGACTTCATAGTGTTTCTCGCTCAGGAACGTGTGCGGCTTTCGAAGACCAGCCATGGTACTCGACGCAATAGTGAGTACCGATGGCTCGAGCTTAGTGTACTCCGTCTTCATCGGATCTTCTTCATGTGTCCCAAATTGATCGGGTGGTTTCAATCCGAACGTTCCCAAGTGTCGAAGTTCGTCGATGGTCTCGATTTCATGATTGTACTGCGGCATGTTGTAGGGCTGCCATTTCGACTCCGGCACCGGCACAGAATCGTAGCTGGGTGGTGCTGTCGACCGCGCGGTTTTGTAAGGATATTCTGCTTCGTCGTCGGACTCGAGTGGCCAGGGTTCAGCGTTGTAGTTGTAGTCATCGTCGTGGTAATAGGAGTCGGCGTCGTGGTAGTAGGAGTCGGATTGGTTCGTTCGAGTAGAAGCTTGTGTTTTCGGGGCATTCGAATGCCTGGATTGGTCGACCCAGTCGTCTTCGACTTTCGGCTCTCTGGTACTCGGATCCTCTCTGGATGACCTCGATGTCCAGGTGTTCGGCCTCGATGTCCAAGAACTGTCGACCCATCCGGGCGCTGAACAGAAGAAGGAAGATCAGTCCTCGTACCCCGTGTAGCAAGCAAGATCTTCATCATCAGAATCGAACCAGTCAGGGCTTGAGCACCGCTCTCGAAAGTATTCTGCATCGACCGGGGGAGGGGGCCCGTACAGCTTACAGAGTTCCGGCGGCATGTCGGGTGGAGTCCCTCCCTTCGTCGGTTCCAGAACAGGCAAGCTGGCCAGGGCTTTCTCGAGCCACTCCAAGCCTTCGGCGCCTCCTGTTATGATGGGTCGTCCACTCGGCGCTATTCCCGCAAATTTCCCGCGAGGGAACACACCTCCCTTGCCTCCTTTCGACGGGCCTCCTTTTCCTTTCGAGCTCCCAGCATATGCCGACTGGCT
This sequence comes from Eutreptiella sp. 'Long Island Sound 2002', assembly GCA_964036045.1. NCBI lineage: Eukaryota > Euglenozoa > Euglenophyceae > Eutreptiales > Eutreptiaceae > Eutreptiella > Eutreptiella sp. 'Long Island Sound 2002'. The sequence continues at coordinate 27,268,640 of OZ038396.1, read as the reverse complement.
GTAGTGCGGCGGTTCGAATGGATCGAGAGGTCGATTCGGACGAGTTGGCGCTGATGCTACCGACAAGCAGCGGCCAGTTGAAGTCGTCCTCGCTGGGGGTTCAATCGCGTCAACATCGATGACGTTCGACGATGTCGCTCGAGAAGGCGGAGGTCGAGAGGAAGCTCAGGGCGTCCGGGATGTAGTACCATAGGCGGAGGCTCCGGTGTTCGACCCGGAACCTCGCATGAGTTTTTCGAAAAACCACGCTGCAGAGAAGAGTAAGGGTGTTACTCAGTTACTCAGGGTGGAGTCGAAGGAACTCAAGGTACACAGGATCCTCCTCTAGAGCCTTGCTCGACTCCCAAGACCATGTGTCGTCATCCCATTCGCAACGGTACAGGAATGTGCGGCGCTTTTTAGATCCCACTCGACGTCTAGCCACAATTTTGACAAGTCGAGGAGATTCTCCAGTTTTGACAGGGGGCATCGGAAACTCCCACACCGGCTGTCCCTCTCGATGGACGTAGGGTTTTATGCTGTCTCGATTGAAAACTCGCAACCCATCGAAGGGGGCAGGGATGTCCAGTTTGACGTTCTCGCCCTTGTTCAGTACCTCGAGTATTTTGTAAGGGCCGCACCAGACAACATCGAGTTTCCCTTTATGTCGATATTCAGGCACCAACACCCACCATCGTTCACCGACTTCAGGCACTCGAACGTGTCGGTCCATTTGCAGGACCACATGCATCTGGCGTCGACGTTCCTTGGCAAGCATTGCACGCACAGAATCGAAGGTACGTTCCGCTCGTTGCATGTAATCATTCACGGTCGATGGTTCATGTGCATGAGAAGTCATTCGGGGAAAATCCAATGGAAAATGGGGTGTTCGTCCTTCATCTATCTCGAACGGGGATAGTCGAAGACTATTGGATGTCAGGTTGTTGAACTGGATTTCGGCGAACAGGAGGTCGACATCCCACTCGTTGTTGCCGAAGATGCCGTGTGTACGCAGGCGCTGGAGGATGGACTGATTGCTGCGTTCCGCCAGGCCATTGCCTCGAGGGCGGTTGGCCACTGTTTGATGCATCTCAATCTTGAAGCGCTGGGCCAACTCCTTCCACGCCTGAGACTCGAACAGCTTGTCTCGGTTAGAAACAATTTGTCGAGGGCATCCTTTCAATCGAATAACCTCACGTAGGAACACATAGATGAGGTCGTCGGCTGTCATATCCTTGCGACAAGGGATGAACATTCCACGCTTGGAGAATCGGTCGACTACAGTCATGATGGCATCATGGCCCCTTGTGGTCGGCGGCAATCCCGAAACCCAATCGACGGACACACTGTGCCATTTGGTGTCGGGCACCGGCAAGGGTCTTGGGACTCTGGCGGTGTCGACTCGTCTTGATTTCGCCGCTTGACAGACATCGCAACTTAGTATGTATCGCTCGACATAGTGTCGTAGGTGTGAACATACATAGTCGCGCTTAATCAGGGCCATGGTTCGAAGGACTCCTGAGTGGCCATAGAACTCCGACTCGTGATACATAGCCACAATCGACGTAACCAGCGTTCGGGGGACAAGCACACGTTTGCCCATCATCGACAAATGGAAGAATTTGCCATCATCGAAGGACAACTTGGCATCTCGAAGCTGGTGTCGTGCCGCAGGGCTTCGAATTGCGACTTCGTAGATGTGTTTCGTCCGGGGGTCCTCCCGATAGGCTGTCGCCCACACAGCTGTCGAAGCCAAGTCTTTGCACTGATAATGTCGATGTACTCGGCGGTGTGTACCCTTAAGACTCGAAGGGTACGGCGTGTTCGACCCAACTTTCGGCAAGGGAACCGATTGCAACGTGCCGTCACGGTGACGTCGACAGCGAATCAGTTCCGCCATGGTCGGTGCGTATCGAAGTTCATTGCCAAAGGTGACTCGAAGGGGTCGATCCATGCTTACATCGGGGAGGTCGTCGGTGTCAGTAGACGTGTCTGGCTCATTGCCAGCCTCATCGAGATGCATGTTTGGTTGGTGTGAATTCTCAGCCATGGTCTCGTCCGATCTTGCTGGATCCAGTCTCAGGTCCTCCGGCTCCGCAGTTGTCGCGCTCGACGGTCGCGGCTCCAGGTCCTCCGGCTCGACGGCGGGTTCGGTGTCGAATTGGAGGGCTGGTTCCGCAAGCTCATCTGCGTCAAGTTCCTTCCCCTCGGAGCGTCCGCTTCGTAGTGAAACGTACAGGTGGTCGTACGGCTGGGGCCACACCTCGTCATGAGAGAATGTGTCTTCGAGTACATGTAGGAACTCATGGACAGGTTCTCCTTCCGGTGAAGCCCAGTCTTCGACCAGGGGAATTGCGAAAGCCCGTGTACGTGTAGCATTTTCGATCTCCATCAACTGCCGCGAAGTTAAACGAGAGCAGGCATCTGCCGCAGGGTTCTCGAGGCCCGGCACGTACCACAACGTTAGGTTGTATTCCTCGAGGAATTGGGACCATCGTGCTTGCCGTGGTGTCAGCGGTCGAGGACAGGTCTTGAGATATCGAAGACTTTCGTGGTCAGTGTGCACGTGCACCTGCTGCGGTCCTCGAAGTAGGTGAAACCATTGTTTCAAGGCTAATACGATGGCCAACAACTCCTGTTCTCGAATCGGGTATCGAGTTTCGGCAGGCTGCATTTTCCGCGACATGAAGGCAATAGGTCGAAGATGTCCCTTGTACTTCCCATGCGCACATCGTTGCGCCAGCGTAGCACCCACGCAGTCTTTCGAAGCGTCTGTGTACAGGTGATACGGCTGTCGGGGGTCGATAGCACTGAGATGTGTCGCGCTGATCATCGCCTGCTTCAGCTTGTCGAAGGAAGCTTGGTGGACGGCTGTCCATTCCCACTCGAAGTCTGCCTTAAACATTGCAGTCAGAGGGGCTGCGACAGCTTGGAACCCTTCGACAAACTGCTGGTAAAATCCACACAATCCAATGAACTGTCGAACTTCATGAACCGTAGTTGGTGGAGGCCAACCTCGAATGACCTTGATCTTTTCGGGGTCCATGTGTACTCCATCTTGGTCGATGATGTATCCGCAGAAGGGCACTCGACTCTGAAAGAATGTGGATTTATCGATGCAGGGGAAGAGCTGGTGCTCACGGAGTAGGTCATGTACCAGGTCGAGGTGTCGTTGGTGTTCGTCCGCATCCTTTGAGAAGACGAGGATGTCGTCAATGTACACCCATACAAAGATCCCCAAGTGGTCTCGAAGGACATCATTCACGACGCGTTGGAACGTCGATGGTGCATTGCAGAGGCCAAAGGGCATAACAACCCACTCGAAGGCGCCAAATTGTGTGTTGAAGGCGGTTTTCTCGATATCTTCGTCTTGAATTCGGATCTGGTGGAACCCACTAACAAGGTCAATCTTTGAGAATACGGTGGAACCCCCCAGTGTACTCAAGATGGATTGGATCGATGGCAAAGGATATCTATCTCGTACAGTTCGTGTATTCAACGCTCGGTAGTCGACGCACATACGCCATTTACCATTCGCTTTCTTCACCAGTAGGCAACCCGCTCCGTATGGACTCGAGGATGGTCTGATGCGACCAGATCGATGTAACTTGTCTAATTGTCGTCGAAGTTCATCTAGTTGGCTCGGATCCATTTTGTAAGGGTGTACCCACGGTGGATTTTCGTCCGAATCGAGGCGTATTCGATGGTCTCTTCCAGGTCGATGCGGAGGTAGGTCTCCATATTCCGCTTTCTCCCGGTCGTAGAGGTCCGCCCACTTGTGTAATCGACTCGGTAGTTTGCGTCGAACAGGGTCAAGCCCGTCATCATTGTCATCACTGGCTTGCATCTTATACATTTCATCGACCGGCACTGCTGGTCGAGGCATGCAACACAGGAATACTTGATCTCCCGTGAGATCAGATCGACGGATCTCTCTTTTGAGTTTCGGCAACGAAATGTACTCAATCTCCATATCGCTGCACTCCTCATCGGTGATACCATCTTCCGTTTCGGACCCATCGTACGTGTCAGTACTGCGCTGAACGTGTGTCAACGAGTGTAGGTCAGGGTGTTCGTTGGCATGTGGGGTAGGATTCCCAACCGGACTCGCTTTCGAGGAACTGGATGAAAGTATCGAAAGAAGGTCCAGCTTTGAAGCTGCTTGAAACTGTAGCTGGGTGGAATGTCGTGATTCGCCAAAAGACAACCGGTACGAAATCGAACCATGTTGGATGTCGGCGTATCGCTCCTTCCAGTTGACAGTTGGATTGTAGCTTCGAAGCCATGGTAGTCCAAGCACTACATCCGGCAAAATCTCCAAGACCTTGAAGTGATGACGAAATACAAGCTCTCCAACTCGAACATAAGCTCGCGTGTAGTACCGTACCTCGACTTGGACACCTCCTGCTGTCAAGACATGTCCAGGGTTTCTCAGTTTATAGAGGGGAAGTCGCGCCCTCTTTGCTGTTTGCATCGACATAAAGTCACTAGTCGCTCCACAGTCGACCAACAATTCCACGCCGGAGTCAAAGGAGTCTTCACGACATGCGCAAATGCGCCCTCGAACCGTGAACAGAGACGCATGCTCAGGTTCGGTTCCTTCGACAGTGACACTTCCAAGCGTCGAATTCTTTTCGGGTTTATTGGTGCTGGTGGTGGTGTTCAGCTCTTCTCGAGGACGTCCGCCACCAGGTCTTCGGAATTGTTTTCTAGGCCGTTGTAGGACTTTCTCTGCTCTTGGAGCGGGATCGAAACCGTCCCTTGCTGTCTCGACTTTGATCTCGTTTCGGTGTGTTCGACCGTGATTCCCGGCGTTCTCGTCCTCGGGATGGCGGTCGACCTTTTGGACAGTCGCGTGCCATGTGTCCTTGTTCGCCACAGTTGTAGCAACGTCTGCTTTCTCTACCATCTTGGCGTCCGCCATGTTGACGTCCGAACCGTTCACCAATGTAGGCATGTAACTCTTCTCGAAGCTTGGCAATTGCATCGAGATTCATCGGCTCTGCCACGGTCGAAGCCGTGGGCGCCGCAGCTGGGGTCGACATCGGTGTGACGTGTGGCGTTGGCATAGGGTTCGATGGAAACGTGGAAATCGAAGTAGGTGGGACCATCATAGGCAGGGGTCTCGACACTGCAGGACCCAGGGTGTGATCTGATGTCGTTCTGGATGCGTTCTGTACTTCTTCCAGTTGATACCCAGCCGCAATGTAGGCTTCCGCGATGGTCTCTACCAAGGTATCGAATCCAAATGGATTATTAGAACGCCATCTCGAACGGACTTCAACGATGTACTGCCGGCGCACAGCGTCATTCGACAACCCTTCAACAAATCGAGAATTGACGAGGTAACCCATCTGGAGTTCATTCGTGTTGACCTTCGACTTGATAACGCATGTACGAAATTCTCGAACGTAATCTGCATGTCGGGGAAACTCGCTCTCTTTCAAGCTCAACATTCTCGACAAATACACTGGCTCATGGGATATGCAGTCGAAACGCTGGCCTAACACACGCATGAGCTCGAACCAGTCGTCCTGTACAACTTTCGTCAGGCTATGATAGTACTCAGCGGCATCACCATCGAGGAGGAATGACATCGTTGCTGCCTGATCGACGGGTGAGGTGATGTCCGACAAAGTGAAGGCTCGTAATAGATCTTCTTTCCATGTTCGAAATTCTCCACATCCAGGTTTACCCGTGAACCTCTTGACCAGTTTGTTCAGGCGCTCGACGCGGCGTCCCAAAATCTCCTGCGAAGGAGCACGTTGAACTACGAACTGGGGTAGTGGTTCGAAGGTAGGCCGCTGTGGGAGTGGTTGTTGTGGAGGGTGAGGTTGGTTCGAATTCGAAGAAGACGGTGGTTGCGGAAACTGTTGTTGTTGTGGTTGCGGAAACTGGATGTTGTTCGGAGGTGGTGGACTCGAAGTTCGTTCAAATTCGTTAAGAAGAGCGTAACATTGCGACAATTCAAGTTCTACGCGTCGAAGCTCATTTGCAGCAGCTTGCCTAACACACGCATGAGCTCGAACCAGTCGTCCTGTACAACTTTCGTCAGGCTATGATAGTACTCAGCGGCATCACCATCGAGGAGGAATGACATCGTTGCTGCCTGATCGACGGGTGAGGTGATGTCCGACAAAGTGAAGGCTCGTAATAGATCTTCTTTCCATGTTCGAAATTCTCCACATCCAGGTTTACCCGTGAACCTCTTGACCAGTTTGTTCAGGCGCTCGACGCGGCGTCCCAAAATCTCCTGCGAAGGAGCACGTTGAACTACGAACTGGGGTAGTGGTTCGAAGGTAGGCCGCTGTGGGAGTGGTTGTTGTGGAGGGTGAGGTTGGTTCGAATTCGAAGAAGACCGTGGTTGCGGAAACTGTTGTTGTTGTGGTTGCGGAAACTGGATGTTGTTCGGAGATGGTGGACTCGAAGTTCGTACAAATTCGTTAAGAAGAGCGTAACATTGCGACAATTCAAGTTCTACGCGTCGAAGCTCATTTGCAGCAGCTTGAGTTGCATTTTCCGTCGAGGACTGCAAAGTATCGATGCGCTGGCCAGTTGCTGCTGTAGCACTTGCTGCTGTTGCCTGCAATGCATCGACGCGTTGTTCAGTTGCTGCGGTAGCACTTGCTGCTGTTGCCTGCAATACATCGATGCGTTGTTCCAATTCGATAACTTTGGCTTGAGTATCCGCAAGCTTCTGCGAACAGCTGTGAAGATCACGAGAGAGACATGGAAACCACTCGCTTTCTCGACTAGCGATGCGCTCTGCGATGAACTTCTCTAACGAGGTCGAAAATTCGTGATGCAAGGGTGAATCACTTCGAAACAAACTGTCTCTGATGAAATGCAGCATAGCTGCGTCGTCGAAGGGCCGCTCCATTGTAGATCGAAGTCCAAATCAAGTTGACGGCGTTGCGGCGTCGAAGATTGATCTCGAAGATTGATCCTCCCCGCCACCTAGCTGGCTACCACTTGTTGTGGTTTGTTTCTTGGGAACTCGACTGCACTCCTGTGCCTTTGTTTCTCAAAATCCGAAATCCAAAATCCCAATCGACAATCCTCGCAGGATCTTTAGACGGGGCACCAATAATAACACAATCTCGAAGACATAAACCCTGTTCAAAGATCGAAGTATCTTACAGCGCTCATTCACAGTTGGCATTCGATGCTTCTTTATTATTCACAGACTGTCAGCGCGATTGCGACTGCGACTTGCGATTTGCGCGCTGTTGCGCTGCGCTGTTGCGCTGCTGCTGTTCGAAGCCATAACATGTTCCGCAATTTGCGGGCCATCCTCATGAAACGGCTCCTCTTCTTAGCGTTGCCGTCATCACCACCTTCATGCTCACGCTTGGCTCCTTGTTCTTGCTGGGCCTGCGTTTGTGAGCGTGTGGTGGGACCAGACTGCCCTCCAGAGGGCTCGGAGTTCCCCCCTGGATTAGGGTTGAGGTTGCCTCCGTTCTTGTCCTTGTTCTTGTTGTCGGGCTGGCGGTTAGCGCCTCCTCCTCGTCCACCTTGACCTTTGTCTTGCCCTTGATCACGTCCTTTCGACTTGCCCTTGCCGGAGTCGTTGCCTTTGGCCTTGCCTCCACCTTTGCCTGAGCCTTTGCCAGGATCTTCACCTTTAAGCTTCGCCGATAGGCGTTGCTTATGGCAGCACTCATCCTCGTAGTGCTTTTGCTTCCCGCAGAATGCACACGTGATGGTGCACCTGTAATGATCCGGCAGCTTCGCTTTCGCGCCGGTGTTCTTCTCCTGCTGCTTCCCCTGGACTACGAAGCAGTCTCGCTGCTCGCAGTCAGGGGCGTGCTGCAGGTGGCCCTGCTCGTCCCTGGCATCACACCAGAATAGCTCCTTCACGTTCTCCATGATACGGGCGTGGGCGTGTTTGGGGGTAGTCCTCTGCCCAGGTCGGGACCCTTGGTACCCTTTGCCATGGCCTCCAGAACCTCCACCACCAGGACGGTAGTTGTTCAAGTGCTGGTCGCTCTCCTTCTCCAGCGCCAGCTCCAGGAGTAGCACGCATAGGTCCTCGTAGCGGAGGGACCTAGCCTTGCGCTCCGCCGTCGAACGGCACTCGTCCCATAGCTCTCGAGGGAGCTTGGCCACCAACCAGAACAGCAGGTCGTCGCTGCTGTAGGAACCGGGCGTCAGTCGTCCAGCCCAGTGATCCAGGTCAGCCAACAGCTCAGAGACCCTGCCAGGTTTGGGGTTGTTGGGCAGCACGGGCAGGTTCTGGATCTCGGCCCTGATGGAGAGGTCGGTTTCGTAGGTCGGGTACTGCCTCTCCAGGGCAACCAACACATCGGCAAAGGTGGCGGAGTAAGTCACGATCTGCCTGACCTGCTTCTCCAGGTACTTGGTCTTGCAGCACTGCAGGAGCGGATCGCACTTCACTCGCCCACTAGCGTGGGTTTGGCCGGTCAGTCGTAGGAACCGGCCAAAATTCTCAGCGAACTCGCTGTGATCTCAGGCAGGTTCACTACGATCTTGGAGGTGGCAATAGCCTTCGCCTCCTGAGACCTGCGTCCTTCAGGGCGTCGGGTCTTCTTCTTCTTCTTCTTCTTCTTCTTCCCCTTTGGGTCCTCGGGGTCCTCCGGGTCATCGTCATCTGAGGGCGAAGAAGAATCCATCGACGGCGGCTCATCATCGGAGGGGTCTCCGCCTAGATCACTGGAGCCATAAGGCTCCACGTCCACCATAGCCTCCAAGGCTGTCAGCCCCAGCCGGTCCAGCTCGGCCCTCGTCGAGTTCGTCACGTGGCTGTAAGGCGGCTGGGCCGTTCTCGGCACGAAGGGACTTCTCGGTATAGCTGCGGGTGTCGGCATCGGTCTGCTCCTCAGGCTCCCCAGGGTATTTGTCAACCCTGCCGCCAGGTGGTTAGCCTGTACTCGGTGGGGTGACATTCCCACCGAGATAGGTGACGCTTGGGGCGGGATCATCAGGGGCTCCAGCTTCTCTCTGATCTCTTGAGTGAGGTCGCCCACGATTTTTGAAGTGGCTCCTCGGAGCACCTCGTTGATCTCCGACCGCGTCAGGGACCTGTTGGAGGATCTTCCCGATCCTCTACTCCTGCCACCAAGAGATTCAGGTCCTCTCCTCAACCCACTCAAGGGTGCATACCCAGGTGCATACCCAGGAGCATACCCAGGAACATCCACATAGGTTCCAGTAGCGTGTAGTGGATGGGGATAATAACCTGCATACCATCGCGGCGCAGAGCTGGAAGCCACCGGCTCACTGGCAGTAGTTGCCTCATGGAGCGCAGTGGTAGGTGGGCCCATACCATAGGCGGGGTAGGGAGGCATGCCAGTAAAGCCTGTGCCCTCTGCCATAGGCGGGTTGGTTGTGGAAGTGGATGTTGCAGCGGCTGGGAGTGTGGTGGTTATAGGAGGGGGTGATGCGTGGAGGCCAGAAGCGCTTGGTGCGCCTTCGAAGGTAGGTTCATGCGTCAGGTCTTGCCCTTGTTCCTCTCCTTCGTCTGCCTCTTCTCCAGCATCCTTCTCGCTCTCTCTTCTCTTCCTCTTCACAGGCTGAGTGACCACGACCACCTCTTCGACGGACAGGGCCCCGAAGGCCGTCTGGAGTCCATCCAGGGAGTCCTCAGCCGCATCCACTGGCCCATGTAAGGGCTCCGCCGAAGGTACAGCGCCAGGTGCCGGCCTTGCCGGTGCCTCAGGCGCTGGCGCTGTCTTCACGTCGGCGTCCTCCTTCCTTGTGTCCATCTTCAGTCACCCTTCTGCTTATATTTGCCCGTACTCGGCGCACTGGATGTACGGCACGGGGTTGCTGCCGGTGCGCAGAGACAGGCTGCCTCTTGCTACCAGAAAAGTTTACAGTGGTTTCAGCACTGTGTTTTTGCTTCTCCTGCTGCTTGCTGTTGCTGTAGGGTGTCCTGCTGCTTGTTTTTGGAGATGAAAAGCTTTTGTTTGTTGAAATACAGTAAATCCAAGTCAATCCAGGATAGCCCAAGCCAGAAGTATGCAAGGAGAAGAGAATCAGGATCAAAGCATGAAGGGCTGCAGTGTAAACAGTGAAAGATGATTGGATATTCACAGAAACTGCAACTCGGGTCAAATCGGAATGCATATTCACAAAGATAGCTGAAATGTTTTGGAAAAGAGTTTGAAAACTGCCCCATGGACACTCTCTCTCCATAGTGTCATCTCAGGAGATGTGCACTCTTTGTTTTGGGTCCCATATGTGCTGAGGTGGCAGGGCATGTGGCGATGAGGTCACTGCCATGTCACATGGGATCTTCCTACTTAGCTAGGCTGACCAGGAATTGAACCCAGGACCTCTCAAAAAGAGGTTCCCAGCCCCCTAGGGTGCATACCACTAGGATAGCTAAGAATTCATGGAAAAACATAGATAAATTCATGGGCTCTGCCTTGGCTATGTCAGTTCTCAGTCAACTCAGGAAAAGATGATTTACTTCAGATTGAAAGGGGATTAAGGGGTCCACTCCATATCCTGATTGGGTGTTTGGTTCCATAGGTCAAAATGTGTTATCACCACTTTTGGTGGGACCAATACTAAGATAGAAATGCCTGGATGCTCAGTGCATCTCTAATACAACTAGAGTATGCCTCAAAGCAATGGAAAAGCACTTTTTCTTACTGTCTCCAGCGCCGGCAGATCTCCAAGCTGGACCCAACTCAATATTGCTGCTCTCCAGCGCTCTGTCTCGCTTAGCACGGCTGAACCAACAGCTGATCGCACGTTGCATTCGCCATCAACCCTACAGTGATCCGTGTTCTCAGTCGAAAAAACTGAACTGTAATTGGAGTCTGATTGGTTTTCCATGTTCTGCGAATACCTCCGATGATCCCAACGATCCCAGATAACCCAAACTCCAGCGGCACGACACGGAACCACTGAATTGTGATTGATAGTGAACTAGTGGTTCAGTTTTTACGCTGATTCATGCCTAAACAAAAAGACATAAATAAAATGCTTGAAAAACTGATAATTAAAAATCAGGCTCATAATGCAATGTGAATAGACAATAATTGTTTAAGCCTATACTCGTCACCATACAATCACGACATCTGGCGCATGCGCCTGCAGGACTGGCTAATGCTGCCAATCGTATTACATCCCTTGACCCCGATGACCTCCAAGAATCGGGTTGTGAAGCAGCCCTTGCCCTCCTCCTCACATCGTCCCCCGGCACGACATGGGTGTACTTGGATGGCTCAGCGGGCGCCTTGGGGTACGGGTCTGCAGCCACCCTGTTTTTCCCAAATGGCTCCAGATGGGTGCTGTGCCAAACGTCCCCATACCAGTCCTCAGAGGGATCGGAGTTCTGGGCGGCTATGATGTTCCTACGGTGGGCCCTTGCATCTCACCCGCACCTCACCTTTGCCTTGCTAGGGGACAACCTCCACGTTATCACTGTTCTCTCCCCGAGCACCCCCCCAGACCTCCCGTCACGCTCGCCAGGCGGCACGTGGGAATCCTCTCTTCAGTCCATCCAGGCCTCCCTACGCCCAGGGATGATCCAGGGTTGGGGGTGGATCAAGGGGCACGCCGGGTTTGTGGGGAATGAAATCTCGGATGCTTACTGGTGATCTGGGACCCCTCCCTCCTTCCCCCCCCCCCCCGATAGGGTGCATATCCAGAGGCCCCCTCCCCGTCATACACAAACTGACTACCACCTCAATCAAGCACCTCCGCCCTTGGCACAAACACGAAAACATCCACGCACCGTCAAGCTTCCATTTTTACAACCACAGTTCATGGTCCCAAGACCTCCCTTTCAAATGGTCCTCCGGAAATTTCAACATGGCGCCGTTTGCTTTGCACGACGACTTGCGCCCTTGCCATTGCCAAGCTTGCCTCGACCCGCACCCAATGGATGTTATCTGTTTTGTCTCACACTGCCCAACGTGCGAAAACCTGGTGCAAACCTACATTCAGTGCTGGCGCCCCCCCTTCACCACGGTGGTGTCCCAATGGTGGTCCGCGACCACACACGTCGGGGAGAGGCGCAATTTCATCCGGGGGCTTGTCCCCATGTCCCTGTACACCAAACTCACAACCCCCCCTTCCGGCCGAAGAAAACCAGCACACTGTCATGACTTAAAACTCGCCCTGAAGGCTCGTGTTCCCCTGCTCCTCAATGCCCTATACCGCACGCTGGAATGGCTAAACGACAACCCCCCCCCAGCCCCGCTCACCCCCCCCACGTGCCCCAACTCATGGGGACGCCCCTGGTCGCCTTACAGCACGTCACACACCGCCCTACAGCGCCCCCCCCCCGCCTACCACCCTCCCCCCCCCCTCCCGGACAAAGTGGCACACAAGCCTCCAAAGCGCCCCCGTCCCCCATCCCCTGCGGCACACGCCAAAACTCGGAAACACGCCCGCCAGCCCCCAAGACCTGTCCGGCCTCTATCGCTGAAACGCAATACCGCAAGCCAACCTCAGCCAGAGCCCCCGCCCCCCAAAACGGCCGCTCACAATCCGGGACATGTTCAACCTCCCCCCCCCCCTCGACCAGCACCCCCCCTCGCCGCCTCCGTCCCTGTTTCCGCCCCTTCTCCCCGCATAACAAGGTACTTTGCACCAGCCCCCCCCTCCCCCGCGAGCACAAACTCACAATCGTCCTCATCTTCGTCCAACGTGTCATCTCTTTGAAAAAGCCACACTTACACGTTTCTCTCACACCAGCCCTCAGCAGCTCTAACACGGCGCAACCAATCAGTAGTACCACACTGGCACTCACCAGTCACTTCTGCAAATGAATCCCTCCCCGAAGCCACCCCCCGTGCTCAAGCCGTCATGCTCTAACCCCCAAACCGCAACCGTACAGCCTTCGGAAATCAGGCAGAGACCCCGGCTCTGCGGTTGTCTATAACGGGGCTGCCAGGTCTCATTGAGATAAGGCAGAGGAGGACAGCAACGTGCAGCGGTGCTCAGCCCGCGATTGAACTTGGTTTCGGGCTCCCGCCCCTCCCTGAAAAAGCTTGGCGCGCAAGAGCCTTTCTCCCCGGCCTGGCCAGCCACAAAAGACACCGTTCAGTGCAAAAAAGCGAAGCACAGGGGTGGGCAAAGCCCACAGCCTGCAGCCCGTGCCCAGCACCATAGCGTGCGCGGCGCATCAGAAGGACCGACAAAGCGGAATCAGGTCCCTTCGTCAGACGCCTGCATGGGGGGCTGCCGCCCCAGATGCATCTACCCCCCCCCCCCAGGGACGGCCGTCTGGGAGGGCGTGCAGCCCGCGCAAGCAGCGAGGTGCGAGCAGGGGGTGGGGGGGGGGCAGCCTGCAGACAAGGGGTGGGCGCCTTTTTGCCCTGGCGGCGGGGGAAGGAACCCCCAGCGGAGCGGTGCCCAGCTGCTCCATCGCGAGTATGCGGAGACCCATTCTGCCTCAGCCTCAAAGAGAGATTTGGGCAGGGGCGTGGCTCAGGCCTAGCCCCAGTCCATTGCCGGACCCGAGCATGCCCCCCCCGTTCGTCCCCAGGGGGGCAGCGGTGGCGATGCGGGGGCGCCCAGTGCGGCCCGTCGCAGCAAAGGGATCTGGCAAGGTGTCAAGTTGAGGGGTCAAGGGTGCTGGCAGGGGAGCAGGCACAGGGAATCCAGGGCAGGCCTCAGAGCAGGCCCCGGTGAGGCTGGGAGCACCAGGCAGTGATGCGCGAGGCCTCGCACAACTAGTGTGAAACAAGGGGTTAATACGGCCCCTCTCTTGCGCGAGGCCTCACACATCACTGCATGCTCTCCAATCTTCTTCGAACGTTTCGGATCGTGTCAGCCTCTCTCTGCTCCTCCAACACACTGCGTTGGGGGATCAGCTCGGACAATTTTCTCTTAAAACCAGCCTTAAGCTACCCCTGCTGCGTCAGCACTAACAACAAAGACACAAGGACTTGTTTGTAGTGGTTAGAACCCTTTGGAACTAGAAGAGACGGTGGAAAGTTAGGTACACCCCTGCGCGGCCAATATGCCTGGATTGTACAAGTAGGCTCTGCACACCACCTAATCCAAGGTATATATACCCGCTCTGCGTTCAAGTCAGCAGTTCACCGCTGACGCACGGAATTGACAAAGGAATTGGGGATTTTGCGGACAGTCACCCTGTGACCTTCTTTCTGGATAGTGATTAGATGGTACAGATCGTCAACATCGTCAATAGTCACTGCACCCCTGTTCTGGCCTTTCTTTGTCACACGGCTGGAGAGCAGACTTTCACCAAACTCCTCGGCAAAAGCCTGTCCAGGCATGGCTGTGTGCCATGCAGTGTGGCACAATAACGCAGTTGCAACAGTGCGTTGGTACTTTAAAAGTGTGTCCCCCATGTTCAAACGGTCCAAAACACACATAACGATCTGCAATTCCTCGGAAGCAAAAACATCTGTGTTGGACGTCTCCCCAGCCCAATTGCACTGCCTAACGAGGTGTCCTAGGTATAGTAACATAGGACAGTATTGTGTTAACAGAACCTGCATGGCCTTACACACAGCGTAACGGAGGCGACTTCACCGATTTGCTGGACGTGCTAGCCCAAGGGAATGACATTTTCTGTTAAGCCGCAGTATGTGGGGGCCCATAGCCAACAGCAGTGCACCAATAGTTATCTCCATTGTGATTAGCTTGGAGAAACAGGGGACTGTGTCACCGCTGCGCAGCAAACCTTTACGGAAAAAAGTCACAATTGGCCAAAATGAGCGAAATGTTTGTGTAACGCAAAATTTGTACGCGTGCCAGAAACCATATAATACAGGGTGTGAACGCAAAAAAAGCCGGACATTCCAACCCGTTGTTTTTTCACCATACATCATTTTACAAATGCGGTAATAGATGTTCTCATCACATAAGACAGGGACAACTGGTCGAGTGTGTTGTGCCAAGTCCCTAGTGAATTGTAGTAGGTTAAGAAGAGATAAGTTGCCGCTTACCTTTTCTTTGCTTAAAAAAAAAGACAAAGGGGTCGCCAATGTGGTCTCTTGGCAAGCACAGGGCGAATAGTTTCAAGCGGTGCCCTAATGTTTTGCACAACAGGTCGCGTGCTTGCAAAACCTAGATCGCGCAGGATACGTGCAAACGTTCACTCGGTGTTGTCCAGCATGCGTGGAACAACAGGAACACGCCGCTCAAGCTCTTCCAGGCTAGGATGACCATCCGAGTAGCGCGGTGCATCCCCCAGTAGCAAAACAGCCTGGGTGCGCGAGGCCTCGCGCACTCCAGGTGCCGAAATTTGTATTTTATTTTTACTTTAGAGTATATGTGTTTCCCCTAACATGGGAAGTCGGACAGTCATACACTTCCAATGCTCCTTGGTCAACACAATCCTACTTTTAATACCGTGTGGGAGCGGTGTATTTCCGCAAACGCCAGTCCTTATGTGTTTTTAGGTTGCTTCATAAACTCTACTTCGAATATCTTGACTGCGCAAGGCCTCGCGTACTCAGAAGGCCACAGAAATATGAAAAACGTCACATTGAGGAACACGGAGTTGCACAATACTAAAAAAGCAATTTATTTCACTACGCCCAAAATCAGGTTCATCAAACATGCAAAAAAATAGTTTTTTTTCCCTGTTGCGAACGAGTCCTTTTCTGCGCGTTCGGCGCGCAAAACAGCGTGCAGTTTGCGTGGACTAAGTATTTGTTTGGAAAACTTGAACTACATCAAGAAGCAGCAGGAGCAAGCAGGGGCATCGACAAAACAATATCATCAAAGCATTCAAAAGTGAAAGCCTGTTGTAACTTTCTCTTCGCAGACTTAAGGCAAACTCTCCAATGGCGCTACGTTGCAACGCCATCCTTCTGCAGCGCTCCTCAACTTTTTTGTTGTCTTCTTCCGCGACCTCGGATGCGTTGGCCACGTTATCGGCGCTGCTGAGCTTCGTCATTGTTTCCTTCATTCGTCTCTGGGATTGGAACTTTGTTCGGGGCTCGCATTCTCCTTCTGAGAGAAATCTTCAGCTGGTGCTGCTCCTTGAGCGCCGGCATGTATGTGCTCGATGACCCCTTCTGCAGAGTTGATATTTAGCGCTCCCTCGTGGGCGCTGTTCGACGCCGAACTCTCCAACCGCCGGGAAGTTGTGTCGAGGCTTTTTTGTTGCATAGACGCCTTGCCATTCACGCCCGCTATCGCCGTAGATATTAGACGCAATGCTGCAACACGTGCCCCACTCGAATTTTTGTTTCTGTGGCCCCCGCGCCATGGCACACTTGAACGCGGGCGTCCAAGGCAAGCAAGCACACCCAAATCAGCAAAGGGATCACACCTGTGGTCGGTCTCGAGCTTCTGAAGTAAACGGACGAAAGCCTGCTCAGTATAGTGGCGTTCTGTACGACTCCTTTTCCCAG
Organism: Eutreptiella sp. 'Long Island Sound 2002'; assembly: GCA_964036045.1. Taxonomy (NCBI): domain Eukaryota; phylum Euglenozoa; class Euglenophyceae; order Eutreptiales; family Eutreptiaceae; genus Eutreptiella; species Eutreptiella sp. 'Long Island Sound 2002'. The sequence goes on along the minus strand of OZ038396.1, from coordinate 27,252,345 downwards.
AACACGTCTGTTGTGCTCAGCTCGGCCAAAAAAGGTTGCAGCTGTTGTTGCTGCTGTTGCGGAACCGACATGACCCACACAATTTCCGGTGCTGAAGGGGGGTAGAAATGCAAACCAGAAATGCAGCGGTCTCGTTCCAACAAAAAGAATTTTTTCTTGGCGATGACGATCTTTGTCCTGTATGATGCTCTTTCACCAATATACAACAAAATTGCAGCAGGCCACAAACTACAGGTGCTGCTACGGAGCGAGACACAAGACGAACATCATTGATCATCAACTAAATTCGCTGTAGGTCCCTTCATACATACAAGCACAGACCTACAAACATGAAAATGAATGTTTTTCATAAGGCAATCTTTTACTATATTCATACACAATCTGAGTCTCTGTATCTATTTACACTGTGTGCTCTCTCAACGCGCACACGTGCATGTTGCGCGCGTGACTGCTGCACAGTGGCACTTTCACCTTCTTGTGCTGATTTCTTATTACATGCAAGAGTTTAATTTAAAATTCCATTTTTTGGTCTATTATGTAGCTTCGTCAGCTTGCAACACAAAATCTATTTGCAATTTCGAAATCACAAAGGTTGGTACACCTACTTGTGATTTTGGCTGAACACGGACTAAAATCTCATTTGCTTGTAGCTGAAAATCCTCACCGCACATGTTGATGCAACGATCGACTCTTCTGTATTGTTGATGACATGATGCCTCTCCTTTGGATTGAAATTTCTCGACAATGCGTTGTTCTTTGCCTTTAGTTATTGATGTCTAGCTAACTACACACCAATCACCAAAAGTTTCCTGTGTCATAACATAATGCCACCACATTTTGCCAAACTTTTTGGTTGCGCCCATCTTGCATTGTGGTGCACAGCAAAAAACCTTGCCTTTTTTTTTGACCGCAAAACCCCCAATTGGTACCAGTTTTCATTTGAAAAGGCCCCCGCCCCATTTTTTCCACCCAAAAAACTCCCTAATCTAACCGGATTCCTGCCAAACACTCTTGTCTCCGTGTTTTTTTTTTGACAAATGTACCACCCATTTGCCACATTTTGCACCACCAGCCCCGTGCCCCATATTTTGTAAACCAAAAAACCACGTATTTGGCACCAAGTTTGACCAAAGAAAACCCGCCCATTTTCTTACCAAAAAAAATTTGCCACTCGCACGAAATTTTACGCAAAATAGAGTCGAGGTGCTGTTGTTTTTTTGGTAATGTTTGGGGTGTGGTTGGGTAACATTTTTGGGTGCAGGCTTTTGTGTTAAGAACTACACGGTTTTGTGTTGAAGCTTGGGGTCATTTTGGTAAACCTGTTTTAATTGCTAGATTTTGCCCATAGATTTCGAACCCACAAATTTTTTGTGGCCTCTAAAGTTGGGCATAAAGACTCATGAATACACAAAGGCGTGTGGCCTCTCTAGTTGGAAATAAGGACACCAACACTTCGGAGTGGCTGCTCGAGTTCGGGATATGGAGTCCAACGCTTGGGTGTCGCTCCTAGAGTTGGGGATATAGGCTCCCCCGTTCCATTGTGGCCTCTCGAGTTGAAAATATGGAAGCCAGCTCTTCGGCATGGCCCCTCAAGTTGCAGATATGGACTCCCGTGCTCCGGTGTAGCCCCTCACCGTGGGATATAGGCTTTGTTTCAGTCGGTTGCACAGCCCTTGTCGGGACATGATGTATCCATGTGGTACGGCAAACTGAGTATGCGCACACTATGTGCCTGGAAAACAAAAGATCTACCGGTGTGCATATATGTGCACCCATGCAACAGCAATTGCTCAATTGGTTTGATCTTTGTAGACGGTCTTTACACGCTTCGATGCTTTGTGTTTGTGGTGTATGTATGGGTGCAGGGTGTGGCGGGGTGGTTTAAATATTTGAGCCTCGGAAAAGCCCTTTTGTAAAATTTATGGGGGTTGGGGTAAGAAATGGGTTTTTTTGCCAAAAAAACGGGTGTTTTTAGATAAAATTTGGTGTTGTTTTTTTTCTTTTTGGTGAAACAACGGGGGTTTTGGGGGGTAAGGATCTTTGTTGTGGGTTTCACAGGGTTGTCTAAATGTTTGGCTCGTTTCATAAGATTCAGGGGGTCTTTTGGTAACAGATGGGTGGCTCTTTTGCCAAGGTTTGGGGAGAATTTTGGTAAAAAAAATGGGAGTGTTCTTGGGTAAAAATTGTTTTTTTTTGGTAAGAATTTTGGAAAGCTGGGGGGTTTTTTGGTAAACTTTCATATCCCTTGGGGTTGTTTTGGTACAAATTGGGGGTTCTCTGGTACAAGACAGGGTTGTTTATGGTAAATCGGGGGGTTTTTTTGTATGAAATGGGTGGTTTTTTTTTTTGGTACATTGCGGGGGGTTTCTTGCTATGTACCAATCTTGCTCTGGCATCCCAGATCCCTACATATGACGGCCCAAATGGAGCTGTGCATGGTATGATGCCACGCGCCCACAAAACAATTAGAGACATATATGGGGTAATTTTGATGGTGCTAACTGTGGTATACTGACCACAACGCGGTGCCAGAACAGAATGGAAATGCTGGAAATTTTCTGTCCTTGTCTTGTTGCAAAATTGAGGGAAACAAACTTGGAATATGGCAGTAATGGCAATCGTTGCGCAAAGACAAGGTGGACATGCATCAGGCTGAGTAACACATGATTAACCCAGCACCTGTTCTCTGGCGACAAGGCCAACTATGGTGTGGTTGGTGCCTGACATCCCTTCCTCAATCAGGAAAATGCTTGATCTGACAGAAACAGCGCAGTCTGCCGTAACCAAGTCGGTCCTATTGCCGCAGCAGCATTAGCAGGTGCTGCACACAAACCCATGTCTTTGCTTTTCAATGATGAGGTCAATGGCGAAGAGGGCTGCATTGCATGCCAAAAGAGACAGAAACCACAGGGGACCCAGGTCATACAGGGGTGCGCACATGCTTTGCACAAGGGTAGGCAGTGTACCAGATACACAAGATAGAATGGGGAACACTGCGCTCAACCCCTGATGCGACAGCAATTGGGCCGTGTTCAAATGACTGTGTCTGGAAGTATGTGAGCCTTCAGGTTCCCAAGCAATGCCATGCTTGGCCGGGATCTGAGTTCAGGGGAACACACCGAGGGGAGTACTTGGCCACTGCCTCCCTGCAGCGATGGTATTGAACTTGCCAGTCGTGTTTTTTGAGGCAGGGTCACACCAAACCTCGGCCTTGATGATTTTTGATCTTGGGGACAAGAAGAACAAGGCATCGGGCGGATATAAGTGGAATGGGTGCAGCGCCAGAGTTGAGGTCTGAAAGGGCACGCAGCTTAAGTTTCCAAGACGAGTTCACACACACACACATGTACGACATGCGCACCATCCAGCAGGACAAAATCTTTGAGGACAAAAGGAGGAGGGGTTGAACGTCGACCCAGCGGGGACCAATATGTATTCATTGGGACCAGACGAGGTCTACGAAGTAAAAATTGTGACCCCAAGCGCATGGGTGCCAGAGGGCAGGATTTGGGCACCAGAGGTATTCCATAACAAGGGAAGGGATAAACTTCATAGCGGATGACCCAATGAGGTTGGTTTAACAACTTGCACAGGTCAAACAAGATTGCTGCTCGGGTGGGTCTGCGGCAGCACAAAGGGGGAAATAGGGTAAGCGAAGCACAGGAGCATGTGGTGGATTGATTGCGTGGTCGATCTGGTTGTGGGCCGACAGGTGGGACCTCTCCGCACCATATTCAAAAAAAAACGAAAAACAGCCTCTGAAGGAGTGAATCCCACTTCATCAAAAGGCCAAGGCTGGGGAGGAGAAGAACCTGCGGCAACTGGATTCACACCCGGGTGCCACCACCCACCGGACTGGATCTTCTTCTGCCAGCAACTTATATATCTCTGTGGTCAGCTTTTCTGTTTGTGTCCCCTCCATGGTGCGTGCCCTCCATTCCTCCAGGCCCATAAAAGTTGGATTTGAAATATGTGGGGTTGAACTGGAAATTGGGCGGGTCCACCCTCGGCACTTGCAGTGCCCTCCTTTCCGTTTTCTTCCATCCCCCAGCGGGGGAGGGTCTTGTTCCTTGCAGAAACCCCTGAAAGCCCTTTGTGCCCTCTGCTTACTGCCCAGCGTCCAATTAGAAAGGAGGGCTAAAATATCGAAAAGCGGCAGCCAATGCAACATGAACACAAGTAAAAGAGCCTTGCTCATGGGGCCAGGAGGCAAATGCGTATGGAATGGAAGGCATTGGGTCCGGAAACGGACAAAAGAGCTCCGCTTTCCCACGGCTCAGCCAGACACCACATACGCATGTGAACATCAGAGGCCGTCGGGCCAACAAAACAAATGCTGACACAAATTGAAGCAAAAACTCGCTGAACTGGGACAGGACAAGGCAATTGCTGGAGGGTGCACGTGCTTCCTGTTGTGGGGTCCAGTCGTTATGCCTGTGACAGGCTGCTGCCGGTGATGAAGCCTGCCCATACAGTACAGTACAGTACAGTACCCAACACGGGGCGCATGCACAACACACAGGACTGAAATGCAACAACACGCCGCGGAGTTGTGTCCCGCCGGCCCCTAATTGTAACATGGAGATCTGCACCAGTGCCACAATTGCTTTGCGGGGCTTAGAAATGTTCCCAGAATGGGGGGTTCCACTTCACACCGGTTTTTCAGATGAAATCTCTGGACCCCGGGCCATTCTGGACCTGGGCCTCGTTTGAGCCTTTCGCTTACTCCCAACATCACATGCACAGACATTCCAATACATGCAAACTCGGGTGTGGAGGCCCCTGCTCCACTTCAGCAGCAGATGCCTGTCTGAAGCAATGGCATCAGCGAAATGTGGACGGCTCACCACATACAGCTGTCAAATCAGGGGCCATGCGGCCAACAAAAAAAATGTCGGCAAACATAAATCGAAGCGAAAACTTGCTGGGCTGGGACCGAACGCATGGGGGATGCAGATGCTTCAACATGATCAAGTGGTCAAATGGTTAGGACTGTGATGGGCTGCTGCTAGTGATGGGGCTTGGGCCCCACACAATCCACACAGGTCACAAAGTAAAATGAGTGTACCAGAGAAAAAGCACGGGCACACCAGTGGCCTGAGTAGCACAGTAACGCCTTACAAAGTGGAGCCGGCGGGGCACTTTTTGGGTCGTTGGGCCAAACCCAACGCTGGGTGGCACGCACTCCCGGCAGACTTGGGGGCCGGTGGTCGTTTGTTCGTGGGGCGACATCCTGGTCAAGGCTTGCAACTGTCAATTGGGAGGGCGCAAGGGGAGGGGCCCCATCCGGCAGACCAGACACTTGCACATGGCGCTTGGCCCTGCTGCGCCATTGGGACGCAGCTCGTTCCTACTGAACGGGGCTGAGGGCCCGTTGCCCGCACCCCAACACTTCGGCCCCGAGTCAACACGTTGGAACCCCCTGAACTGATTTGCCGCCGTTGCTGATGCATTCATAGACTACCGGCCGCCGTCTCTTGTCCGCAAACGGCCGTCGGCGCACCGGGCGGGGGGGGGGGGGGGACGAAGTCACAAAAGGAGCCCGACCGTCCGAAAGCCCAAATTCTGCAGAACACGAAGTTAACGATGGCCCAAAGGCGTTGTCATCGTTTGCGAAGCCCCCCCTTAAAAATGCAGCGACTCAGTGGTTTGTGGAGGCAAAGTCCGGGGGGCGAAAATCAGTTTCTGAGAAGGCAACGGTCAGCGACAACCGTTGCGTTTTGCGCGAGCTCCTGAGCCCTTCACCAAAAGGGCGGCACGGGATCTGCGTCCCCCAACGCGCGCCGGTGCAGCGGCCGCGGCGCCGGCCGCAACCCCCTTCGCCCTCCCGCCGCCGGGGCGTGGCGTGCCGCTTGGGCGTGGGCACCCCCGCGGCCATTTGCCGCCCCGGCGACCCCCGAGCCCCTCAGCCCTTCGCCCCGAGCGGCGCGTTGCGCAGCCGGAACGAGCCCGAGATGGCGTGCGGACGCTTGTAGAAGCTGAGGCTCGCGAGGAACGAGGACTGGCCGTCGGCCTTGGCCTCGTGCTCCAGACGCCGCTGGTCGAGCATGTCCGTCAGGCGGTGGCAGGCCCCGGACTCCGCCAGACACGTGGCGGGGCAGGGCACCGTGCGCTGCCGCGGGGCGGCGCCCTGGTACCCGCTGGCGGCCTGGGGCCGGCCCGAGAACAGGGGGTTGTTGACGAGGCCGTGGTTCTGGGCCCCCGTCCAGTCCTTCACGATGGCCCAGTGCGGGAGGAGGTACAGCATCGACTTTGGGGGCTTGTCGATGCCGAGGCACACGGGGGGCGGGTACGCGCGGAGGTACCCGGGCGTGGGGTCCGAGTCGGCCCGCAGCCCATGGTTCGTGGGGTGCATCAGCTCCTGCTCGTGCCGCGCCGGCGGCGGGTACTCCCAGTCCTGATCCGGGGGGACGGGGGGAGCGGAGAGACGGGACTCACGCCGGGGACGCTGCCTCAACGCTCCACACAGCAGCGGTCGGGGTGGCTCAACTGCGTTCATCTCCGAAGGTTATCTTGGACTGTCATCCGTCACTCTCTAACCGCAGTTGGTTACTCTCGGAGCATCGGTTACTGTCATCCGTGACCGAGGGGGGCGGCCTGTTCAAATTCTAGACCCCAACCGGGTGCGAAAACTTTTGGGGGTCTGGAGGGGGGGGGGGGGGGTCGACCGGTCAGCCGCCAGGGTCCCCAGAGGGGGATCAGTGGGTACCTCAAACATACATACCTCAACATGATCCCCATGACACACTGATCATTTTGAACATACACAAATGGGTGAAAAAAAATTTTTCAGAAAAATTTGCCCATTAGCTCAGGCTCCCATCAGCCAAGGTCAGACCCGGAGGTTAGGTCAGGGGTCAAAAACATTTTCTGTGTTTTTCAAACATTTTTGAATTCTCCACGAAATTCTGAGTCTTTTGAGTATAGACACATCGGGTAAAAAAAAACCCCCTCAGGAAGGGCAAAAAAAAAAATTTCGGCGCCTTTAGCGCAGACCCTTTCCCCCAAAATCTCAAATTGGAGAAAAACGGGTTCCAAAACTTTGGGGGGGTCTGGAGGAGGAGGGGGGGGGGGGGGAGGGAACTCGAACGGGCCGCCCCCCTCGTCTGTGACTCAATTACCTACTTACTCAACCCCGTCACTCACATTTCATTCCATGTGCATCACATGTCGTCCCACACGCATCACATATTGCCCCACACGCTTCACTGGGGACGGGTGCACACTACGATTTTTGGAGTACGGAAATTACATGAAAAAGTACGGAAAAAGTGACAGAGAATCAGGACAAATTACGGTGAAACTTACACGGCGTTCTCCCGGGCACCAAAAGGCTTGTCACGGCTCCCAGCCTCACCAGCTCAATGATGCCACCCCGTGTGCTGTCCAATGAAGTCACAAAAATCACGGAAAATTTTACGGTTATTACGGGAATTACGGGAAATCACGATCGTAATCTGCACTTGTCCCTGGTTTCAGACGGTGTCCCGCTGCACGGGACCGGCAACGAGGGCCAGGGGTTGGGCCCACTCCAGCTGCTCAATGGCCAACAGGAAACGGAGGCTGCTCCTTCCGCCACCGCCTCATCTTGCGAATCCACACGACCCGGGCCCACACCGCACACACCTGGATCATGCAACACAGGCGCACAGTGGACTCGCACCACTGGCACAAGCACGACAGGAAATTGGACACCAGCAGCAGCGTGTTGGGGTCGGAGAGCTCGTGGTAGTGGAAGCGCATGATTTTTTGCACCATCTCGTACGGCATGCGCCGCGCCTGTGCACAGCCAGAGGCACGGGCGGACGGGTGATAGGAGGTGGGCACCCATACCCGAGCACTTAGCAGCAGAGAAGGGCGGACCACCATTGGGGGGGGGGGGGGGGCTCCTCAGCTTATGACGCGGACTCCCCCAAGGTCCGTGGTCCAATTCAACTGCGGGGAGGGGGGCCATTTAAGCACGTTTCCCAGCCCCCCCTTTTAATGACCCTCCAAGGGCTGGGCCCACCAAAAGCATAGCAGGACGTCTGTCTGGAATTGTTCAGAAAAAGTGATGTGACCAAATTGAGCAAATTTGGTCCACCCCCATTTTCCCCCCAAAATCTGGCAATGTGCATGTCGATGTCAATGTCAATGTCAATGCCAACGGAAAACATAAAGCCTGGCCCTTCAAACCTGCAGTCCACCCTCAGGCACCACCCCCCTCCTTATGGTGACGTGTGGCCTGTCACGTGCGTCGTTTTGTGCAGCAAGCAACACGTGCAGGCCACAAGATGAAGGAAAAGCTATCAAGGGCCGTAGAACGACCCCAGGCCCCCTTCGATCACGGGTCTGTAGGAAGCGAGCAGTGCACTGCCTGACGTGCGCAGGAGGACACCTACAGCTGCAACCGGGACGTACACTTTGCGAGCAAATTGGGGAACAGTGTGATCCGCGTACCCCTTTCCCTCCCGCCAACCCGGTTGGGGTGGTAGGAACATGGTGCGTGAATGTACTGGCCAATTGTGCGACCAGTCAGCGCACCGTTGGGTGCGAGGCCCACCATTTGGTACCCCCCCCCCAAGACCCAAACCTTGAAGCAGTGAGAAAATTTACACCACCCCCCCTGGGACAGCTAACCCAGCAGGCGCCCCGAGTCTGGAAGCGTTTTCGCGACACCTCGGCATTGTGGCCACACCTCGAAGTTCTGGAGAAAATGCAGGAACCGCCGGGGGTCGTCCACGATGAACTTCTTCAGCCCCTCCCAGTAACTGAGCTGCCGCGTCTTGATGTGCTCCGCCGGCCCAACCCCGAACATGAGGCAGATGGGCGTCGCGACGATCTTGTAGTGCTCGGAGGGGGTGCGCTCATTAAGATCCGACTCGATGTCTGCGAAGGCGTGCACGGGGCGGGCGGGACATTGTCGACTGTCAGTCTGCGGCTGTTCGCTGATGGTCACATGGTGTGGCTGTGGGCCAGGGCTGTCCTTAATCACCGGATCTTGGCTGTCTTTCAATTAAAAACATGCCGAAAGGGCCGACCGACCCTTAGGCTGGCGGCCCACGACCAACTGTAGGCAGCTGACCACTGGCTGTTGGCTGTTGAGAGCGAAAGTCTTGTCGGATGACCACCAAGTGCTGTCAGTTTCTTCGCCAACCGCTATAACTTAACCGGCAACTGGTGTCAGTGACCGTTGACTGTTACTTTGAGGGGCATTCCTGTGGTCAAGTGTAAATCAGGGCTGTCCTTAGGGGGGGGGGGGGGGGATTCGTAACGCCAACAGAAATGAACGTTCACGGGGACACTCTCGGTCAAGACATGGGCAAGACACAAAACCACAGAAATGGTATTCAGACCTTCTGAGTCACCTGCACCAAAGTCACCAGTCATTTGCACGGCTTCGTAAAAAACTGTTACAAACGTAAAAAAAAAAACTGTAAAACAACTGTAAAACAACTTTAAAAAAAAACCTGGAAAAAAAACTGTAAAAGACTACACAAAGGGTTCTTGGATGCATGTTGTCCTTTCCTGAAGGGTGTTAGTTTCTTCCTTGATATTTCTTGCCGCCTTTTGGATGACCCTTGTTCAGAGTTGAGACGGTTTTGGATGATATCACACACCAAGCAAGCAAGAAAAGCATTCACCATTCACCTGCAAACCCTTCTGGTAAAGAACAACTGGGGGAATGGGTTCCATTCGTCACTGGTCCATTTGTGTGCTATGGTGGGGGCACAACTGCGTTAAAACAAAACGACACATAGACCTTGTGCATGCCGTGCTGCATGCTGTGCTGCTTCTCAGAGCGCACCCATCGAAGTCGAATTCCACACCAAAAACGATCGTTCCACCAAGTAAAAAAACTGCCAAAAAGTCGGTCACCGGAAGGCACCGAAATCTTGGTGACTCAGGAGCCCTGGGTATTGAACAATGGTTGGTGGTGAGCGGCGGTTGGCGGTTGGCAGTTGGCGGTTGGCGGATCGTGGTCCTTGGGGGCTGTCCTTACGGGCTGTCCTTAACAAAAAAAAATTGGAGTTCTTAAAGGACAGTCCTCGTGTAAACCAACAAGATGCTTTTTTGCTTGAGGACAGCGCTGCTGTGGGTTGTATGCTGTTGTGCCCCACTGGTATGACACGCGTCCGGCAGGGGTCACAGCTCTACCTCCTTTCCCCCCCCTCGCCCCCCCCCCCCCATCCCCGTCCGGTCGTCCCCTGCGGCAAAAGGCAAAGACCTTCCAGCGTGAGACTGTCGAAGGCGTGGCGCGCGTCCGACTGCAGTTGGTACATGAGCCGCGCCATCTCCGTCTCGTCCGGGATCTCCCCTGTCGGTCTGTCCCCCCCAAACCGCTTCTTGTTTGCGTACATGTTCCGCCAGACGGCATGTGGCAACTCCAGCGGGGCCTCCCGCATGGCCGTGCGGATCTGCGCCAGCACGTGATTCATCTCCATCTCCGTGACGCCCTCCAGAAGCGTGTGCATGAACTTCTGGAAGTCTGACACTGTCACGTCGTCCATGCCCTAAAATACCAAAGCCGTGTGTGTGTGGTGGAGGTTGTCATGAAGGCAAGTAAGTGTGCCGGCTGGTACTTCCGGGTGTAGGCAGTGGTTTAAATTTTGAGAAATAAACTGTTCACATGGCTGGCTGCAATCCACTGGGGAGAAGCATTTTTGATACGGGAGAGTGGGACAGGTGTCCTGCTGCTCACAAGTGCTGTTTCTGTCTTGGCATCCCTCCCATGCCGGGTGCCAGTACGCTACACACAGCCTTTCCATGAAGCCCATGAAGCTCGGACAGTGCTCACCCTTTGATCTGGGAAATGTAATACAAGGGCAGGGGGTTCGGGACCACCAAATGTTACCCTTCAGCGGTTGTGTGTGTGTGCGCACGCCAAGGTATCAATTCCAATCATGCTCAAACTGCGAGGTTCAACAATCTAACATATGTGTGTGTCTGTGTGTGTGTGCCAATTGCCAATGACTCCCCCATGGGGGTGTTTTTTCATCACCTTCAGTTCTCACCAGTGGCAGTTCCTTGATTCCATTGTCCGAAAGAGGTCAGCTTTGTACACTAATCCAGCTCTGGATCAGGCAGTTCAAGTGGCCCTTGCCACTTGCGCTTGCGCAGGTCCCTGATTGACTGTACACTGTTCTTGTCACTTGTGTCTGACACCTGTGTGTGTGTGTGTGTGTGTGTGTGTGTGTGTGTGTGCCAACTGCCAATTGCCCCACCACGGGGTGTTTTTTCATACAATCAGTTCTCACCTGCTTCTTTGCTTGCTTGTCCAGGCATCTCTCGATGCAGGTTAGGCGTGTGCACAATCGTCATCAGGCCGTGAGGCTGTTAGGGTTAAGCAGCCTATGCACATATTCTCCCCTGGGGTGAAACTCTGCCACCATTTCAGGCAGCCCCATGCACCAAAGGCGCATAGCTCCCCTTGGCACCAGGAATCTTCTGTGTTATATTCCCACACGAAGGCCTCTCTTAGCATCCGGGGTCTCCGTGATTAGCAAGGATCACTGTATTGAGTGTTTCCCTTGATCTTTGATGATGACCTCACATCCCGTTTGATGCCACCAGTGCTGTTGATACGCCCTCATCACTGCATTTGGCAAGGCAAACTGCTTGGATTCTTTTACTTCTGGATTCAGTGTCTAGGTTCTATAACAACGCTCCGGCTGGTGTGTGTGTGTGACACCCAATCAATTCAATCAATGCTCAAACTGTGAGGTTCAACATGCACTACGCTTCCTACAAGCTCTCAGCGAAACCATGTGTTCAATTGTTCTTCTGCCCTCGCTGGTGTGTGTGTGTGTGTGTGTGTGCGTGTGGAGGGGCGGCGGGGGAAGGAAGGGTGGGGCGTCGTATAGCTTAGGACATCCCGCGTTGTGAGAAGGGGGGCTGGGGGGCATGCATGATAGCTACATGCCTGTGAGGTCGGTCCTAGCAAAGGTGTGACAGCCCATGTGGAGTGGGGGGCGGATCCATCCAATCCTCCGGTCAGCCGATGCCTTGAGCCCCTCGCTGAATGCTCCCATCTTCCGTCTTGTTTTTCGAGGGGCTGTACCAACGCTCACCTCTCTCCCTGGACTCCCTTGCCCTAGGGCTGTCCTTAACGCAATCTGTCAAACTACACTTGGCCCAACAACCGCACACACCAACACGGAAAAGGTGACGGGGCAATGCACAAAGGTTCCCGTCATCCAGCTACACATCCAGTTGTTTGTCACTGGTGAAGCACACAAATGCACCTTCACTCGCAGTCGGTGCTTTAGGAACTACAACTTGGCCATTCGCCGCCAGTGATTGGCAGTTGCCCACTGGTTGTTGGCGTTTAACCGCTGGTGATTGGCAAAGGGGGATCCTTCAGGGGCCGTCCTCAGTGAAAAGCAAAAAAAACAACTCCGTGCTAGAACACAGCCTGAGGGCTGCTCCTGCACCTGTCCCTCTTGCTGCCTGTGCCCCTGCTCCTGTTCCTCCCCCTCTCCTGCCCCTGTGCCTGCGTCTGCGCCTGCCCGTCCATGGCTGCGCCACTGCCTGTGGCCTCGCCCCTATCCCTTGCCACCTGCTTGTCCTGCTGGTGACTTCGCTGCTCCGCAAGCATTTCCTCGATCCGCGTCCGATTGATGCGGCCATAGTCCGTGGCCAACAGAATGTGCTCCATCTGATTTGTGTCCACCTGCGGCAATCAGAGTGTTGGTGAGCCCAGCAAACCGTCCAGACACAGCCACCGACTGCTCCGGAAGGGGGCGGAGTGTCTCTGTTCTGTTCCTTGGGTGCCAGCGATGGAAGTACGGATTGGGAGGGGGTGCGTTCAGTTGCGAAATGCACAATGGAAGCGGGGTCTCGGGTCGGGGGCGGGGCGGGGGGGGGGGGGGGCTTGGTGTGAGCTGGACCATCCATCGGATCTAAACAAGCACACAACTCAAGGAAAATGGCACCACAATTCTCCGCCCTCCCCCCCACTGCCTACCTCTCTCAATTCATGTTGCTGACCTTCACGTGGCAACCGCCTCTATGCAGCAGGGCTCCTGGAAAATTTTTGGGGTGGGTGGGGGGCCCTTGGAGCCCCTTTTCCAACCCCCCAACCCCATTGAGGGGGGCTCCAAGGGCCGGCTCTCTTTTTTCCATGTTTTTCATGCATATTCCATGACAAAACCACTGGCACTGTCACAGTCTGTCCCTGTTGCTGTCGCTGTCACTGTGTCACTCCAAGGGGGGGGGGGGCTCCTCCTATGGTTGTCAGCCGTTCTAATACACCCTTGCCCCAGCCCCCCCCCCATAAGCAAGTTGGAGCCAAAATTTTCAGATATTTGCATTGAGGAGATAAGCTTGTGGCCCTTGGGGCCCCTTTCCACAACCCCCCCCCCTCTCTGCATTTGGGGGGGCTCCAAGGCCCCCCCCCAATAAAATTTTCACCAGCCCAGCCCCATCCCATTTGCATTGCAGCAAACAATCAGTTTCGAGGGACAGATGCTCTGCTGCTGAGCACATTGGCAGTGGGAAGGTATCGTCATGGTCCGCGGTCCGCTTCTGATGCTTGGAGGTTCCAGAAGGCAGGAGATGCCAAGCCAACATGCACATGGGAAACCTCACTTTGCCAAACGGATGTGTGCGCACGACCCTGAAACAGTGGGGGTTTCAAGGGATGAAGAATACACAGCAAAGGCAAAGAAGAAAGCTCTTCAGTGATATATCACAGGCCCCTTTCACTGCAGTGAGCAGAGCGGACAGATGGGACACACTGTTCACTGCTCGTCAGGTCCTACAGTGCTATTCTGGTTGATCCCTTGCACCAAGGCAGTTGTACGCACCACGGGGGGGCAACTACCATCGGTCCTGATGCGACACCCCCCCCAGCTATCTGTCAAAACCTGGGGGGGGGGGGGGGGGGGGGGGGGGGGGGGGGCTGGGGGGGGGCAGTTTGGGGGGGGGGGGGTCGGCTGGAGGGTGTAGGGGGGTTGTTCGGCCCAAGGGGGGGGGGTTCCCAAGGTGGGGGGGGCCTATGCGCGACCCACTACTACCACATGCATACCTCCAGGGGGTTCTGGGGGTTTGGGGGTTCCGAGGTATGTATGCAATAATAGTGCTTTCTCGTCATTGCCGAGAAGAAAGTCCCTCCCCCCTCCCCCCTCCCCCCTTCCCCCTTCCCCCTCCCCTGTTGTTCCCCCACGCCCCCCCGTTAGTTTGAGAGAAAAGATTTCTGAGGCTTGGTTAGAGTTGGGGGTTAAAAGAAATAATGGATGGACTTCTGCTTAGAGGTCCTTGAAAAGCTCCCCCTCTAAGGAGGAGGAGGAGGAGTCTCGGCGGGCGCGCTTCGATTGAAGCTCCCGTTGGGCTTCATCCCACCTCTTCTTGTTGCGCTTCCCAACGCTTTTAAGAGGACGAGATCACTCAGCCCTAGAGGTTGTTGCCTCGGACTCACTTGGGAGGGGGGGCGCAGGAGGCTTCGGCTGGGGGGAAGGCATGCAAGGCAAACTTGACGACGATGACGCAACGTCGCCAGGTGCAGAGGAGGCCGCTGCATCATCCCGCGTAGGTGCATTGCCCTATTTTTTTTTCTTTTCCTTATGAGGCACCCAATTCGGCACCGCCTGTTGCCCCGCATCTACCACCTGCATCAAGTAGGGGTGCCGTGCAGTGTCATGCTCATCTGCATAGTGTTGTGCCATGCAGTATGACCAAACTATCTTGGTGACACTGTACAGGATGGTTCAAGCACGGGCTGCTCGCAACTTTTTTTGCAAGAGTGTTCCAGCGTAGCTTAGCTGGTTGACTTGAACAATCACAGAGCATGAGGGTGAATAAGGCATGTGTCTGCTTGTTACGCATCAAAACCTGCGTCGAGCAAATGACACAATCGCCACAAAACCCACAAGCGGTGGCCAAAGAAACCTCTTCCTGACCATTGACACACTCTTTATGTGGAAGGTGCTAACCCACATGTGTACGCCACGGGCAGCATGTGGATCATTGTCCGGAGGGCTTCTTCATTGCTTGAAAGCTGAGAAGGGACTGCAAGCGGGTCTGGGGCAGCTGCCGGTGGCTCTTGTAAAGCAGGGGCTGCAGATGGGCAGGCGTGTCCAGTGACTCTGGTAGGCAACAAGGCATGTAACACACGCTTTGT
This sequence comes from Eutreptiella sp. 'Long Island Sound 2002', assembly GCA_964036045.1. Taxonomy (NCBI): domain Eukaryota; phylum Euglenozoa; class Euglenophyceae; order Eutreptiales; family Eutreptiaceae; genus Eutreptiella; species Eutreptiella sp. 'Long Island Sound 2002'. The sequence goes on along the minus strand of OZ038396.1, from coordinate 27,237,245 downwards.
GGCATCCCTTCTTCTTGCACACCACGCAACTCCCTCGCTTCAGCGACTTCTCAAGGTCGAGTGTCGCCATGGTGTGTCACTGGGCTGTACAAAGGGAGCAAAGCAAGGACCAAGCACATGGCACACTCTTCAAAGGGGATAGAACGACGACGAAACACAACATACCATCAATGCCCTATTCAACGTTGCGCGGGCCAACGTGGTGCCTACTATTGTCGCTCTACGGTGAATGCTTTCCTGGGTGCCTACTCCCATCGCTCTACGGCGACCGCATGTGTTGTTGTTTAGGTTTGGGCACACACAGGTTTGGGTTTGGGCACCATGCTGGCCGTTGAAAGATTTTGCAAGGGGAACCGCCCCTTGGACCACTTGCCTTAGAAAAACCCACCAAAAACGCCGCAACTCCAACTCGAGGGGCCACACCAAAGCGTGGGGGTCGGTATCCCCAACTCCAAGGGCCACGCCAAAGTGTGGGAGTCCGTATCCCCAACTCGAGGGGCCACACCAAAGCGTGGGAGTCCATATCCCCAACTCGAGGGGCCACACCAAAGCGTGGGAAAGAAAGACAAGAAGAAGAAAGAAAGAATGCAGTAACCGCGTTCGCCCCTGAAAGAATTTGGCGCTGCAATCGGGCCGGGGTTTTGCTCCGAATGCAAGATCTTCACTTCGCAGCAAACGACATCTGTGTAGCGGCCCGTCTTGCTAATCTTCCGCTGGAAAGCACTTCGTAACAAACGACATTTGTATAGTGCCTCGTCTTGCTAATCTAGCGCTCAAAAGCACTGATGGCTTGATGAAAAAGAAGCATTAACAAAAAAAAAGGCATCAACAAAAAAAAGGCATTAACAAAAAAGAGGGGGCGCCGTTGGCGCCATGCCCCCTAGCCCACTATCTCCCAAAACCAGGGGGGGGGGGGGCTGGGGGGTGTCGCATACAAGGACCAAGCCCCCCCCCGTGGTACGCACCTCCCCCTTCAGGGGGCAGACACAGTGGATAGCCTGAGTGGCAGACACAAAAGAAAGCACTCTGTCCCGAGGGCGGCATACCAGACAGCAGTGGCGGAGCGATGGGGACAGCAGCGGTGGCCGAACGGCCTTTGAGCAACAGCACAGGTCACACCAGCGACAAAGCACTGCCTTCACTCAAAGCCCAACACGGCACGGCTTGCAGTACGACTCGCAGTACAGTGCAGCGCGGCTTGCAGTACAGTGCAGAGCATTGCAGCAGAGGGCAGAGCAGTGCCCTGTACCCATGCACCCTTCATGGAACACCCCCTGGGAGCCCCCTCACGAGCGCACCGTCAGATTGCGGTTGGTGTCCCACATCTTAAAGATGCGCCAGAAGGCTTTGCTGCGGCGGCCCTGCTCTGTAATTTCCGCAAGCAGCTGATTTGTCTCCACAATGTGCTCCATGAACCGCTCGAACTCGACCTGAATGGCAACGGAGAGTCCTTGACGCGCAGGGGGGCTGCATGATAGAAAAAGAATTGGCTCGATCCGCTGCAGGGCAGCAGCGCTGAGATATTCTTCCCCTCCCCTTCCCTTGCACCGCCTGCAGGGGAAAGGAGTGAAGGTTGCAAAAAACACACCAGGTCTGCGATCAGCGTCCAACACAGCAGATGTGGTCAGACGGGAGCACAGTCCTAGCGAGCCATGCACTGAGTGTACCTCATTCCTACTGAGTTCCAGGTGAGCATTGGGGTGGGCATTACTGAATGACATGGCGCAGAGCAAATTCCTAGCCAGAGCCAGTGCCCTGCCAGAGGTCGTTACTGACCCGCACCTCCTGCGACTTGGACCAGCCATGATGCATCCAGGGGACAAGTACAGCCAGGGTCTTGCGGGGACCTTGCGCTGCAAGGGGATGTGGGATGCCTGGCTCAGGGACCTGGAGGATGGTTGCTCAGGCGTGTGCAGGTCATCAGGGGCTACTCAAGGTTTTGGAAATCTGGTCAGGTTTTTCGGCTGTGGCTCTGGCACCTTCCCGAAACCAGGCCACCTGAGTCAACTGCGCTCCTGAATTGTCGGAAGCGGAGGAAGTGTGCATGGGTGGTGTTCTGCACTCCCTCCAAACTCCCACCGAGCTCCCTCTCACATTCGTTTCTACACTGCCTCCAACACTTCTTCCAAGCTGCCTCTCACACTCACACAAACACTCCTATGGCAGCAGTGGGACCTCCGAGAACGAGTTCGTCAGCCGGATGACGAACGGGATCAAGATGTCGCGTGCGTACCCTTCCTCTGGGATGCGCTGTGCGGTCACGAGCGTGCCCAGGCGGTTCAGCATGTCCAAATGCGTTGACTCTATGTTGCACCCCACAAAACTCACGCAGATTTGTTTGATCTCATTCAGCTCTACACGCCCAGATCCGTCCAAATCCCACTCCGGATACACTGCGTCAAGCATTTTCTCCCGCAGCTGAATGTCGTCGTCCGACAAGTACAAATGATTGGGCTCCAGCACCATCCAGGGGTCCTCTGGCACATTCTCTGGCGCCACCTGAGTAGCGTGTGGTGGAGTGTTTAGATGGCCGGAGCCACCGTGCCAAGAAATGCCCCAATGCCCTGCCCTGTCCTGCAACGCCCTGCCCTGGAATGCAATACCCTGCCCGTACAGTAACGCGGTTGGGACAGCTGCGGAGAAAATGCCTGAGGTCGCAGAGAGGCTGAGAGAAGCTGAAAGGCATGACGGGGTGTGCTCTGCCCTCTGCTGCAATGCTCTTCCCTCTGCCTCGCTCTGTGAAGCAAAGCTCTTAACTTCCAGTACAGGGCAGGGTATTGCAGCAAAGGGCAGGGCATTTCTGGAAAAAACACCACTTTTCCACTTCAGTGCCACAGCACGAGCTGACACCCCTTTTCTATTGTGTTCCGCACTACTGCACTAGTACACGTACTGGTGCTTTTCATCAAAGACTACACCAGTGGTCCACTTCTGCATTTTACAAACCAATAACCTAGCGGCGATTCTTGCGGTTGGCGTCCAGTCGGCCACAGCATGAGAACGAGAAATGGGAGTGTCCACGAAGAAGAACAAAGATGTCGATAACAGCAGCGCAGAAGCGCCCACAGTTGCGGAAAGAGAGATGATACGGATCGCAGAGGGTTGTAGAGGGTTGTAGACAATCTACTGGGAATCGCAGAAAAATTTATTTGCCGGGCTGTCAAGGAGCACAGGCAATATACGGAGCATAGCGAGGTTTTAAGTGGCTGTAGAGGATGGTGGCTAAAGGTAATAGAGGGTCCAGAGGGCAGTGCAGAGGCCAAAGGGCTGAGCAAGTTTGTACCTCCACCGCCTTGTAAGCCTTAGTACGTGGGGGGCTGTGGGGCTCGTAGCCGAAGGACGGTAACATTGGCGCCATTGGGATGTCATCGAAGGTCACCACGGGGCTGCGGGCAGCGGGTGCCGCCGGGTCGTCATAGAGCACCTTCAGCAGGACCTCGCCTTGGCCTCCCTCCAGTGCCACCCACTGTTCGACAGGCACGTCGAGCGACAGCATCCGCAGGTCGACGGTCCCGTGGCCGATGGGCCGGTTGCCACTGCTGTAGGACTGCAGCGCCGAGATGCTCAGTTTCTTAGCGTCCAGTGGGTCCCAGGCAAATTCGAACGTCTCATTCCACTCAGGGCTCGAGGTCTGCCACTCCACCTGCAGAGAGGCCAGCAGCGTACCATTGCTCAGAATGTGCCGCATGCCGAAGCGTGAACCCCTCAAAAGCGTTTTGGGACAACAAGGGGAACATTGGTTTGGGCTGCGATTGACCCTTCAACTGCATTTTGAGAGCATGAGAGCAGTTCGTTTGGGGTGATCCAACCCTCAATGGTATTACCACAACACATACCACCAGGAAGTGGTGCGATCACTGGCTACAATGGCCTATGCCAAAGACCTGGTCAAGTGGATCGCCGTATCTTCGCTTCTTCATGGGGCCCCAAAACAGAGGGTGCGGGGATAAAACTGACAAACATGCCGGCAGGGAATCTGGTCTGATTCCATGGCAAGCAAGTCAACAGAGTGCCATGCCAAGCACAGAGAGCAACTTGGTGACAACTGAAGAAACACAGCATAACCTGAACCTGCCGTCAGCGTTGTGTTGGTGGTAAAAAAAGGTGACCACATCCCCCGGAAGACATGGAATGGGGGGCAACAAGGGGTTAAGCAGAGGGATTCGAGACCCGCTGTCATACTCGCCTCCTCCCACATCCGTTATACCTCCCCTGCCGCCGTTCTAACCCAAGAAGAGCGAGCAAATGACTACGGCCAAACTGAGTGGTATACCCTGCGGCTACACTCACACTCACTGCCCTGTGGCAGAACTGTTGTGATACGCAGCATTACATACAACGAAACAAGCGTTGTGCAAGTTGTGTGACGTGTTTCAGAAAATGCAACATGTGTTGCAGATTATGGTGACTCGTTAAAAGTATAGTATGCATTGCGTCAAATGCGGAAAGTGTGGCAGAAAATTCAATAAGCGTAAGAGAAATGCATTGCACGTTGCGGAAAATGATACGGGCATTCTAAAACGGCTTGCACATATCTCCGCCCACTTGTTTGGATGTGCGAGGGTCGCGGGCGACGAGCGGGCTGAGGCCTGAAGGGCCCAACTGGAAGAGGAGCTGCCATTGAGGAAAATCCAATCTGCGTGGATGATGTGTTGTAGGACATCTACAACGTGGTCCAATCTACTACAACAACCCCCCTGATGGCAGGCAAGAACACCTGCGTCATGACGCTCTGCGAGCCGAGTGTGACCTGGATCAGAGGGTCACGGCGGCCGCCCGGATCCACAATGGGAAGGTTGCGCCCATGCAACACTGTCACAGTCAACCGCTTGAGGACGGGGTCCTGAGCGGCGTCTGAGCGGATGTGAGCTGCGCGCAGCCCCAGAACACCCATTTGGTTCTTCAACTTCGCCTTCAACTTCCGTTCCACGCACGCCTCATCCTCGGAGCAGTCATTCTGAAGGATGTTGATGTCCGCAAAGCCGTTGATATCCGGCAGCATTTTTGGTGCTCGATAGTGGGGCCGGTGGTGTGCACCAACGATTTCCAGGTGCTTTGGTCACAGAGGAGCAGGGGGCGGTGCACCAGTGGTTTATAGGTGCATGTGCCCGCCAACAAATGGACACGCGAGAGACGGAGCCTCAGAACATGTGTGACCTTTGACAAAAGTGTGGGTAGTGAAGCGGGGACTCAGGACTTCGACCGGGGGCTGTTTTTAGGGAAACCTTCTGCACTCCGCTGAAGCCTGCACCTCGAAAGAGCAACACCAAGCGCACACCTCTGGCTCATCCTCTCCCTCATCTTGTGTGGCAGCTGAGTGCTTTAATCAGTCTAAAAATGAGGCGGGACATGGTTCCATGGTCCAAAAAGAGGGTGACCAACCTGCCTCTGAATGCAAGATTGCGCAAAATGCAACAAAACATGCAGGGACTTGGTATAACTCATCAGGCTGCCACAGCAGATGATGAGTCCACATCCACAAGGTTGGCAGAGCATCCATGCAGAAGTCGGATGCACAGGTGTGTGTGTGTGTGTGTGTGTGTGTGTGGATGCTTCTTGTTTTTGCTGCCCCCCCCCCCCCCCCCCCCTGTCCATCCCCTCCCCGGGGAACTGTCACCGGTTGGTTCAAATGAAAACCCTTGTTTGTACTCAAACAATTGTTTGCCTTCTCTTTCTCAGGCATTTTTCTGTTCGTCTGAGTTACATGACTGATCCTGATTTGGTGCTGTGTGTTCCTTTACCCTTTGGCAAACACATCAGTGTCACATTGCGCGAGACCGCAACTGTGAGACATGGTTGTCATAGCTCATGGGGATCCCAAAAAAGCTAGTGGCACCAACAGTGCCCAAACTTGCACCCAAATGTGCAAAGCGAGGAAGTGCTCCAAAGCGTCTAGAAGGCACCAGGTGTTACCATGAACCATCCAGTCAGTAGTAGCAAGCATCTACTAGCCATGAAGCTACACCCTACAGCCTTCATAGGACCTTCCTATGCGGACCCTTTTGCTGGGGTAGTTATTCAACTACCCTGAGTGGTGCACGCGCGTTGCACACACGGTGCAAATACTCCCATAAATTAACACCCAGAAAAAAGGAATGGAAGCATAGCATGATCGTGACCAATTACCTCCTGTGGGCTAGGATGACCTCCGGTACCAAACAATTGTCGGTGAGCACGTGATGAAGGTGCAGCCGGCAGTACACGGCGTGCACACAGGCAAACCAGGCCCACAAACAAAATGACCAAGACATAAGTAGAGGCTGCGAGGCACAACACGCAATGACCCGCATTGCGCAGAGGTGCTTGCGGCACCCCCATGTAGAAACAAGAGGAGTCTGAAGGGGCAGAACGGCGAGTAGTCCAACACACACGGCACTAGCCCAACACTTGCAACAGCAGACAACAGGATGCAGCCAAGGAACACGAAACAAGGACATGCAACTAACAAGGTGGGGCAATGAGGCACCCCATCGGTGAATGACTGAATGAGGTGTACATGATGTCAAGTCATGCCCCAGGTGAGGGGGGGGGCCGAGAGCACCATGCATGGCGCGAAAGAGGAAGGTGCCCGGGCCAAGAAAGGCCCACCACGGGCAGGTGAGCGGACGCCCGAAGACACTAGTCCCGCCGGCAGGCCCCGGCGTTCTGGGAGCTAGTGGGTTTCACCTCAGATGGTCGACGCGCGCACTCGCTGGGATGTGTCGGTACCGTTGAAACCCTGAGAAACACACGCACTCAGAGGCCCAGAGAGGGCACCAGCCGGTAGAGAAGCTACCTGACCCAGACAGGGCTTGAGCTGGGGTACTTGGTATGGCAGTGGTACCTCTGCCTCATCCGGATAGCACCGTCCCCGGGAGGAGCGCCCCGTATTGGCTGGTCCCGGTGGTGGGGGCCCGCTCCGGCCCATCCGACTCGAATGAGGTGTACATGAGTACGCGGAGGCGCCTGTGGTGCCTCGTTGCAACCACACGTGAGGGAGAGTCTGCCTAAGTCTGCCTTAACAGCAACTACCATTTCCCGTTTCTTCCAGCTAGCACGCAGGAGTGGCCCGAGGGGAATGACATTGTGCAATGACTTGTACATTATTCAGTTCGAAGGATTCCAAGGTTGACTCCAAAAGTGTAGCTCATGGCGAAGGCAGCACAAGTCCGATGGCTCCTCCACACATCATCATTGGCTAGGAGGTTGCTAGATGGTTGCTGAGGCTCATACCACTGCCTCACCACCCCTCCCCTCCCCACCCCCATATGTCTGCTTTGACCTCCACTCTGCAGGGGTCTGCACCCACTTTGGAGCGCTGTCCTGTGATTGTATCCCCCAAACCCCCACAGCGCTTTTGGGTGGGCCGATGCCGGCACTGCACAATATATACATAGCCGATTAACCCTGTAACCTCATGCCCCCTCTTGAGTGAGGATGGCGGGTAGGTGGTAGGGCTGACAATGTATTGTCTCAGTCTTTGGGTTTGAAGCTCCGGAAAAATATCGATCAGTTATTGATGGTACCGGGCACTCCAAAGAAACATTCAACTACCCTGAGTAGTGCGCATGCAGTACAAATACTCCCATAAATTGATGCCCAAAAAAGAAACCTGCACCAAGTGTTGTAACCCCCTCTCATCCTCTATACCGCCCGGGGTGGACATGGCCATAGCTAGCAGGGTGCAATTCGTGTGACATACCAGTGTGACATACCAATTCATTTGGTTATGTGGCCATTTTTTGGGCACTCCGCTTTGGCAACCCCGAAATGGCAAGGTCAATTCAGCCACATCCCTCCTCTCCACCTTGTGTTGCTTGTGGCTTTGTATGGCTGGTGGGCATCAGGGCTTCATGCAAGTCAAAAATGTACCCCAAGATTGGTGTGAGGTGATACATCTTTGGGATGCTCTCAGGGCTTCTGCATATTGTTCGTTCTTGCGGGCTTGATGGCAACCATCATGTGTGAAGGGCAAACACTCTAGGGGGAGTCTTAGCATGCCGGGCCTGCACAGGGGGCGCACCGGGCATCTTTGGGCCCATTCCCCACCCATGACCATTTTGGACTGCCTCCCTGCTTTGCCTCACTCCGTATCCACACCAAGCAATCCACATAATGAGTCCCCCCTTGAGTTGGGGATGCCGGCATTTGGGTTGCGAAGCAATGTGGGTAATGTCCGGCGACTTTGGAGACTTGGGTGATGCATCCTCCACCAAGAGTTGAGCACTCTCATGATCCACAGTGCTTTTTTCACGAAACCAGATGACAATCAATGCCACTCAGGCATACTCCAGCATAAAAGTACAATGCAGAGTCCTGAAGACCCACAACAAATGGGTAAAGATACAAAAGGGTGGGCAAGTCACGGGGGGGCGACTACAACTGGTCCTGATGCGACACCCCCCCCAGCTATCTGTCAAAACTTGTGGGGGGGGGGGGGGGGGTCCAGCCGAGGGTCGGGGGGGGGGGTGTTCCTGCCGGGGGTGGGGGGGGGGGTCTGGCCGGGGGTCAGGGGGGCGTCGGGCCAGGGGTGAGGGGGGGGGGGGTTAGGGTTAGGGTCACCGAGCTGGTGGAACCAGTCTTGGTTTTACAACCCTTTTTAGTGTCTAGGGTGGACCTACCAGGTTTAGCAGCAGCAAGCAGCAAGCAAGCAGCAGCACGCGCGAAATGGGTAAAAATCAGAACTCCGTCGTGGTGCTTCGGATTCAACTGAAATTTTGATGAATGATACGTATGGGTGTGAGGGACAACCACACAAAGTATGAGCCAAGAACTCAACGGTGGCGGCCGGGAACAGCTGTCGCAAGTGGCAGACCTCGGTTTCAAAAACTGCAATTTAGGGCCAAAAACAGCCATTTTTGGACCAAAACAGCCCTAGAACCCTTTCAAAACGGCCAAACAAAGGGAAAGGGTGGGTACACTGCACGTGCGGCTTGACTTTCCCGTGTCAACGAGCCCTTTGCGGCCCTTTAACTCCGCCATATGTCCTTGAAACGGCCCAAAAAGGCCCCCAGAAGCCCCTAATTTTGTGCAGATTGGCTGCCAACGGCCACAAACCAAGAACAGGCCATATCTTTGGCTACATGGCTCAAAACGCGATTCCGGGGGCACCTAGGTAGGTAGGTAGGTGCACTCGGTCGTGGAGAGGCGCCCCATGGTTCCCCCTGGCGCCGCCCCTGTGACGAACAGGAAGAGGCTCCGCGCGTGAAGAGGGGAGGCGGCTTACTTCCCGCTAGACCTGACTGTTGGCCCCCAACAAAGCGGCCCCGGGCAACGCCGGGAGGGCTGATCGCCGCCAGCGTGACATGCTTGTCTCGCCGGGAGGGTGTGCCCCCGTGCTTGCGCACGTCCCCTCCTTTGGGCGGAACCCTAGGGGTTCACCGGACTTCCTGGCGTATCCCGTTCCCAAGGCATGCATGCACGTTCTTGGTACTAGGGTTCCGAGGCGCTTGGGTGTCGCACGCTCCGCCTCGAGTCCCAAAGCAACGCAGGCCTTAGGATGCAGCCTTACCCCCGGTCTCCGGATCTCGTTTGGCCGGGTCACCTGCATGGCACGGGCTGCCTCAGTGCCCGGGCTGTGGGCACTGGGTTTCCTACTGTTGTGCGGCGTTTGTGTTTGGGTCCGGTTGGCGGTTGGGTGTGGGTTTTGTTAGCCCCGCCAGTCCTGGCTGGGGTCTTGGGTGGGTGTGTTTGGGCACGGTTTGTGGTGTTGTCCCTCTAGTGTCGGCTGTTTGTGGTGTTCGTGGTTGGGCTTCGGTTTCGGCCTGCTTTTGGGACGTGTGTGGTTTCGTGGGCGCCCCGCTTGCCCCCCGCCGTTTCCGGTTCCGGCGTGCGGTGTGGGCGTGTGTGCTGGGCCCGGGTCTCGGCTGTGCCCAGCTCTTCTTGGCTGGGTTGTCGGGGTGTGTTTTTTGCGCTTTTGTTTTTCCTTTTTTTTTTTTTTCTGTCCCGGGCTTTGTGGTCCCTGCCCCTCCATCCCCTTTCTTGCGGGCTGGGCTGGTGGCTCTCTTTTTTTTTTTTCGTTTCGGTGTCCCTTTTCCCCGTGGGCCGCTGTTACTGGCTTGGTGTTGCCGGTTTTGGGTGGGTGGTCCCCCTGTGCCTCTGTGGGGGTCCTGTCTTCGGTGCCTTCTGGGGGGGGGGGGGGTTGGCCGCCTGTGGTGGTGTTGGCGGGCGGTTTGGCGGCTGTGGGCTGTTTTCGTGCCTTTTCCCCCTCCCCCCTCCTTTTTTTTGGGGGGGGGGCCTTGCCTGTTCCTCCCTCTGCCTTCCCTGGGCTGGCGCACGCACTGGCCTGCATTCAGTGTTGTCTTCCGGGCTGCTGTCTTCAGTTGCGTTCTGTGTGGCCGCGTTCCGGCCCCATGGGTCGGGTGGGCTATGTACAAGGTGGGCTCGGCGCTCCTTCTTGCCGGGTTAGGTCCTGGCTCTGCCGGCTGGGCGGCTGCGCCAGGCGGCTGCTTGTGGTTTTGGGTTAGGGGGCTGGGGTTGTTCGTGTCCTTTCCCCTCTGCGGTGCCGGCTGTAATCTTCTGGGTGGTCCGCCACCGTTGTCGCCAGGCGCGCTGTGGCCCCGTGTGTGGCCTTCGGTGCTGGTGTGTGGCGTGCAGGCGCGGCGCCTTCCAGGGTGTGCGGTGGCTGGCTTCGGTTAGTCCCTCAGGTTAGGGTCAGTTGTGTCGTGCTGTGCCGCTCTGTGCCGCGTCGCGTCGCGTCGTGCTGTGGCGCGTTGCACTGTGGCGCGCTGTGGTGCGGTGTGCCGTGGTCTCGCGTGGTGCCGCGGTGGGTCAGTGGAGGTCAGCCTGGCCTGTGTCGTGGTGCGGAGTGCGGGCCGGAGTGTGGCTGGCTGGTGGCTGGGGGGTGCGGTTAGGTGTGGGTGGCTCGCTGGGTCCGTGCTGTGGGGGCTTGGGCGTGCCGCTCGGGCTGGTGGGTCGGGTAGGTCGTTCGCGTGTCGGTCCGTGGGGTTGCCCTCCCTGGGGGCCTGTGCCTTGGTCCCGTGTCCTCTGGGGGTTTCGGTCCCTAGTCGTGGGTGCCGCGGCCGTGCCTTCGTCCTCTTCCGGTGCCTGTGAGGTGGCCCTTGTGGTGGCCGGGGTCGTCGCCTGGCGGTGAGGGCGTGGTGGTGCGCCGTGCGGCGGCGTTCCCTGCGGCTTCCTCTGTGGGTGTGGCCCGTTCTCCCCGTGTAGGTGTGCCCTCCATTCTCCGTGTGGTTTCCGGTGGCCGGTGGGCGTGCGCTGGTGTGATCCGCATGGCGTCCGATGTTTGCTTCGGTGGTGTGTGTTGGGGTGTTTGGTGGGGCTGGGGCGGCGCTGGTCCCCCCGTCGTGGTGTGCCCTTCCTGGGTGTGGGTCGTGGTGCCTGCCGTGGTGCCCTTTTCCTCCGTGTCTTGGTCCCCGCTCCCGCCCCTTCCTGGTTCTTGGGTGGTTTCCTGCCCCCAGGTGGTGTCGCTTCCGGCGTCCTGTCCCTGCGAGTGCCTGCCCTCACTTGGGGCCCTTCCGTGCCCTCTTGCCTGAGTGCTCCTTGGTGCCCCTTGCCCTTCCCTTGCCCTTGTCCTGCCCCTTCCTGGTGTGGTGGTGGCGGGAGGGGCGGGGTGGGGAGGGGGCGCCGGCGGCCCAGGCCTGGGGGTGGGTGGCCTGGAGCCACTGGCGGAGGGCTTGGGGGGTGTAGGGGGGGCGGAGGCCCTGGACCGCATCGCGGACGAGGGCCTCCCATGCCGCTTGCGGCATGATGGCCTCCGGGGCGGCCTCGTTGGGGTTTGCGGGGGTGCGGGTGCGCACCTCCTCGAAGGTATGCACCATGTGCACCCCTTCGTGCCTTCCCGCTCCTCCGGCCCACTTCACCCAGCGGCGGAGCTCCTGCAGAGCGGGGGGAGACCACCAGGCGAGGTGGGCGGGGGCCCGGGGGGGGGAGGGGTCTGTGCCCATGGTCGTGGTGCGGCGGGGGGAGGACGTGGACCTGCGGTGGTGGCGGGGGTGGCGGTGCCTGGGGGAGCGGGAGCGGCGGCGGCAGGGGCTGGGGGTGGAGGACGGGTACGGGCGGAGAGGGGAGCGGGAGGGGGAGGTGGACATGGGGCGGCGGTGGCGCGCCCGGTGGCGTCCGGGGGAGCGGGAGTGGTGGTGGCGGGGGCTGGGGGTGGTGGATGGGTACGGGTGGCGGGGGGAACGGGGAGCCCGGCGGGGCGTGTGGGGGGAGGGGGAGGTGGACGTGGGGCGGCAGTGGCGTGCCTGGCTGCGTCGGGGGGAGCGGGAGTGGTGGTGGCGGGGGCTGGGGGTGGGGGTCTTGTTTGGCCGGTGGGGGGAGGGGGAGGCGGACATGGGGCGGCGGTGGCGCTCGTGGTGGTGCCCGGGGGAGCGGGAGCGACGGGAGCGGGGTCCCGGGGGGTCGTGGTGGCACGTGGGGGAGCGGGAGCGGCGCGAGTGGGTGGTTGAGGCGCGGTGGGAGTGTGGGCGCCGTGGACGAGTGTGCCGTGCGGGGGGGGAGCGGGAGCGCCGCCGTTTGCGGGACCGGGCCTCATCGCTCGAGTCGGGCCAGTCCGGAGGCGTTGGCGGCCCCTGGGGGGCCTCGCGCGGTGCCGCCTGGTACTGGGGGGGGGGGGGGTCCCCCGTCGTCCATGGATCCGCCACGTAGGGGTGTGGTGGCGGTAGCGGCTGGTGGTATGGGTCGAGTGGCTGTCCTTGGCGGGGTTGGGCCCGGGGGGCCTGTTCGGCGTGGACGTGGTGGCCGGGGGGGTACGGATACGGTTCCTGGTACGGGGGTGGTGGCTGGTACGGGGGGGGTGGCCCCTGGCGGTAGGTGGGGTATGCGGGTGGAGCGCTCGGTGGCTGCCATCCCGTCCGCTGGTGCTGTTCGTGCACGGGGGGTTGTGGCCCGGTGGGGTAGGGCGGTGGGCAGTGGTAGTGGTGGGGGTGGTGTTGGTAGTGGTGGTGGTGGGGCCGCTGGTGGTGGTGGTGTGGGTAGTGGTGGGGTTGGTGTTGCGGGTATGGCCCATGGACCCCTTGTGGGTTTTCCGGTCCCCCTTGTGGGGGTGGGGGGTTGGGCATCGTGGGCAGTCCCCGGGGCTGCACTATGTGGTGGGCAGGGGGGGCGGGTTGGGGGCCGGGCTTGACGGTGGCGGTGGTCGAGGGGTCCCACGTCCCTGGGTCGGTTTGGCCGGCGGTGGTGGTGGTTCGTGGGGGATGGATGACGGGGCGCTTGGTGACGGGGATGCGGACGAGGGCTTGGACGGGGTCGTGCTGGGTGGCCGTCTCTGCGGTGGTGGTGGGTGCCGGCGGGAGGGGGGCGCGGGTTGCGGTGGGTGGGGGGTCCTGGCTTGGGCGAGGGTCCGGGCGGGGGTGGTGTCGGGTGGGTTTGTGTCGTTGCGTCTGTGGTGTTGTGTGTGTTCGCGTGGGCGCCGGCTTGGGTTTGGGGTCGGGTTTGGGGTTGGGGTCCGGTTCCAGGTTGAGGAGTACCTCTGTCCGGAGGTGTGAGGGCGCCGATGTCGGGTCGGGGGTCGTCCCGGTGCGTTGCCGGGGTGCCCGAGTCGCCTGTGTGGGGGTTGGGGGGTCGGTGCGTGCGGCCGCGGCTTTGGCTTTCGCCGTGGCCTTGAGGATGAGGGCGGCGGGGAGGGGGGGGTCGGAGGATGAGGTGGAGGAGGTGGACGAGGCTGAGGATGAGGAGGAGGAGCAGCAGAAGCCGCCGCCCACAAGCCCGCCCGCATCACAGCCCAACCCGCGTCCGGGGGCACCTAGTCCACCCGCAACCCCCCACTTTTTGTGGTTTCCACCCCTTAGAATTGCCCAAACGCACGCCTAGACCCCCATACGTAGCCCCAGCAGGCTGCGGCAGGCTGTAAGCTCAAGCCCAAACAGGTGGGTGCCCAAATGGGTCAACAGGGTCCAACAGGGGCAAAAATTTTTTTTTCAAAAATGATCCTACACCACGTGTGATGCTAAGACAAGTGTTTTCGGACTGTTTTGAGCTTGTGGTGGCCCATTTGGGTCCTCCGAAAATCCCAAAATGCCTTGAAAATGGGCTGTTTTGGGACCAAAAATGGGTCAAAAATGGGTCAAAAACGCATTTTTCCAAACCTCATCCTAGACCATTTGGGGTGCACCAACGGGTGAAATGAGCCCATTTTGAGCCCATTTTGAGCCCATTTTGGGGCATTTTGGCCCCTCACAAGTCCAAAAAAGCCTTGAAAGTGGGCCTTGTGGTGAAGGGGATCACTTGCAAGCTGATTCCCCTCTATCAACGGCCTTCAATGTGTGCCTCATTGGTGTCCCTCACCATTCATAGCTGATATTCCCTCCCCCACCAGCTCGGTCCCAATATTCGGTCTTGATTAGGGCTAGGGTTGCTGTTAGGGTCTGCAGCCCTCTGGTAGCCCTCCTTCCGGTCAAAATTTTTTCTTGTTGTTTTAACACAAATATGAATTCTCTACAAAATTTTGAGTATTTTGAGTATAAACACATAGTATGAAAAAAAAATTGGCGCCTTTGGTGCCGGACAGTTTTCTCTAGGGACACTTGTTGGTGGCCGACCCGGCACCACTATCTTTCAAAATCCGGGGGGGGGGGGGGGGGGGGGGGGGCTGGGGGGTGTCGCATACAAGGACCGGGCCCGGCCGCCCCCCCCATGGGGCAAGTGGGCCCATCTCCCATGGTAGCAAATCAAAAATGCACTGCAACACAAACATCATCAATGCATATTGTCACCTGCACATGTCTGAATGGCACTGCAAGTATGCATACACATTCCGTTAGTCGCTCAAAACCTCTGTTTTTACAATAAAAACATCACTTTTACACTAACTCCGTGTTGTACGACACACATGCACGTCACAATCCAGTGCTTTTTTCACGAAACCAGATGACAGTCAATGCCACTCAGGCATACTCCTACCCCATAGAAATGGATATTTCTAAGGCCAGTCACTGCCATCTCCACGTGCGCACCAGCTGACAAACCAGAGCCACCAGAGTCGGAAAGCATAAACCGTAAAACAGGGCAAACGCCCCCGAGATCAAAAACATTCAAATAATGAAACATACGAGCACGTAATAAGTCGAAGCACACACAGATCAACCCCCCCCATCACCTCCTCACGTCTCCTGCAGGCCACGGGAAAGGAGCTACCGCTCCAAAATAGGGAAACGGTCTCAGCAACCCCTTCCACTCCATATACCTGCTTTCCGCCGTTTGCCTACATGCCTCTCTGCCAGCAAATCGAGGCCTGCGGCTAGGTGGATCTGCCGGGTTGCGTTCTGATTTAACATAAAAAATAGCCAATTGCACCCCACTCCACCGAGGCCACCACAACAGCTGGCGCAATATGCGGTTTTGGACGGCCAAGGCTGTTCCACACCTCAATCCCAAGACCTGACTCCTGGCAACCAAGCTGTCGGAACCCACCGCCACCCGACGCCACCCCTTATCTCCCGCGATCTGAAACACTTTCATCAAAGCTAACAGCTCAGCCTGCTGAAGCGTCTCTATCCAATCAAGGCATTTATAGCTCCTAATGCCATTCCCTGGGATAAAAAATCCATAGCAGAAACCGCGTTTGCTTCTAGGAGCAGCATCAGCAAATATTATAAAATCGTGCACCGAACATGGCGGTCCCCGCCAAACATGTGGATGCCCTACATAACACTGTGGCAATACAGCGAACACCACCGCCGTAAGTAACGGCCTCACCAAACTGAGTGGAACCTTTTTCTCTGCAGACAACTTCCACCTGTACGCCCCAGCCAAAAACGGGGCAGTTCCTCCCTGTGGACGCAAAGCCCACTCCGACCTCCCCAGAAACCTCTCAAATCCGTTTCTGCGCATAAGACCTAACATCAGCCTCAACCAACCTCTAAGCAATGCTGTCACCATGCCTTTCCTATTCTCCATTCGCCTCCTTTTGGTGTCAAAAATCTTCCCCACAAAATCGAGCACCATTGTTGGCTCTAAGCTGGACTTTGGGCTGACCACAAACCGGGCCCTTTGTAGCCTGCCCCTCAGCCGACGCACTGCTCTCTTCAAATCTCTCCTCGCCCCTGCAGCCAAAACATCATCAAGATATGTAAAAGGTAGCACACTTAAATCATAAACAGAATTTTCCGCCGGCGCCCCCATCAGGCGCTGGCAGATCACGGGGGAATACTTCCAGCCGAACGGCAGAGAAGACCAAGCATAATTCTGTCCTAAAATCGAGACTTGAAAAATATCCCGCCAACGCTTGGGCATTAAAATGCTCCAATAGCAATTGGAAACATCGAATTTTATCATATATACCCTTTTGCGCTTTCTCAACAACAAACAATCACGTAAAGCCTCCAGCTGGGGTAACACAAACTTTGGGGGAGGGCGACAATCAAAAGTATTCTGTTTCATACAATTCATAATGAAGCTGCATTTCTCACTATTTTTCGGGATCACACGGGCCTTCCCCGAAGCACCCATCGACTTTGGTACCCGTCGCAATGAACCACCATCCACCAGGCTCTCAAGCATCTCTGCCACTCCTACTCCTTTGCTGCCCCCCCCCCCCCCCCGGTAGTTCGCATCCATTCTCGATACTTATCCAACAAATCATCCGGCACAGCCCTCCTCCACAGCGATTCACTCAACTGCACTCTCCCACATTCCCCAATACCCCTGCCCGCCAGTTCGGGGCTAACTTCCTCGTCCCCTTCTTCATCGGAATAGTAACTCTCATCATCCTCCTCCTCCCAATCATCTCCCGGCATCGCATCCAGAGCAGCACAGAGGTCACTCATCCCACTGCCTGATCTCCTGCCACCTCCATCACTCCCGACAGCAGTACCAACACTCCTTCCTCCAAGGCACGCGCCAATGCCTTCGGGCTGGAATCGATCAATTTCAGCAGCACCCCACCGACTTCTATATCACTGGCCTCCTGCACCTGCAAGATCCTCTCCTTCATCTGTCGAATCTTCCACTGCTTCCGGGTCAAACCGAAATGCTCCTGCCCCTGTCGAATTCTCTCTTCTCCTCTTTCGGGCCACGTCAACGCTTCCTAGTACCACGCCATCCTCGGCCTCGCCACGTCCGAGTTCACGAATTTCTCTCCGAACCCACGTTCCCCACCACTGAAGGGCCGACCATTCGCTGAACACGACTTTGAGGTCCCCACCTCCGCGCACCGGGACCGGCCGTCGGCGTCTACTTTCGAACTCCCACACGTGATTCGGTGTCGCGTACGAGACGGCCACTGATGGCGTACACCACCCTCCCATGAGCTGCAGCAGGGGACCCCTTGCCCCCGCCGCCCAGGCCTGGGCTACTCCTCCACGGCGGTGACCATGCCAACGTAACGATCGGTGGTCCGTCCCAGCGACCAATTCGACCCATTGGGCCTCCAATTCGTTCGGGGAGAAATTATATGCCACCTAGCATTTCCCCCTCTCCGGCGCCTCTCTTCATCGAGGAAACGTAACCACCTGTCTGCCCACGGCCCCACATCCTGAACCTCCACTCCTTGACGACTCTTTTCCCCCTGGAAAAGCAGTTGTCCCAGCCCACTGCGGTGGGCTGTCCATGCCTCTCCGATTCGTAGTAGGTTGCATAACGCCAACGCTGCCAGTCCAAGGCATTCCATCTCCGGCCACGTGAATTAATCTTTTCCAGCTGCCACTTCATACAGTATCCCTAATGGTGACCACTGTATCCGCCGGCTGTTCTTCTCCCTTCGAAGTTTCTCCAGGGATTTCGCGAAAATCCAATCTGATCCTCGTACCAGTGGCTGTATGACATCCGCCTTCTCCGCCAGCCTGATGCCGGACAATAATTTCTTGACCGGCCCGTCGAAGTACCCGTCCCTCGCAATCTCCAGCAATCTTCCCTCCAGGGCCTCTCTCGGCGACAACCACCCGTGAACGCGTGAGTAACTGAGGAACTGCCGCATCGCCCCCACATACCCCAACCTGCTGCCGTGTTCCAATCTCCTCCAAACCACCGACACGTACGACCATACAAATGGCTCTCCTTCCGCCGCCACAAATTCTTCCAGTCCATTTCGTAATCGCGTCGCCTCCTCATTCCGCACAATCCCCCCCCCCCCCCTTCATGTCATTTGCACCCGAACTTCTGGGCTTAGGTTGCCCAGTGTGTCTTCCCACAGTATCGGCACTCTTTACTCGGCGGCCCAAAACAATCTTGCCATTGTCCATTCCACATGCGAAAATGCCTCTTCCCATTGATCCATCGAAATTTAAATTGGCTGAGCTTGGATCTGCGTTAAGCGCCTCCACCTCTCCTATCCTTGCGATCCCCACTGCTGGAGCTGTCCGTATCCGAACTATCATCCAAGCTTGAGCCAGACGACGAATCCGAGGTCGACGAGCTATCGGAGCTTGAATCACTCCACTTACGCGACTTGGACAACTTCTTTTTCTTGCACTTTCGTTCCTTCTCACTCTTCTTTCGAGCTCGTCTCTTCTCCTTCTTTTTGCGTTCTTTTTCCTTGGATCTCCGGATTTTTTCTTCGTCCTTCAAGTGCTTTCTATCTTTTTCATCACATTTCAGGAGAACTTCCCAAGTTTTCACCTCCACTAGACCAAAATCCACCGCACCATCATGCTCTCTTGCGAGTTCACTTATTAATTTCACGAAGTGGCGAACATACTTGGGAGCCCCGGGTCTTTTTCTCAACATTTTCATGTTCTTCTTCGACAGGACGGTAGCCTAATTCACCACCTCGGCAGCCCCTTCCAAATTCAGCTGGCCTTGCTCTGGGTCAGCCGTACTTGGGGTCCAATATACTGGAGAGGGCAACGGACACCACGTGGAAACGTATGACAACTGTGGAGGGTGGTGCTGGCAAAGTGACTGAAGCCCTAACTTGTTTAATCCCAGAGCAAATAGGAGACCGCCAAAAATTGTGGAACCTGTTGACAGCGTATGAACTATGGTTTGGGCATCTTCTGACAGCGCCGGCTTTAGCATTTGTCCGGGACGGCTTGGGCACGGTGCTGGAGCCGGGATGGGAAATACAGTTGCAGCAGTACAGAAATGATTTCGTTGAGAAGATGCGAGCACGGAGGGACACTCGTCCTGGTGTGCAGACGGCGACGCAGTCGGGAAAGAGTAGTGGTAAGCCGCCGGTGGACAGCTTTGCGACCGAGCCGTCTAAGGCGGATGACGATCAGCATATACTCTGACCACAATTCAAACCCCTGCTTTGCAAACTCAGCAGGACTGGCAACTCAAGAGTACCATCTCCCATGGTAGCAAATCAAAAATGCACTGCAACACAAGCAGCATTAATGCATATCGTCACCTGCACATTTCTGACTGGCACTGCAAATATGCATACACATCCCGTTAGTCGCTCAAAACCTCTGTTTTTAGAATAAAAACATCACTTTTGGCGACAAGACATTTGTGGCCACAAACCAATTCAATAATTGCACGTAATATGGATCCACAAAGGAAGCATCGGCGACGATAGTTTAGAATAAACCAAATGTGGCAAAACTGCGGCCCATTTGGTGAAGGCGCCACAACTGGCCAACACATGTGCACCAAGTGTGCGTGAGTGGTACCATACACGGTCACCGGGAGAAAACATCTTGGGTCTGAAAAAGGGATACGACACCCTGTACACCGCCACTAGAGAGAGAATCTCACAGAATACACACAAGTGACCAATTTGAAGTAATGGGAAAGTAATGCAAGAACGTGTGTGTGACAGATGGGAAACACATGGGGGCGGGGGGGGGGGGGGGGGTGCAACTCCTCGGTTCTGGATGCCAACTACCCCCCCCCAACTAATCGTTGTCCAGAGGCCCCCTTGGGGGGGGGGGGTTCTTGGAGGGGTGATGGGGGGGGGCTTTTGCGAGGGGGGGGGGTCCAAGCGTGGAGATTTGGGGGGCAAATGCCCCTAGGGCCAAGCATTGGTCCATCACAGGCTCCCCTTACCTCCCCTTGCCATCCCTCTAACCATACCATCACCCGAAACCGAACCCTAACCTTTGCAGCGAGCTAGTTTGGCCATGCTTTTTTTTTTATACTTCCGGCGCCACATAATTTCCAAGTTCAAAGTCTGACTATGAACAAGGAAGGGGCACTCATACGCAGGTCACCTTGCATCAGTACAGCCGTTGTAACTATAGCCACGGGCTTCGTGCGGGTTATGCACGTCCATCGAGGACGCCTGTGGGGACAAGTTATCCCACAAGTCGGCTAACAGTGGTGTGCAGATCTGCTCTGCCACGGGCATTGGCTGCCCAGAGCTAGTTTGGCCATGCCAGCCATGTTGATTGGGCTAAACAAGATCCCCAAAATTTTGTTCATGGCTGGTTTTGCCACATCATTGCTCTCCATTGTGGTCCCCAACAATAACTCTGACCCGAGCCTAGGGTCAGAGCTAGGGCTACGGTTCGAGCTAGGGGTAGGGGTAGGGGTAGGGTTAGGGTCACCGAGCTGGTGGAACAAGTCTTGGTTTGAAAACCCTCTTTAGTGTCTAGGCTGGACCTAACAGGTTTGGAAAGCAGGCAAGCAGCAAGCAAGCAGCGAGCAAGCACGCGTGAAATGGGGGGAAATCACATCTCCGTCGTGCTGCTTCGGATTGGGCCAAAATGTTGGTGGATGCTACCTATGGGTGTGAGGGACGACAACACAAAGTATGAGCCACAAACTCAACGGTGGCGGCCGGGAACCGGAGTCGCAAGTGCCGGACCTCCATTTCAAAATCGGCAATTTGGGGCCAAAATCAGCCTTTTTTGCCCAAAACCGCCCTAGAACCTCCTGAAAACGGCCAAATGAAGGGAAATAGTGGCTACTCTACACATGCGGCTAAACTTCCCCGTGCTGAAGGGCCCTCTAGGCCCTCTAACTCCACAATATGTCTGCGATTCGCCAACAAAAGGCCCCCGAAAGCCCCAGACTTTGTGCACATCGGCCGTGGACAGCCCCAAACCAAAACCAGGATTCAATATTGGGACCGAGCTGTTGCGGGAAGGAACATTGTCTAGGAGACTTTAACGACAAATGAGGTACGCACTCAAAAGTGGACGAGAGCGGCTCAAATGGGGCTCAAATTGAGCTATATTCATCTGTTTGGGCACCACAACTGGACTAGGATCATTTTTCCATGCCGTTTGGTTGCCCCCCCCCCCCCCCCGGAGTCCCGAGGCAGACCACGACACAAACCTGAGCTCCGGCACCCCCTGAAGCACTGACAAACAGCTGAAGCAAACTCACACAGCATATGGCTTTGTTCGGCTCTAGAAAAGCATGATGGAGCCAAGAGGTGGCTCAGTGCCTGGGCACACAGTGCCCATTTTGTTGGCGCGAATAGTGCTGTACGGGCGGGCAAATCGGAGCTGACTGGCAGCTCACCAGAAACATCAACTATGGACAAAATGGCGCCATGCGGGGAGGTCCGATCCCTCGATGGTGCCCCCCCCCCCCATCCCTGCAAGCTGTCCTATTACTGTGTCTGCTGTGGCAAAACTAAAATTATTTCCTTAACTTTAGTTTTGCTTGTGCCCCCCCTCCCCCCCCCCCGGTGTCCTAAGGCAGACCACGTCACATACCTGAGCTCCGGCACCCCCTGAAGCACTGACAGACAGCTAAAGCAAACTCACACAACATATGGAAAAACCTTCGATGGTTAGCTATATACATGAAAAAGGAGGGATGAGTGGCACGTGAGAAATGCCCTGCAAAAGAACCGGGGCACCGAACTCCAAATGAAGCCGCGTACTCACTTGCCATCAGTCAACACAGCTAATGTAGCACCCTATCCCTATCACTAACGTGCCCTCGGCACAGATGAGCATCATCCTCATACAGACGGACGTGTGCATGTGCTTCTACAGTGACGTGCTGCGAAGACCAATGCTCAAAAACCCGGCTAACAGGATCTGTTGGATTGGCATGTGAATCAACAAAATATACCTCTACAAGCGCCCCCATCCAACGCAAGTTATGGGCTAGTCGCCAGAGAATCCTGTGTTGTGCACAGAGGTTAGATCTGGCACGCCCCCATAGAATCTGGGCAATTGCTCCCATATTGTCCAGGACTAACTGCACACGTGGCTGCGGGGACCGGCGGACTAAGTCGAGTGTTGCTAGAGCCCCGTACAGGTCCGCAGCCTGCTGGTTATCGACCCAAACTGGGACACGTCAGACTAAAGGGCCCCTGGGTGACCACAAGCCAACCACATAGCGGCCTGGGAAATGGGGATCAGGGGCCGCATCCGAAAAAATCCGGACAGGAGGTGCAGGAGAAACAGGGTGGGGCTCCCAGCCCCGGAAAGAGGCAGCAATGGCCTCCAAAAGGAGCGGACAACAACAAATGGGGTGCGGGAAGACCAAAATGGTCCCTGATTAAGCCACAACCGGGGACTAGCCAGGAAAGAACCCACAGATGCAGCAGGCCTGCCAAGCCACACAATCTTACCGAGGAGCCTCCACAACGACTTGTAGTGGTTAGGTTTAAGCACCAAAAGTAACCACTTAGACACAACATCCGCCACAAAAGGAGTGAAAGGCTCAATGCGGGCCGAATTGAAATTTACACGCCTACCCATCTAGGTGGTCAGCTTGGTGGCCCCACCTTGCTTTTTGGGCTGATTATGTAACCTGCTTGCTCCAGGGTTGCAGCAGCCCTCCGGGCCATATCCTTGACATCAGGACGCGGTCCTACAAAAAATATGTTATCCAAATATTGGACGACAAGCACCACGGTGGGCGGTAGGGAGGAGAGAACACGATCAATAAGATGTTGAACTAAGCGTGGCGCCTGATGCCAGCCAGACGGGACTTTGACAATTGCATACCGGTCTCTGCCAGCCGTCACCCGTATATAGTTGACAAGACTGGGCGGTAGATGAACAGACCAATAGCAATTTTTGAGGTCCAATTTACAGGCCCACGGATCAGCACAAACATTGCGAAGAGAATGGGCCAAACCCTCAATTGTGGGAAGGCGGAACCGGCGCGCTTTGTGGGCACGCGCATGGGTAAAAGGTGAAGGTGAAGGGGAAGGTGACATTCCATGATAGCGGCGGTGACAAATAGTACCGAGCTTGTCGCTCACTGAGCCACCGACCCCAGACAGCGATGACTGCGAGTGCAGCGCCTGCCCAGGCGAGCAAGGCGGCCCCAAAGTGTCACCATGCATGCCGTCCCGCCTCGTGGGCGGTTGATCCCCAAAGTAGGGCCCGCATTTGGGACTGCAATACAGCGGCACCCGCCACGATGGGTAAACAGTCGGACCTAACTGCGATGGAGGGGGAGCGTGCCAATGCGCCACGCCAAGCTTCGGCCCACGCCCCCATGGGCGGTGCGTTGGCACATTTTGAATGGTAGAAGGAAATGCGCCGGACCGTGGAGATGTCATGGCGCCGTATGGACGATACTTCGCCCACACGCAGCAAGTGGCACACGGAGATGAAGGCGAGGCCAACAATGATGAAGTCGGATTCAATGGCAACTCTGGCCGCCATGTGTGCGAGCATGAGAGGGGTACCCCAAACTGGGGCAGGGGCAGGATGGCCATGTCTCCTGTTTGCGCCGGCAGACATAGCCCAGTGTATTGGGCAGACAGTGGGAGAGATGAGACCAATCTTTTCACATAGGCGGACTCCACTGACAAGTCCACGCACGGTGACGGACTTCTTCCCTTGTGCAGCGAGAAGTCGAAGGTGCTGGGCAAGGGTTTACGACCTGTTGAGCTCACGGTATTTGGTGGCGGTGACGGACAACCCTCGCAAGAGGCCTACCCATGTATCCACAGTACCGGGAGCCCATCTGCCAATGGCCAGGGCTTGATTGGAGGTGACCGGGTCGTCTGCTCTGGCATCAAGCAGTCGTGAGCTGAGAAACCTTAGCCGGCTCTTTAGGTCACCGCAAAGTTTCCGACTGTCCTAGTTTTGGTAGCACAAATTTACGTGTTGTTCAACGATATAACGTGGCATGTATCCCCGCCACGTTACTTGACTAGTGTCCCTTCATTTAGTTTCTTTTCAGGCTTGTTCGTGCCATGGATGCCTCACTGTTCCGGGCCTTCTTGCAGGAGCGAGAATACAGTTCAGGTTTGGATATAATGCAGCATGCTTGTTCCCATGGTGGTTATGCCCTGCAGTTCGTTGAATTTTTTATGGCACTGAGGGCTGATCAACGTCATTACCGAACTTTCGGAGACGTTCAACAGATGTTGACAGTTATGAAGGTAACGGGTAAATGTTTGCCTTGGTTTAATCAATTGTGTCAGGTGTCATACAATCTTCATTTGTTATTGCATAAGCAATGGAAACCCCGTACCAAGCGTGGTTCTGCTGAGGCTGACGTTCCCATGTCTCGTGCAGCACGCCGTAAGTTATCCTATACTGCTTTATGTCTATACAGTGCCCCCAGTTTATCACAGCAGGCCGCTGATGTTGCTGCTCAGCGTCTAGACGAGCTTTCCAGTTCCCCTTGTGTTGTGTGGTATGACAACTGCTACAGGAAACACTGGTTACCCTCCCCATTTGGTGCCAATGCATCCTTGAACTGTTCTGTATTTGCAATTCTGCCGCTGCGACGTGAACTGGATGTTTTTCCAGGATACCCTCAACTGGGCACTTTGTTTCCAAAACAGGGGACTTAGCGACAGCGGTTGTTCAAAGTCATAAGACTTTGCTTGCAAACTTGGACAATGCACTAAACGCCTCCCTTACACTACGTGATGTAAGGTGCCCCTTAGATCTGAAACGCAAAGGGGTTGAGAGTTTGCAGTGGAAACCCCTTCTGCTTTCCACACTGCTTACTGGCACCCAGTGTGATCTAGCGCAAATTTTGAAGTTTGTGGTCAGTCTGCAACAGTTCTGCCTATGTTGATCGATATGAAGATCTTTTACACTGTGGCAAAAATGTTGTACTCTAGTACATATGACGTCTACAAGCTTCATAATGTTCTCCGTTACTGTCCTATGGTGTATGGTGTCTCGCACGCGTACAAGTATTGTTGTGAAGCAGTGTATCGCAAATTCTTCTCTCTATGTACCTTTTTGTCATCTGGTCAACAAAGTCCTGATACGGACGTTTACACACACCCCAAGCTGATTTGGAAGGAAATACTGTCATGAGTCTGTTACTCGTTGCCCCCCAGTACTTGCAACAGTTGAAACAAAAACTTTGCGCTCTGCAGAGCGCTCCAGTCGGCAGTAGGTCGGTACTGCAACAACACTGTTTGCCTCTAATGTTACGATGCCCTGTCACCTCTTCAGATGCCTGACGGAATCAACCTGTGTTGTGGTCGCATACACTGGCAAGTATGCTAACAAGCCTGAGTTCATGAGCCAGCTAGGGACCACCATACCAGATATGGACTGTTTTTATATTGTTGACTGGCAGGAGTGGTTCCATTGCATCGATGAGGGGTGTTTGTGTGAGGTAGCCAAGGCACAGGCCCCAGAAGAGGAGAATTCTGAGGATGACATTGAGCACGTCGATGCCCCGGATGCACCTGCAGATGCTCCAGTGGCCAGCAAGCGCAAGACCTCAGGTGGCACTCCTCGTCCCCCAAAGAAAAAACAAACACCAAACACCCCTCAGACACCCGATGCCAGTTCTGCCATGGATGCTTTGGCCGCAAAAGCCAAGCAGGCGAAGCCACCAGCGAAGAAGGGCAAGAAATGAATTCTTTGAGCCCTTTTTCATGCGTGGAATTTATATGGTTTCGATTTTTTTGCGCTCTGCAGGGCGCAAAGTTTGCAACTTGTACGTATTTGGGCCTGCTACTGTGCCTGTTCGCACGAGAAGTGCTGTTTGCTTTTGTCACGTTTTTAAATGCGCCCTTTTGAGGTCCATCATTGCAGTATTGCAATTTACACTACTGATACGGTGTAGTGCATTTCTATCAAAAGCATTGGTGTCTGTGTCTGTCTGAAAACGTAACCCCGGAGACTGTCAATGTTGCTTTGTATGTTTCATGTGTGACGTACATACACATCATGAAAAAACTGTTTGTTTCGTCTTTTATAGGTGGCTCATTTTCAAGTCGGAGTATGCAAAGAAAAGGCACATAACCTCCAAAAAGAGGTTGTTGGAATCACCAGTAAAAATGCCGTTGACCAACATCACCAATTTTGGGGTTGAAAAACACCATTTTAAAACGGTGCTCCCATGCGCCCCGGGAGTGCTATGCCCGTTAAGAATTTGCGCTCTGCAGAGCGTAACAGAGGCAACTGGTCAAGAATGGTTCTACTATTCCTTGGCACAAAACATTGAATCATACTAACAAATAGGGGAACCACAAATACATGTCACAAAAGGGGAATGTACCATACCTTGTCACCTTATAGCTCCTAGTGTCCCCTCTAGCCATGTACTGTCCCATACGACTGTCGAGAACCCACTGACAATCCATACATAACTTCATCAACCAATAAAATGTACTCCAAAATAGTTCTTCGGCTAGATTTGCGCTCTCCAGAGCGCATGGAATAGGAATTGAAGGAAATGACGGGCTGATTTGTACAAACAGGGTTTGGAGCACTCTGGAGAGCGCAACAGGCCAACTTTCCATTAAAATATCGAGTAACGTCTGCGGATTACTCGTAGGTGCGGCTTAAAAAGGGATGTTCGGGCAACGGAGCGCTCTGCAGAGCGCAAACACTGATAGTTGTTAAAAATCATGGCCTGAAGTGGACAGTTGGGCTTCCTTGTGCTTTGCAGAGCGCAATAGACTCCATCTCCTTGAAATTCGTGTTTGTTTTTTATGTTCCACACAGCGGACCTGTAAAGGACTCAAGAAGCAATGTAACGAATTGGGGTGTCAAACGTGCAAAAATGAAACCTCAAATTTCGGTCATGAAAACTGACACTTTCAAATTGCCCATTTTGGGTCTCATTCACTGCCCGCAGTGCCGACCTAAAGAGCCGGCTAAGAGAAACCGGAGGTCGTCAGCAGTGCCGCCTCCATCGATCGCCCCCACGGTGGCATATGATACTGCCGGGGCGGTGCCGGTTGGGCTACCCATGCGGCCCCGGCAACCCATTGTTGGCCGGGGAAGGGGACTGGGAGCCTGATGGCCTAGAGGCAGATTGTGAGGGCGCAGGGCGCCCTTGCCATGACAGAGCATGAGGCCACATTTGCTACATGGATACGGGGGAGTGCCTGAAGCATCGTAGGTCCTGCCCGTCGAGAGAGCAGTGTACAAGGTCTGGGCACCCACCTGCGTTAAGCCGCCTTTCCCCCGGGAGCCGGTACGCTCATTGGCACCTGTTGCGAAAGCTGCGTGGAACCCTGCGTGGGGTGTGTTGACGCCGACGGTGGGTTTGTCGGGGCTTGGCACTGGTGAGGTCCGAAGGTTCGTACGCCCCGATCGGGATCACGTGCCCAATGGCCATACAAGCCACAGTGAAAGCATGCTCCGGGCGGGCCACTACCAGGGCTAAGGGGCTCCTTAGTCGTCGCAGGCACTTGCTGGCGGCCAGTGATCACCGGTGTCGGAGAATCCACCAAGCGATACAGAAACCTCCAAACATCTTCAGCCAAAGTCCAGCCAGCTTGCGCGGCCTTGCTGGTATCCGTTTTGACAAAGCGCTGTAGAGTGTGTACAGCGTCGCGCTGCCAAACCCAAGGCAGTGGCCCCCCCTGCCAAACGGGTCATTGCTTCTTGCGAGAATGCCGGTACACGCGGGCCGCGAAGTTCCTGTAGGCGGCGTTCACATTCATCAATTTGGTTTTGCAGATGAGTTTCTCCAACAAATTGGGGATCACCAGAAGACGCACTGGCAGACGCATCAGTGCCCTGTCGAATCCATTCCGCGAAGACACACGCTCAAACATTGCGAATAGCAACAGTATTTCATGGCTCCCCATGTCACGGCCCGCCAATCGGGTCAGTAGATCAACACCTTGTAGTCCAGGCCTTCAAGGAGTAGACGGGCATTATGTGCTACTGCCATCGCCCCACGATCTTCAGGCGAAGAAACAGAACAGCAGAGGAGGAAGGTCCATCGCACCAATTTTTCCACTGGATGTACGGAGCAGCGTCAGCGGAAGACATTTCCATATCAGACGCAAACACCACCCGGCGTTGTTTAGCTTCTTGCATATTAAAAGCAAATCGGAGGCGACTGGCAGCTCACCAGAAACATCAACTATGGACAGAATGGCGCCATGCGGGGAGGTCTGATCACTCGATCCCCCCCCTCCCCGATCCCTGCAAGCTGTCCTGTTACTGCGTCTACCGTGGCAAAACTAAAGTTATTTGCTTAATTTTAGTTTTGACCCGTTTTTGAGCCATTTGTGGTCCCAAAGTGGCCCATTTTCAAGGCCCTTTCAGCCTTGAGAGGGGCCAAAATTGCTCAACATGGGCTCAAAATGGACTCATTCCACTTGTTTGTGCACCCCAAATAGTCCAAAGGTATCTTAGGAGAAAACACATTTTGATCCATTTTTGACTGATTTTCCATCCCAAAACAACCCAAAATGGCTTGCTATGGGCTCAAAATGGGCTCATTTCACATGTTTAGGCACCCCAAATGGTCTAGGATCTTTTTTGGAAAAACACACTTTTGACCCAATCTTGACCCATTTTTTGTCCCTAGACAGCCCATTTTCAAGGCATTTTGTGACTTTAGAGGGGCCAAAATGGCTTGCAGTGGGCTCAACAAGGGCTCATTTCCCTTGTTTTGCCACCCCAATTGGTCCGGGATCATTTTTGGAAAAATACATTTTTGACCCATTTTTGACCCATTTCTTGTCCCAAAACAGCCCATTTTCATGGCATTTTGGGATTGTAGGAGGGCCACAACGGGCCACCACGAGCTCAAAATGCGCCAAAAACACTTGTTTTGGCATTCCATGTGGTCCAGAATCATTTTTGGAAAAAAGTATTTTTTTGCCGCCGGTGGACTTTGTTGACCCATTTTGGCACCTACCTCTTTGGGCTACCTCTTGCAGCTTGTCGCAACCCACTGGCCCGAGGTACGGCGGTCTAGGTGTCAGTTAGGGCAATTTTGAGGGGTGAAAACCACCAGAAGTGGGTGGCTGAGGGGTTTTAGGTGCGCTCGAAATCACGTTTGGAGCCACGTAGCCCAAGATATGGTCTACTCACTGAGCTGGTGGAACCAGTCTTGGCTTGAAAACCCTCTTTAGCTGGACCTAATAGGTTTGGCAAGCAGGCAAGCAGCAAGCAAGCAGCAAGCAAGCACGCATGAAATGGGGGGAAATCACATCTCCGTCGTGCTGCTTCGGATTGGGCCAAAATGTTGGTGGATGCTACCTATGGGCGTGAGGGACAACAACACAAGGTATGGGCCAGAAACTCAACGGTGGCGGCTGGGAACAGGAGTTGCAAGTGCCGGACCTCCATTTCAAAACCTGCAATTTAGGGCCAAAATCAGCCTTTTTTGCCCAAAACCGCCCTAGAACCCCCTGAAAACGGCCAAATGAAAGGAAATAGTGGCTACTCTACACATGCACCTAGACTTCCCCGTGCTGAAGGGCCCTCTAGGCCCTCTAACTCCACAATTTGTCTACTTTTGGTGGTTTCCACCCCTCAAAATTACCCTAAGTGACACCTAGACCCCGTACCTAGGCCTGGTGTGCTGCGGCGAGCTGCAAAGAGGTAGCCCAGAAGTGGGTGCCAAAGTGGGTCAACAAGGTCCACCGGGTGCAAAAAATGACTTTTTTCAAAAATGATTTTGGACCACATGGAATGCCAAAACAAGTGTTTTTGACGTGTTTTGGGCTCGTTGTGCCCCCCCTAAAGTCCCAAAATGCTTTGAAAATGGGCTGTTTTGGGACAAAAAATAGGTCAAAAATGGGTCAAAAATATGTTTTTCCAAAAAAGATCCTAGACCATTTGGGGTGCCTAAACAAGTGAAATGAGCCCTTTTTGAGCCCATTGCAAGGCATTTTGGCCCCTCCAAAGTCACAAAATGCCTTGAAAATGGGTTGGTGTGCGACAAAAACTGGGTCAAAAATGGGTCAAAAATGTGTTTTTCCAAAAATGATCCTAAGACCATTTGGGATGCCTAAACATGTGAAATGAGCCCATTTTGGGCCCATAGCAAGCCATTTTGGCCACTCTAGACTCACAAGATGCCTTAAGAATGGGTTGTTTTGGGACCAAAAAATCCCCAAAATTTGTGCACATTGGCCGCTGACAGCCCCAAATCAAAAACAGACCATATCTTGGGCTACGTGGCTCAAAACGTGATTTTGAGCGCACCTAGTCCACCTGTAACCACCCTTTTTTGGTGGTTTCCTGTCCTCAAAATTGCCCTAACCGACAACTAGACCCCCGTACCCAGGCCCAGTGGGCTGCAGCCGGCTGCAAGAGGTAGCGCAAAGAGGTAGGTGCCAAAATAGGTCAACAAAGTCCACCGGCGGCAAAACGATGACTTTTTCCAAAAATGATTCTGGGCCACATGGAATGCCAAAACAAGTGTTTTTGGCGTGTTTTGAGCTCGTTGTGGCCCGTTGTGCCGCCCCCCCCCCCCCCTCCCAAAATCCCAAAATGCCTTGAAAATGGGTTGGTGTGCGACAAAAAATGGGTCAAAAATGGGTCAAAATTGTGTTTTTCCAAAAACCCCAAATGATCCTAGACCATTTGGGGTGCCTAAACAAGTGAAACGGGTCAAAACCATGGCTTTGGAAAAATGATCCTAATCCAGTTGTGGTGCCCAAACAGATGAACATAGCTCATTTTGAGCCCCATTTGAGCCTAGGGGTAGGAGTAGGTTGAGGGTAGGGGTGGGTGTTAGGGTGAGAGTTGGGTTTAAGAATAGTGTTGGGGTGCAAAATGGACAAAATTTTCCTCTGGGCGGCGCCGGTGCCCATGGAGCGTCGGGCGCCTTTGACGCCCATGGACTCCTCAGGGCGGCACCTTTGGCAACTAACTGTTGGCCAGAGGCCCCCTAGGGGGGGAGGGGGGGGGGGGAAAGTTGCAGGACCTTCGGAGCTGCACCCCCCCGGGGAGGGGGGAGGGGGCACAAACAACTGCAACAGATATTGCGTGGAAAAACAGTGCAGCGACGGTCCCCCCCCCCAAGGGGGGGAGATTGCAAGGGCAGGGAGATTTTAGGGGGGAGTCTTTGCACTGCGCGCGCACTGCGCGCTACTTTTAGACTATGTTCCCCCCGAAGAGCCCCCAAGCACACCCCTTGAAAACGCCCTTAGAATTAGGTGACCCAAACTGCCCCAGCTCAAGAAAGTTGCAAACTACCTTCCCTTCACATAACACACATCATGCACAACTGGAAAGGCCATGAACAGCGCATTGGTCGCCACCCTCAAGAACACACAAATGTCTCTCTGGTCCGTTGTCAACTAAGTACACATTGAGAATACGCAACTTGTGTGCACAACATGACACAGTTGCAGAATCAAACAAAAGTCACATTGTCACATGTGTGTGTGTCAATGCAATCCGTACAATATTGCAGTTCACACTTGTCACACACGGACATCTTCTCAGGGTCAGACTTGGTGCAACAAAGGGCACAAACATCCCCATCATCACCCATAACATCCTCATCATCATTGTCCTCCTGTGTAGGTGCTGTCCATACACCGTACCATATACCGTACCTGTCTTCGAATCAAAAATTGCTGCAAATGCAAGAGTACACGCACGTACTCATGCAACTCCGTGCCGGATCCCCATGATGCACCACGCAACGAAGCGTGGATTCAAAGATTGTCCCGGTCTCCTCAATAGCACCGGACGGTTGGGGCCCAAAAGAGGGCGGAAATGCTACATCACCCCTGCATTCTCGGGGGTCCCCAACAAAGGCAGACAAAATCAGAACTCAAAACCTCCGCTAGGGGTCACCATGATGCCCCTAGGGGCCCCTAGTATCTCAAAGTATGGGTCTCTAGTACGGCCAGAGGCCCAAATAGTTGCACTGCGCGCGCACTGCGCTTGAGGCGCCCCCTAGGGGGGGGAGGGTAGTCAAAGGTCAAGGCAAGCAGTGCAGAAGGGAAAGCCCCACAAGAAACAATCATTCACAAACTAGCAGGGTTGGTGACGACAGTTGCTGTAGCAGAGACACAAAGCTAGGTACATGGGTTTGCAAAAAGATGTCATAGCACTATACGGCACCGCAAATTTGAATGCATGGCCCCCCTTGGTCAAATGTATATTTTGTGGAGTGACGGTGCTAGTAGTGTAGGGGGCACGGTGGGAACACAAAAACCCCAATGCAACAAGGCAAAGGCCCTGCCAACCAAGTGGGAAGGGAGAAGGGAAAGAGAGGTGAAACCCCACCTCAAGCCCAGGGTCTTGACAGGTAAGAGAATTGAGCCATTTCTCGATTTTTGCGACCATCCCGGGTTTTAGCAACCATTCCCGGGTTTGGTGACTTTTCGCGTTCTTTAGCGACCCTTGCCGGTTTTTAGCGACCATTCCGAGTTTTCAGCAACCATTCCAGGTTTTTAGCGACCATTCCATGTTTTTAGCGACCATTCCGGCTTTTAGCGACCATTCCCGGTTTTTAGCGACGCATCCTCGCTATTAGCGACCCTTTCCGTTTTTGAGCACCCACTCCCAGTTTGAGGTGACCGTTTCCGGTTTTTAGCGACCATTCCCGGTTTTTTGTGACCATTCCCGCTTTTTAGGGACCATTACCGGTTTGTACAGACCCTTCTGGGTTTTCAGCGACCATTCCCGGGTTTCAGTGGAAATTGCCGGTTATTAACGGCCATTCCCAGTTTTTCGCAACCCTTCCAGGTTTTTAGCGGCCATTCCTAGTTTTTTGAAGCGACCAGTCCCGCCCTTTAGCAACCATGCCCGGTTTTGGCGACCCTTCCCGGTTGTTAGCAACCATTCCCGGTTTTGCTGGTGTGCATCTCTGCAATCTCAGGCCTGTGCCCCCCTTGTCTCTCCTCCCATGGCAAGGCACACGTGCACAACTCAGTTCTCACGATATCATGGGGGGAGGTGCCAGTGCGAGTGGCGCCGGCGCCTGCCACGTTGGTGGCTCCAAATAGACTGATGAATGTTCAAATCGGATCGTGCTTCCATGGATGGGTTGAGGGAGGGTGGGTGGGTCCAATGGGTAAGGGTAAGGGCGGGTGGGTGGGTGAGCAGAGATACAGTATAACAAATACAAACTGAAGGAGAGACAGGGGGCAAAACTTAAGTTTTTGTGAAAACTTGTGTTTTGCTGGTGTGCATCTCTGCAATCTCAGGCCTGTGCCCCCCTTGTCTCTCCTCCCCTGGCAAGGCACACGTGCACAACTCAGTTCTCACGATATCATGGGGGGAGGTGCCAGTGCGAGTGGCGCCGGCGCCTGCACAGCCCCCCCCCCCCCCCCACCCCCGCGACCGCACAGTGCCAACGGGTCGTGGCTCAGCTTCTGGAGTGGACCACAGTTTAGAGAAAATGTCGTGGCTATGGTTCACGACGTCCAGGGGGCTGGGGTAATTCAGTGCCCGGGAAACAGGGTCCGCTGGATTAAATTCAGATGCTACCCAGCTGACTTGCGCCTGCAGCTCAGACCACCTGACACAGTGGGCTATGCGTCGCAGTAATCTCTGCTGCGCGGGCGCCCTGATCCTGGCCCTGCCCTGAACTACTTGTATAAGGGAGGCCAGGTTGTCGCCCACGACCTTGGTATGTTGGGACCCGGTGTAGGCCGCTACTTTCAGCACCCTCTCCAGGCCGAATAGCTCGGCGGCCTGTTGGTTACGAATCCACGGCGGTGCTCTCCATACCCTACAGTCACCCGTCGTGTGAATCATGCTAGCAACATACCCACCACTGGACTGGGCGGCAGCCACATACACTGTGCGCCCGGTATCATTGTGCACGGGGGGAGGGGGGGGGGGGGGGGGGCACGCCACGGTCGGGCAGCCATGCCGACTGCCGCCATCATACCCCTCAGGACAGCAGGTGGGGTGTATTTGGACATCGGTGGGCCCCACACGGACCACGCATATGCTCCTGCCAAAAATGGCATGGCCGAGTTGCCTGGTCTGGTGGCCCACAGGGCCTTGCCCAGGAATTGACGCATGCACTTTTGTCTATACTGTGACGTGGGCAGCATGACCCACCTCACTATAAGGGAGGAAACAGAGGGGGCTGAGGAAGTGATAGTGTGCTGGTGTCCGTCGATCTCCTTCCCTACCCATTGGATGCTGGCAGCGGGCCGGGTTTGGGACTTCGGGCTGATGACCCATCCTGCGGGTTCGAGTATGGACACCAGGCGTTGAGTTTGAGTTTCTAACATGGTTTGGGAAGCACAGAAGAGGAGGATGTCATCCAAGTATTGGATAACCACAACTTGAGTAGGGTGGAGGGTGGCCAGGTAGCAACCTAGGAGCTCCTGGGCAAGGGCGGGGCTCCTGGACCAGCCAAATGGGAGCCCAGCGAAGGCATACGTGTCCCCCCCCACCCTGATCCTGAATGCCGTGCGCTGGTCAGGCGGTAGTTTACATGTGTAGAACATGTTTGAAACGTCCAGCTTCGTAAACCACAGCTGGATGCCACGGGCTTTCATGAGGGCCATGGACGCAGCCAGTTGCTCCAGGGTGGGCAGAATCATAGGGGGGGGGTCACCCGCACATCTGTCATTTATAGGTCTACCGTCGAAAAGCAACGCTGCTTTTTCTGCGTTCTTTTTCTGGGCGAACACTGTGCCATTGGGAGGGGCGTCAACCGCCAGCCTGTGGAGCATGCCGTCGTGCTCCATTTTGTGGACCAGCGCCTGGAGATGGGGCCCTTTGGAATCCGGGGCCCCTACCGCCTGTGACTTTACCCACTCCGAGTTGAGGGGGGCGTGCTTGGCCCACAGGTCGGGGGGGATGTCGACAGCCCCAGTGGTGCCCAGCCCCTTCGCCGCAGAGCGTGGGGTGAGGGGTGCGCCTTTGTGTTTATCAGCGGGGGGGCTGGTGTCGGGCGGGGACAGGTCAGAGGCTACCGGGTCGCGGTCAGAAACCGTAGAAAGGGCGGCCGTCATGGTGATGGCCGCCTCGACCACGAACCCCGCCTCTTGAGCCTCCGCCAAGGTAAGGACAATGACGTCCTGCAGGAGGCCCCTGATGGTTCTGTTACTGCCCCCCCCGACTCGCCAGAGCCTCCGACGCCTGGTCCGCCGACCTCATGAGGGGGGGGGTCAGGTGTTCGATTGCCGGGTTTGGACTGCCGCACCTGCAGTGGGTACCATTTCCGGAATCGATCCCCTTTCCGAGGCGCCGCGGCCATGTACCCATGGTGTGGGTCTGCGTCTGTCCTGCGTGGGAGCACTGCGGCCTCCCCGCCCGGTTGGAAATATCCGTGAGGTGGCTGGGTCTGTGTTCGCTCTTTTTGTGGTCGCTTGACTGGCGGTGGGGTGGTATAGGACTCCTGATCCCGGCAGTGTTTGGTCCCTTTGATCCGTGCTGGGCCATGTCCTGCCAAGCAGTACTGGTCCAGCTCCCGAAGGGTAGACCCTGTGTCGGCGGTCCCGTCAGAGGCATCCCTGGTGACACTGTCGCCCTCCGACACGTCTGTGCTCGCGTCGGCAGGGGGGTGGGGTTGGCACTCGTCGGCGGAGGTCAGCTCTGGCGAGCACGGTTGGCTCGTGGGTACTGTTGGCGTGCAGACTGCACCCGCGGGGGATGGTTGAGGGGGGGGGGGCTGCCTCGGGCCGGGGGGGTGTTGGTTAGACCAGGGGGGGGGGGGGTAGACATCCCGCAACAACGCTGGTTTTGCTGTCCTCCCCGCTGCTGGAGGTTCCGAGGGGTGCCCCGGGGTAGCGCTGCAGGTGTACATTGGGCCGTGCGGCCGCGGCAGTTGGCGGCGCGGCGGGCAGGTCCACGGGGGGGGGGGGGGGGCGGTGCTGGTCGCTGGGGCGTAACTGGTTTGGCGTCTGCGGACTCGGGCTTGGCTGCCTTGGGCTTCGGTGGCTGTGGGGCTGCCCGCTGGGGTGGGATGGGGTCCAGGGGGGGGGGGGGGCACTTCGCTGGTCCTCGGATCTTCATTCGAGTCTGTATCGGAGTCGTCCCCGTGGTCGCCACTTGCTGGCTCGGGGCGTGTGACCTCCACATGCGCAGGGGGTGGGGCATATGGTCTGGGGTTATCCTTGAATGCCTGTTTGGGCCATAAGTCCCTGGTGTTGATGCGGACCCTGGTGTACGCCCTGCCTGGCCCTGGGCGCTCCGGGAGGGGCAGGTGGAGGGTGGGGGGCAGTCTCCACGTTGGGGGGTGGGCAGCATAATGCCTGGCCATTTGTGGGCTCCTCCATTGGGCCCACATCTGGAGGCCCCTGGTGGACCCTCCCTGGGCCATGAAGGCCGCGGCTCCCATGCGTTTGTGGCAGCGCCGCTGGAGCCCGGCACTGTTAGTGTCCTTGAGGAGTTCACCCAGGTAAAATCGCAGGGATTTCCTCCCCCCCCGGGAAAACTGAGGTGAAGTCGTGGTGGTGGGGTAGGCGGAGGGTGCAGACGTGTTCTCTCCAGGTTTCCAGGTACGGGGACAGGGAAAAGCTGGTGAGCCTGCAGTTACATTTTTCGTCCCAAAATGTGAAAAATTGGGGGGATGAAATGTACGCCCAACAGATGGATTCCAGATCCCCAACCCTGAGGCAGTACACGACTGCCAGCATGGAGAAAAAGAAAACCCTGGTCCATGCCCAGTGGCCCCAAGCGTTTCCCAGGACCTGTAGGTCGGCTGCCGTGGTCCACCGCTGGGGTTTAAGGTTCCTCACAGTGGTCTTGTCAATGGCCTTTGCATAGACCCACAGGGGTTCGGCTTGGTGGGGGGGGGGGAGTCCCACCTTTTCCAAGGCCCTGAGTCCTGAAATGAGGTTGTGTGCACTGGACCCTCCTCGGTCGCTCTGCGCAATGATCCTGAGGCGCTGTTCGACATGCGGGAGGAAGGGGTCTTCGGGGGGTCGGGGTTTGACTGCACTGTCCACCTCCCTGAGGTATGTTTGCAATGAGGTGGACTTGCACAACCGGACTTTGGTGGCGAGGAGGTCAGACCCCATGGGTCTTGCCATGGCCGCTCTGGCCAAGCCGATGGCCTGTCGCAGCTGGGCCACTGTGAACGGGGTGGGCTGGGGCAGTCATTGTGGTGCCCGGTGTTGGGGGTAGTACTGCTGGGCTTGGGGCACAGGGGCTGGGGGGTGGGTGGGCTGTGCGTGTTGGGGCGGGGGGGGGCTGCATGTGGGGGGGGGGGGGACCCTGGTTCATGGGGGGTGGCATGAGCGGCGCTGGGGGGTAGTACTGGTGCGGCGGGTATGCCATGTAAGGTGCTGGGCTCATCTGGGGCATCCCCATATGCATATGTGGGCAGTCTCTCGCCCAATGGCCGGGTTGCCCACACCTGTGACACACCCCTGGTTTATGGTATCCCCCCCCCCCCCCATGGAATTGAGGCTGGTACGCTGGGGCCGACACTGCTGCGGAGTGTCGCCCCTGTCGTCTATTGCGGAGTTCTTCATGTACCAGCCGCCAGATCGCCGCGTAAAATCGGTTGGTTCCAAAATCGGTCTATGGGCTTGCATCCATTTCGACTTTTAGGGCGCTCACCGTCTTCTGCTGCCACACATAGGGTAGGGATTCCTGCAGCAACACCGTCACTTCCTGCACATTAAGGGGTGGGATCATGGTTTGCCGCATTCTCTCGTTCTCGAACCGGACAGCCTGGAGTTGCCTCGCCAGATCGTCGATGTGGCGCTCCTGTACCGCCTGCGGTAGCTCCTGTGGCCATATGGCTGGATATGTGAGCGGTGTCTGCGCTGTCGATGGATCTGGGTGACTTCCTGGGTGTTGTGGCTGCGCGGGTGGCGGCGGCGTTTCCCGCTGGAACCTTTTCTCGGCGAATATGGGGACCAGGCTTTGTCGCATCCTGTAGGTAGCCAAGCAGCGCAATAGGTCCATGCCCGACAGCTCGACCCCAGCCGTTCTCGCAAATTCCGTCAGCGTGTCCTGGCCGATTCCGTGCTTGGTGATGAGCTCGTGAAACGCTATCGTGCCTTCGTTGATCTGGGCCCTGTTGTTGCCGTCCACGTTCTCGAATATCGTGAAGAAGGGCCCATTGGCCCAGGCCCGCCGGTCGAGCATTGTTTGATGCAAGGCCTGTTCTTGAGGGGCGAAGGGGTTCGCGACTGCCGCTGCCGCCGCCGCCGGATTGCGGGATGGTGAGAAGGCGAGCCCCGTGCCCTCCATCATCTGGACAGATGTCTCCAGGCGCCGTCTCACCGCCTCGGGCTCCTCGGATGGGTCGTCCGCCCGGTGCATGTGTACCGCCGCCGCCTCTGGCACTGCCGCCGCCATCGCCTGCGCGATCTGTTCCGCTGCCGGGCCACCTCCATGAACCATTTGATGCGGCTGCCCCCCCCCTGAGGGAACATGGGCACGCGCTGCCGGATGCGGCGCCATATCCCCAGCTGGTTCCACCGATGAGGCTCCTGTCACTGGCATGGGGGGGATACAGTATAACAAATACAAACTGAAGGAGAGACAGGGGGCAAAACTTAAGATTTTGTGAAAACTTGTGTTTCTAGAGGCCATGCCCGGTTTTTAGTGACCATCCCCGGTTTTTAATGGCCAATACTAGTTTTTAGCCACCATTCCCGGTTTTTAGAGACCTGTCCTGGTTTTCAACGACCCTTCCCGGTTTTTTGGTGACCATCGCCGGTTTTTAACGGCCATTCCCGGGTTTTAGCAACCCTTCCCGATTTTTAGCGGCCATTCCCAGTTTTTTAGCAACCATTCCCGGCCTTTAGCGACCATTCCAGGTTTTTGGCGGCCATTCCTGGTTCTTAGCGACCATTCCGGGTTTTAGTGGCCATACCCGGTTTTTAGCAACCATTGAGGGGTTTCAGCGACCATTCACGGTTTTCAGTGACTATTCCCGGTTTGAGTGGCCATTCCCGCTTTATGGTGACCATTCTTTTTTTTTTTACAACTCACCATTTTTAGTGACCCTTCCCGGTTCTTAACAACCATCCCTGGTTTTTAGCGACCATTGCCGGGCTTTAGCGGCCGTTCCCAGTTTTTGGCGACCATTCCCGGTATCTAGTGACCATGCTGGGTTTTTGGTGACCATTCCCAGTTTTTAGCAGCCATTCCCAGTTAATGCCGACCATCCCCCCCCCCCCCCTTTTTGTGACAACTCATGGTTTTTTAGCGACCATTCCCGGTTCTTAGCAACCAAACCTGGTTGTGAAAAATGGGGTACAAAATCAGAAGTGGCCCACAAGTGGGCAGATTGGCCACATAACCCCTACCGTCTGGAGGGTTCCAAATGCTTCAAAGCGGGGGACAAAATCAGAAAGGGCCCACAAATGGGCAGATTGGCTACATGCATGTACCTTTGTTGTTTCATAAAATGGTGTAATTTTTTCTGTGGTAAATGTGAGTATAAAAAAATTGTCACATCGTGTAATTTTTTGCTGGAACCGTGAGTACGAGTTTACAGATAATACTGCAAAAAAAAAATCAATTACACGACGTGACGATTTGTTTGTTACGCGCATTTACCGCAAATTAGACATATTACAACATACACCCGTTCTACGCTAGCCTGAAAGGGGTTGCAAAGCCCTTCTGGTTACACCAGCTCAATGACTGACATTGTGTACCTCCAGCACCCTCAATGAGCAACAACAAAGGAGCACCCGTGGAGTCTGCTGAAATGTATCATGTCAAAACAAAAAAAACGGACAGAAACCAAAGCCATGGGTGCAATGTCTGGCGCCAAGGTTGCCATGTATTTGGCTGGGGTTACAATGTGCCCTTGGAACGATGAAATTTGGCAGAAGGTGCCAGCCTTTGCGTGCACAACTCTGAACAAAAATACCTTCCATAATGCTGTGTCACTCAGTCTCTGTGCATTCACCATTTCTTGTACCACACAGATACAGGGGAGGGGATAATTTTGTCCAGGAACAATTTTGCCAGGGGAAAATTTCGCCAACCTGAAATCCACAACGCTCAAAAGGCCAATGTGCCCATAGGACTGCAATAAACCACCCGAACATGCAATAAAGAGACTCCAAAATTGCAACTCATTGCCGCAACATGGTCGCAGAAGGGTTTTCTAAGAGGAGCCAAGAGCGCCTACGAACGCTCCTAAGCCAAAATCCCATCGGGAACGCTGCCAGAAAGTGAAATGGCGTGTGACAGCCTCATGCATGGGTACCTCCAGAGAGCCCAACAGCCAAAAATTCCTTATGGAGAATTTCGCCACCTTTCTTATCAGTGAAATTTACGTGCGCGTGCACACACACACACAGACTCTCTCTCTCTCTCATGCAAACAACACCACGCCCCACGTATAACAGGGCAGGGTGGAGGTAGAATAATGTGGAACGTGTGGGGCAGCCTCTGGCAGACTTCCCCTCTTAAACAGAGCCCCCCACGAACTTTAACCCTGACAAAATTTCCCCCTCCCCTGTATTGCACCAGCACAACTTGCTAGTGTGGCTCTTGGTGGACCCAGAAACCAGAGTGCGTATGCAAAATGGCCAGGATTGCTGAAAACTCAAAGCAACACTTTGGGGGCATTTTCGCACAGCGCGCGCACAACGCGGGCACAGCGCCAATTATTACGGTGATTATCCAGGTAACAACCCTGAAAACCACCCACCTACGGAATCATGCACAATCAATTCAAAACTCAAAAATTCAAACATCTGATGCTTGCCATGGGTCCCAGGGACCTAAATTCTGCCCCCTATAGCCCCGTCCACTGCAGCAGCCATTCAATGACGTCCTTTCAATCTTCTGAACTTACCAAACTCCCGGTGGTGGAGAACAGCCAACTTTTTCGCACAGCGCGCACACAGCGCGTGCACAGCGCACGGTACGCCCCCTTTGCTCCCCATAGGTTACAAGGTATATTGCATGGTTCAGGGACAAATTGCACTGAGGAGGTGGACAAAGGGTATTATATGCACACACAATTCTGGGGAGCATGCATGATAACGATCCATCCCCCTTGTGGCCTCACAGATGACATCATCCAATACAACGATGAAATCTACAAACAACCCTTATTTTGTACACCCAACCCCCCTTGTATAAAATCCCGGAGCACTACCGCCCGGGAGCTTGCGCGCGACCCGTGATACAATAGCAAAGGCATACATGTGACAGCCATGCAGGCTAAGGCAACAGTAGCCATGACTGAAAAGAGTTGAGTTTGCAGTGTCAAGCACAACGTTGTTGCTGTCAGCAGAAAGTCTCAAAAGCATGACCAAGCCCCTCTTTCCCACCACAACCGGCTTGCATCTTACATCCATGACCACCAAGGCTGTGGTGAGATGGTCAGACAGGGCCATCGTGCCTAGACAAAGCCGTGAGAGCGCAAAGAGGAGGGGGGTTACCTCGTCTCACTGGGGTCCTGTTGCTGTTTATATGTGAGCTGGGATGGACACTTAGGATGTGAGACCGGGGCTTGGGCTTGGATGTGCAATGATGCCACTGAACCGCATCGTGGCCCCACCCCGTCCCTCCCAACCTCACCCCGGCCCTGCCCACAGCAAAGCACCGTGCAAATGTGCATGAGCACACAACCTCACACAGACAGCATATGAAC
The DNA here is from genome assembly GCA_964036045.1 of Eutreptiella sp. 'Long Island Sound 2002'. NCBI lineage: Eukaryota > Euglenozoa > Euglenophyceae > Eutreptiales > Eutreptiaceae > Eutreptiella > Eutreptiella sp. 'Long Island Sound 2002'. The sequence goes on along the minus strand of OZ038396.1, from coordinate 27,195,821 downwards.
AGCCTCTGCGTAATCATCTCATATCCAAGTGCATACAAAGTGTGCACATGTCGCAAGGCCATCCATGATCTGCTTTTGGTTTGGGGGGCTATGTATCCCTCAAAATATTTACCTCTCCATGACGGGTTTGTTATGAGAGCCACAAGAGGTGTAGGGGGCTGACAGTAGCGCCACAATATATGCAGGTCGCACCGGATAGTGCCCCGGCAATATGCGCAGATACTGGTCGTGCATGCACAACACAGAAATACACGCACGCACACACACACACACACACACACTAACGAAGCGAGCGAACATGCACGGTACAAAAGCACAGCGCTGGTCGGGGAACGAATCTCGTCAGGCCATGAGTGTCAGGTAGAAGAAGTTGTAGACATGGAACATGTGTGGCTAGGCGCCTTTCTGAAGTACAGCAGCCGCACAGCGAAGGCACAGACAGATGGAATTGGCATTCTCAGTCGACGGGGCGGTCCACTGCGCTGCGACCGCGAGTGTCCACCCCTGCAGGCAAAACACCATTACAGAAGCAACCAAAAAGCTCATCCCTCCTCTGTCTGAAGTCTACGCCCAGCTAACTGTACAGTAAAGGGATTCGTGAAATCAGGACAACCGGTCTCATACCACCCGTTACCGGGGGGGGGGGGGGTTGTGTGTTGAAGACATATCTGGACCGATGGAATGTGACACACATATGCGTTCCAGGCGCTGGTGATTGTTCAGGAGCTCGTTGATGAAACACTCTTTTCTGGATGAGGACTGCATTCAAGCACTTGTGACCTGAACGCCTGATGGTGGTAGCGCAATACTTATGCTGCGGGCTGGCCTCCCACGGCATAACCTGGTTTCAGAATCAGCTAATGCTCACTCACACGGCCGGTAGTGCTGAAAGCAAGGGACCGAAAGCAGCACAGAGGACACAACTGGCTAATTGGCACATGTCCCTCTGTGCCTCCCAAGTCCCAAATTAACACGGTACATACACCCCTGCCCCCTGCATCTTAGATAGGGTGTATCGTACATGTGGCAGTTACAACTGTATCATCGAGGCAACTGTACTTGCAATTGCACTATCATCCACGGTACAGAGAATCTAGTCTTGCATCGGGATAGCAGGGCATCAAGGGCATCAAAGCGTGGCCCGGGGCGGGCACGGCTGCAAGGACTGGTGGCAACATTTCCCATTCAAGCACAAACCACAGTTTTGCATCACTTTGCACACATTGGCCGTGGTTTACGAGCATGGCGTACCCCCCCCGCCCCCGAATAGCCCCCCCAAGGGGGGGGGGGGGGGGGATCACCCACTCACATGACATGGATGGGATTACTGACCCGCCAATGGGTTGCCACACACATTCCCCATGCACAACTGCCAGGACACAACATGGGGTCCCCCAAGTCATGGCTTTCATTTCCCATATCTCCAGGATTCCACACACAATGATGGGCAGGGCCGTCTTTCCGGCAAAAAAAAAAAAGGCTGTTCTCTGGGACGCCGAGGGCATGGACACAGCACCGGCTGACAAGCAACCGCTTTCAGTCACCGGCCAACCGGCGTTGGTTGACCGTTACAGTATGCAAGGGTCAGTGATCAAACTTTTAAATAAAAAACCAAGCTCTGCCTTCTTTGTTACAAATTTCGCGACGACCTTTTTCTGCCGCTGCAAATCTTATTCTCTCGAGCTCCGGCAACACCACAATATACTGGTTATCAACCCAAATCCCTAACGAACCGAGCATGGCATGAATGCTACTGTTGCTTGGTTTACATCACCCGCAAGCCCTTGGCCTTCCGTCGAATGATTGTTGGTTTGACCACAAGAAAAGCACCCAGCACTGTGCACCACTGTGTCCTATACTTAATATTTGCCTCGACAAAGTGCGCATACTCCACGCACATGACATGGCCGGCGAGCAGTAGCCACTGGTATCTCTTACAAACCGGAAGCCGGAAGGCAAGCGTCGTTTGGGCTGTGAGTGGGAACCAGCTGATGCACATAATGTCGAGCATGCTAGTCTTGATACGGGTGTGGAGGCGGGTTAGTGTGGCGGGGAGCGTGGGAAGGAATGTTGCCAAAGGAAGTATGGGAGAGGGTGTGGGAGGAGGTGTCGGAAGGACTGTGGGAAGGGCATGGGAGGGAGTGGGCTAGTTTGTGAGCTTCCTTTCAAGTCACGGACCCACAGTCCTGTAGGCTCTGGGAGCTTCTACGACCATGATCATGACTGAAAATGCGCCAATGCACAGCCTGTGTGTCAATTCGTGGTTCTGGTTTACAATACTCAGGCAATTAGACGCCATTCAAAAGCAGCTGCGGACTCAGGAAATCTGTCGCCCGATGTATACACGAACATGGTGATGGGTGATAAATGTTGCATCGTACTGTACATCATCAGTGAGGGCTTTGAGACCCTGACCCGGGTCGTGAGTCGGAAAAAAGGTGTGCATACGAAAATATGATGGAGCCGCAGTGTACACAAACCCCGAAAACGCCACCGAATGGTGTTCCGTAGAATTAGCACGGAGTCCCTCATGGGTTGTCCGTACTTTCAGTCTTCTTGTCGTCGTTCTGCTGACCTCCGCTTCTGCCTTTGGCTTCGCATTGGCGGGGCATGCATGTTACAGAGGGTAAAAGCAACCAGTCACCAAGAAAAGAACCACTTGTGCTTCTGCTACAAAAAGAGGGGTGGAGCGGGCCGAGAGGTCAGACTGAGTTGATGGCTCTGGTTCGAGGCTGCGGTTCATCTCAGATTGATTGCAATAGACACAAAATACCCCCCCCCCCCCGCTCACCCTCATCATCCTCTCCTTCGGGTGCTCATACTCACTGCTTCTGCTTCCCGTTCCCCTACCACAAACCCGCTCCCCCTGCCCCTGCTCACACTGGACCTCTCCCAGTGCCCGTCCCACTCACCCCCTCCTTGTGCCCCTTCTGCTCATACCCTCCCTATCACAGCTCACTTTCCATTCGCGTCCACCGTAATTTGGGCTCGTTTTGAGAGACCTGAGAGACAAAAGCGCAATCTACAGGACCCTATTCGATGCAAAAGGGACTCAAGAAAGGGACTTGAGGAATGCCAAAGCACGAGGAACACCGAAGGAGCACGAACGAAACCTTGTGAACTTAAGGGCGTCCCACAGAGGACGTACCCCCAAGACGTTGAGAAAATAAAGAAACAGTGGGGGCGTTCGGCAGTCAGCCCCACATTCAGGCACAAAGAGAGAACACAGGCACATCAGGTGTGCATGTACTAGCATCCCTGCCAGAGACTGGGTGGTAAGGGGCTGTCCTCTCATATTGCTTGGGACTTGGGCAGCTTGGTCCCTCGGATCAATGCATGCAACACCGGATGGTTTCAGCGGGTTTTCGCTTGTGCCGTTGTGGTCCACCTCCACCTGTGGCATCAATCTGTTGTTGATGTGGTCTTTCCCCCCACTCATTTCCATGTTTATTACGTCCTTCCAAAAATTCATCATCAAGCACCAAAATAATATCAACCAGATCCAGATCCTGCAACCCTGCGAACAGCCCATTATAGAATAGATTTTTTGGGGTGTGTACAGTGTTGTGCTGATTGGGCAAGACCAGAGCGACCTGTTGACGGCTTTGATGTGATCTTAATTTCCTTCAGTCTCTGGGTCTGAAACGCAGCCTGAGTTGGAAATCTTTGATGTTCATGTGCCCAGAATCCATCGTGCACTGTGTGGCAGCCCCGATCCACAAAGGTCCTGGGTTTGGGCTTTGCCCTTCTTCAATTCAATCCAATTCAATGCCCGCTCCCTCCCTCCCTTCCTCCCTCCCTCCCTCCCTCCCGCAGGGTAGTGGCCAAGGTACAGTTCGGCACATGATGGACCGCTGCTGGCGGACGGTTGTCGAGTTCGACGGGTGTCGGAGCGCCTCAATCCCCTCAGCCCATAGCCCCATTACACCGCAGCAGCCCTCATTCCCTCTGTACAGCCCATAGGCTTTGCACGTGAAAAAAGAAAGGATTTCTCCGGTTCAGTTCCTGTTGAAAGGAAACTGTCATCCAACAGAAGATCCTTCAAAATTTACCAGCCCTGTGCACCTGTGCTGCTCCATGGAACTCTATTGGCACAGTCATCCACTACGATGGTTTTCAGTGCCTTAGCTTTCCTTTGCTCCTGCTTAGCCTTGGTGGGTGGCACCAACCTGTTTGCAGTAGCAGGGGCAGACGCAGTGGCAGCTTTTGCCAGGGTCAAAACGGTCAAGCATCGAATACCAGTGCTGAGATGCCCTTATCCCCAGGCAAACCCTGTTGTGTGACATGGGTGAGCTGAGACAGGGAGAATGTGGCGCAATGTGCCCGGTCAATTGAGCCCCTGCCCCCCCCCCCCCCCCCGCCTCCAAAGAAACATATCCCCGGCGCCTTTGGCAGCCTCTTCTTGTGGGCCCGCAATGGGCCCAGTCAATGAGCCCCAAGCGCAAACCCCCGCGGCCCCTCAATCTCGCGTGGCGCTATTGACCGTGCTCCAGGTTAGGTCCTCCAGTTGACGACACAAGGTCCCTGCGCCTGTGTGCACTACCCCAAGACACCATGACCCAAGGGGTATGGTATACCGGTGCCTTCCGATCGTGTTGGGGGGTGCTTGCCGCTTCCTGAATTGGGGGGACAACAACTTTACGACAGGAGTTTTTGCAGCAGAGGACAGTCCCACGCACCGTGGTTTTGCGGAAACGGGGGTCCCAGCCACCGTCAGTCAGCCAACCAACTGACATCAGTTGACCACCAACTGCTGTCGGTGGGGCGGCAACTGCCGTGAAGTCATCATCCACCGTCATCGGTACCTGCCACGGAGGCTTTCTTGAAGCGGGGAGGGAGGGGGTCTTCCGCATATTTGGGACCGCTTTCTGGGGCAGCCCTGAGCCTCACGTGCTGGTGATGCCGGCCAATGGGGTATCTGCCACTGCACACACCTGCCACACTGCTGTCCCAACAAAACGACGACCGCCTGCGAAGCTTTTGCAGACAGGGTCGCACGAAGTTGGTGCGCTGTTTCGGGATGATGAACTGCAGCCCCACGGTCCCCTCCAAAACGATGCACTTCCTCGGGAAGTACGAGGCCAAAGCTGGAAAGCTGCAGGACTTGACCTCGAAGAAGCTGTAGCCCACCGCCAAATAGAAGTCTTTGACAGAGATGTCCGAGCGCACCAAAATGCGAGGGTAGTTCTGGGACAAAATGGGCACCGGCAGCACGTGAACCAACCAACTAAGGTCAACACAGGCCAACTCAGGCCACCACGTGTCAACACAGGTCAACACAGGCCAACGCAGGCCAACACAGATCAACACAGGTCAACATACACGGGTCAATCAACGAAGGTCGACACATCTTGATCCAGTACAACACAAGCAGCTGTGTGCTGAACTCGCAACACATCCCGTACTGAGTCAAATCGAGCAGCGCACCCCAACACCTTGTGGTGCCATTCCTTTCTCAGCATTGACCCCCTTCCCCTTGCCGCATGGAAACAACCGCAGAAGCCTGCCGACATATCTCTCGGGGTCGATGAGGAACATGCCAACACGGAGCATTTCAGTGATTGGTGTTATTGTTGCCTCATTTGTGCCCACTGTGTGTTCCGGGGGGGGGGGGGGTATATTCGGAAAGCCCTTGAAAAGCGTTATTTGGACTACCCGGGTCTACATGTTGTACTGACAACATGTTTGAGATTTTTGTCCCTTTTGGACGGTGCCTGTGTTGCTTGCTGCCTGTTTGTCAACAGGCAGTCACAATGTCCGGGTATAAATTCACGCCACGTGCTGTTGCATCCCCCGATGCACCGCAGAAACCTTTGGTCCGCAGAAGAGCACGCTCTGGGGGTGCTGCCTGGGTGCAGATTGGTCGCATGGTGGTCATCCTGGTGTTGTGTGGATGAAAGCAGGGTACAGCGAGTCCATTGAGTGGCGCAAGGTGAGGCTGACAAAGCAACAGAATGTCAACGTCACAACTGATGGTCTCAGGGCAACGCCTCTGAATTCAGGGTGGGTATCAGTGAAGAGCCGCAGGCTGCAGGATTGGCAAAAGCTAAAAAAAATATGTTCCCAACAATAAGCATGGTGATGTCTGCCCAAATGGGGACCCAGCCCTGCCTGAAAAGGACAGCGCAAACGACGATTCGGAATAACCGTATATGACATGTTCAGTGCATGTTTGATGCCCAGTTTGCAGCTCTGGTGCTCAAAAATGCGACCACCTACCCCCCCCCCCCACCACCCATAAATTTCTGAAATGAACTCACAGATTTCGAAAAGTATACCCCCCCCCCCTACGGAACGAAATTTTGGTGCATGGGACGAAAAATTGTAAGCCCCCTGAAAAGGTGTGAATTTGCGTTGACATATAACGGATGATCCCGAGAGATATATGAAGCCTGCCAGCAGTACTCATCGGCAGTAAACGCCCGCAAACACTCTGCACCTTAACCAATGTAGTTCCTGATCAGCAGTCAAAATAGCACCATGGCGAACGGTGCAGGGACGATGCAAAAATGCCAAGGAACAGCGTAGGAACAGTGCACAAAATTGCGAACTACATACGATGGCAAAATGGTTTCATAAGGCCTTTCTTCGCTGACGAAGTAGCTTGGCTGGGGTGCTAGGCCGTAGGGGCTGTCTTGAAAAAAACGTGCACATCATCTGACACACCTGTGGTCGGCACCACGGTTGACAGGAGCAGTGCAGGAACGCTGCAAAAAGCTTGATGAAGGGTGTAGGAACGGTACTTGTAACGGAAGAACGGCGCTATTTTGCCTGCTCTTCCTGATTCAATGTTTGACAATGGACGATGGATCTCAGGCATTCACCCTTGCCCTTTGGTGCATGATTCTGGGAGGATTTTGGGGACAGCCACCCCCTGCTCCCCCCCCATTCCCCCACCCCATCTCCCTAGGTCCATATTGTGTGTGCCATATGTCCATCCCCTCGCGCGGCACTTGCGCCACCCAGGGTGGTGGGTGGGGATTGTCGTCGCAGGAGCTGATGTGGGTTGGCCAGGGAAAAGGGGGGGTTACTCCTTCCAATGCCTCATTCCAGCACAAGCATAACTTGGAGGCATCACCCTTGTCACAAACATCAGGATCAATACCTGGGACTGCGCCCACTCGTTCAACAGCGCGGCCAGCAGCCGCCCTTTGCCCTGACGATGATGCAGTTTGTGGGTGGCAAATGCCACAACCTCCAGAAACCGGGGCGACTGATGCTCCCGGAACGTGGCCGCCGCCACCAACTCCCCATTCTCTTTGAGGCCCATCGACGTGGCGGCTGAGAAGTCCCAACGCGGGTCCCGGTTCCGTTGGCGGTCAATGCAGGCCTGATACGATGTCGGGGAGGGTGCAGCGCCTTTGGCGGGGCAGGAGGGTGCATGACGAAGGGCGTGCGGGGTGTTCTCTTAAGTAACAGACGCAACTGCCCGGCCTCCAGTCTCATGGATGCGAACAACCAGCGCCAACCGCTGTCTGTTAGCAGCCACCAGTAGTCAACCAACAACTGACGTCATTTGACTGCCAACTGCTGCCGGTTGGGCAGCAACAGCCCTCACATAGCTGCCTGATCAACCGCTGTCAGGTATCTCCCGGTGTTGTGACGAGGCGGGGGGGGGGGGGGAGGGGTGGTTCCCTGTCCCTGATCGTCCTCTGCAAAGATGTGGTGCACAGCCCTTGCGCCACTTTCGTGTCGCCCAATTTGGGAAATAAATTATTCGCAAAGGTTGCAGCCCCTGCCTCACCCTTGGCCAAACCATCAACCGTCGTCAGGTACCTGCCACATTGGCATTCTTGAGAGGGCGTTCTTTAGAGTAAAACAAACGGAATTGCCTCCCAGAAAACCTCCCGTTGGGTACTCTGGTCCACAAATTGCGACTTGAATGGGGTTTCCACTTGACGCTGCAAGAAGTTGGGCCGTGTCCTCAATCCAACCAAAAGTCCCCAAGCACACAGCAACCACACTACATGCAGCGTGGCTGCACAAACATGGGCGCCGCAGGTGCTGAAAATTTTTTGTCCCGTTCCCAAACTTCCAACTCTTGGCTGCTTCGGGGCGGAGGGCTCCTTCTCTTCTGAAGCGTGTCTGGGCGCGAAGGCTGCGCACCTTCCAAGTCGTCCGATGGGCTGGGGGGTGTCGGTAAATGGTACTCCAGCCCGGGCATCCCCCTCCTCCTGCTGCACGAGGGCTGACCACCAGCCCCTACCTCTGTCTTGCGGGCCAACCGACGGCAGTTGCGTTCCTCGGCCCCAGGGCATTTGGGCTGCAGACAAACCGATGTCTGCCTCGGACAAAAGCCCGCACGGACCCGTTTGGGCAGCCGCGGCGGTCCCAGCGAACCCCGAGCCCTTCCAAAGTGCATTTTGTCTGCTACGCCCGTGGCCCGGGGGCAGGGGCGGGGGGAGCCTCCGACTCGGGGCTGAGGGCGCAGTCGACAGACCTGCCAGAGCACTGGGGAGAAGCGCTGCTGGTACAAGTACTGCAACGCCTCGCGGTCGGGCCCGTTGAGGTCCAAGATCAAGGCGACGTACGCAAAGAGGGCGAGACTTCGAGTCACGCGTGTGGGCTGGTCATAGGAGTCGTCGTCCGTGTCCACGTCGGTGTCGTCGCTGTCGTCGGGCCGCGCGCGTTTCGCTGGCGCGAGGTCATGGTCGTCGTCGGAGCGCTGGCGTTTCGAGGGTGGGGGCGGGTTGCGCTGCGGACGGCCTCGGGCCTAGAGCACGAAGGCCAGAGAGACAGGGCCGGACAGGACGAAACGGAGACACAAAAAGTGAGGGAGATAGAGACGGAGAGGAAGCGGCAGCGGCGGGGACGGGCAGGCGAGGCAAACGGGGAGAAGGAGTGCGGGAGGGGGAGAGAGAGTGAGAGAGAGGCAGAGAGGGGGGGTGGTGCACGAAGGCTTGAATAGGCAATGGGTATGCCGGTTGGTGCTTCCGGGTGTACGCATACCCGCAGAGGGGGGGGCTGGGTTCGCAGTTTTAATTTGGTGCGAAGGCAATTTTGGTGCCATCTCCCTCTGCCCTCCGCCCCCACCCACCAAAAAGGAGGCCTGGGGGTCAAGGGATCTTGCACGCATGGCAATGCAAGTGGGCCCTCCAGCCTACAAGCTGCCATCCTGAGGGTTGTTATACTGGTGCCACGTCACCAGGGGTGGGGTGGGGGGGGGGGGGGGCAGTCTACCAGGAGCCCGGCAATACTACCAGTAGCCACCTGGCGTCACCCGGACTGCAAAAGGCACACCTGAGCTTCCGCAGGACGCGCCTGTGGAAGCCGCAGCTGCTGCACCACTACGCAATGGATGTCACTCAGAGTCTGGCCCCAAAGAATCTGCTCTTCCAACTGCAAACAGAAAGCAGCACTGCGTGCGTTGTCCATCGCCACTCCCTGTGTCCCTCCCCTCGATCCACAGAACGGGCAGTAGTGTGTTCCAGCTCCTGAACCCTCCGCAAATCCCAGGCCACTGCGACTGGGCCAAGAGACACCCGGGGGAAGGAAGGGGGGAACACACTGTTTGCCTGTGTCTTGCAGGCGGGCGTTGGCTAATTCGGCCGATAACCAACCCGGACACCCCCGTGCAATGTGGTGCTACTGGTCATTGTCCAATTCGCATCCTGCCAGTTAGACACTAAGTCATGAATTTCCCAAACATATTGTTGAGATAGAACCTGAGACCTGCACCACTGGATTCAGCATGGAAAACTACACGTTTTTAATCCAAGCAAAATTAGGTGAATTGCCGATATATCAGAGATATGACTCCGTGAAGGGCTCTGGGTGCCTGTACCGAGCAGCAGAATCGGAACCAAAACATTTCCGCCCGACCCGGAATTTCGGCATACCAGTGAGACACCCCTCAACTCCTCAACTTACATTAGAACGCCTTTTCATTTAGATTTGGAGAAGTATACACATATATACACTTTTTTTTCGTAATGGATTTCGTAATGTGCAAAGAAGCCAAGCGCCTGCGGGTTTGCTGGTAATGGGCATATAACGGCCGTCCCCAAGAGATGTGCGACGCGGAGCACAGAGGATTGATTGGCACATGAGCCGAGCTCCCCCCCCCTTGATTGCCTCCGGCGGGGGCGGGGGGGGGGGGGGGGTCCGTCAAGGCTGGTGCCCCCATTTGGGCCTGCAAACTGGGGCAGCCTCAATGCTCTATTGCAAAGCACAGCAATTCCAAAAAAAAAAACACCAATTAACAAAAAGTACTTTCGACATCGATTGTCTCAACGTGTTATGGTTTGCTCTCACCCACACACTGTATCCCCCTCCGCCCCTCCCCCCCTCCCCTCCCTCGCCCAGAACTGACTGCAGATCATACAAAAGGCATGGCACTGGACACCGCATGTGCTATACCGCAACCAGGGGGGCTTACAAGGGGTGACAAACAGCCCCACAAAACATACATCGCAGGCCCTGCGAGACTGTTGCTCTTTGGACGACAGCAACTGCACTTGCATTTGCGCCTGAGCGGCTTCAGCAGCAACACGGCGTTCTTCCGCTTGACGACAGCAGGCCCTGGTCCTGCGGACACGCAACAGAGGGAACGTCTGGCAGATATTGACTTGGCCTCTAAAGAGGGCGCCCCAAGGCTGCACTGCCCCAGACTCCACCCGCCCTGTGGGTGGGGGCCTCCTGGGCAGACAACACGGGTCCCAGAGGGTGGGGGGGGAGGGGGGGGGGGGGGAAAGGGGGCCCTCCCCCTCCAAATTTGTCGTTCTAAAGCATCACTGGGTGGCAGGTCCTGTGCGCAATGCCTCGAAAGCAAAGAGCCTTTGGAATGTCGGAAAACGTTTTCCATTCGGAGGTCGGGCTGGCCCATTGTCAAAAATTGTTGTAACTCCGTTCAGGTCCATTCAGAAAAGCCTGCTGCCCGAAAATGCCTAATTTGTTCTGAAAATTTGCGTTGCAGTTGCACCAGCTGCCCTGACTGGCTTCCCCTGGTGCCCTCGTGGACTTGTAACCCCCCAACCTGCCGCATCCAGCCACCAGCCAAAGGGATGGCAGCTCCTAGGCCTGCAGGGTGGACTTCCCGAACCCGCGCACTGCACCGGTCTCTACCAAGAGCGTCTCTCAGTCCCCCGTTATGTGACGTCTGTAGGGCAATGCCCGGCAAGAACACATGCCCCCTCACGCTGATCAGGCTGCAACGGACCCCCATGGTCTGACACCCCCCAACGCCCACAGGGGCATACTGGGCAAGCGCTTCCATCAGCTCCTGGTTGCTTAGCCCCACAGCAGCGCAGGGCACCTCCGGCTCTGCCACGCCGTCGCTCCGCAGGTCCACACTCACTGGGGAACAGGGCTCCAGCAGATCTGCCGGTGCATCCTCCGCAGTGGCGCTGCGGCAGCGTGGGGCAGCCCTGCAGACATCAATGAAGACAGGGGCAGGGGCAGGCCCATGGTGGATGTGACCCACCTCCCTTTGGCATCGAGGGTCCGTTCCACCCCGGCTGCTCCACTGCCCCCTGAGAAGGACACCCTGAACAGGGGAGGAGGAGGAGGAGGAGGAGGATCTGCGACCCAGCCATTGCTGGCCGCACGACTAGCACCGCGAATGGGACGCCAATGCTAGCTGGTCCGCCTCACTGAGAAGCCAAGGGACTTTTGCGGCAAGTACAGGAGCATGTCCCAGTGCCTATGGGTTCACACTCCCCCGCTCACCCTGCCCATAGGCACCCCAATTCGAGCCTGTCGGGTGGTAGTCAAGTGGGACTACATGCCGACTGCTTGACATTTTCATGAAATGTTCTGGAATGTGAGAGGGCTCTTCATCTTCCAATGAATCATCTCCCAGAGCCAGCAACAGATCCGCACTTGTTCTACTCGGTTTTATTTTGTCCACTGGCATATCACAGTCCACCACTTCCATTCGTTGTCCACTCAGTTTGAGCAAAAGCACTCTCGGAGCTGTAACCCACGACGGCTCTTCACCCGGCCAGGCTTCCTGGAACGTGTCTTCTGTCTTCACTTCCAATACAGATTGACGGATAATCTCGTGTACTCTGCTTCTATCGATTGCTGCAATGACCCCCTTGTATCTGAGTGAGTGCTGCTTGCTTGTGCGGTGGCGAGAGCTTGTCACCCACCCATGCCAATAAGTGATGATGCGACTGCAGATAATCCCCAGGGGCGACTACAACCGGTGTTGATGCGACACCCCCCCCAGCTATGTGCCAAAACTTGTGGGGGGGGGGGGGGCACTTGGGGCGGGAGGGTGGGCGTGGGGGGGGATTGGCAGCTCGGCCGGGGGGGGGGGGGCGTGCGACCCACTACTACCAAATGCATACCTCAAGGGGGTGTGTGTGTCTGGGGGGCATGGGGGTATAGAGGTATGTATGCGATAATAACGATTTCTCGTCTTTGCCGGGACGAAAGTCTTAAGGGTCTTAAGGACCAAAGGCATAGTACCCCCTTCAACTCAGCATGGGACAAAAAATTTCGCACCGTTGGCACCACGGCCCCTGCACCGCTATGTTTCAAAACTCGGGGGGAGGGGGGGGGGGGGGGGGCTAGGGGGTGTCGCATACAAGGACCGGGCCTGCCCCACCCCCCCCCGCGGGAGATAATCCGCACGTGTGACTGTGGCCGTAACTGTGAAGGGGACTGTATCTGGGAGTCAGAACAACTGCTCTTGTATGCGTTGCAGTCCTGATTTCTGGAGCTCGAGCCATGGTGTTTTCAACGATATCGGAAGTGTCTTTTCCACCGGGGTCAACACAATGTTTTTTAGAAGCGTCGCATTCACCTTTTTGTAATCTTGCCCACTGATTTGCAAAAACTTGCCAAACATATTCTTGACATCACCATTGTCTATTTTTCGGTATATTGAGTCCCACATACCCACTATGTGTCTTATCGAGGGCAGCTGCAGTTGTAGAGCCAGTAAAGCAGGTGACCGAGCGAGTGCTATTGGAACATGTTCCCCTTGTTGTTTCTTCTTCTCATGTGTAATCTCCGCTATGACGGTCAATAAGTATCCTTGCGGTGCCATTCCTTGCGGCAACCTTTTCCAATTCTCTGCTGTTGTCATGGTGTTGTCCCATGTTATTCACATAGATTCATGGCACAATTCTCTCAAGAATGCCAATTGGATTGTGTGAAGGGTGTTGTTCGCCGAAAGGATCCCCATTTGGCATTTTGCAGCTGAATTAAACAATATTTGTATGGGTCAAACGGACGATGAGAGGGACACATTCAGGTCCAAGAATGTGAAGCTGACAAACTGTGGACATTGCTTCCACTCACGTCGTTGTGGGTGCATGCAATGAAAAGGCTTTGGATGCACAAGATGACGAGGCGGAATGTTTGATGCGAAGGAGTGCGATGAGTTTCGACAAGTGCGACAAGTTTGCAAAGCAATCACTGCGCGTGTGAAGAGTGAACTTTTCGAAATTTGTTGGTGATGTAGTGATGAACTTGCAGTTAGGAAGGGGTGGTGTGCAGGACAGAGGACATACTGAGGTATTGCCTCCTGCATCTCCGCATCTTTTGCATCCAGGAGGCTATGGGACTCTTTCTGCTGCTGCAAATTCTGCTGCTGTGCATCCTGCAACTTCTTCTGGAGCTGCTTGCACTCGCCCTCGAGCTCGGAAACACGTTGTTGGGCCACAATGAGCTGGAAATGAAAGAAATTTTGGGCATGGGAGAAAAAATACAATGCCTGTTGATGGGAGACAAACATATCACCAAAGAACACACGGCACACTACGTGCAACACACAGAACTCAACACAGCAGAGCAACACAAAGCAGAGCAACGCAAACCAACGCATGCAGCACTGCAAAACGGGGCAACAAACATCACATCACGACACCACCCAACACCACACCACACTGCACTGCACCGCACCACACCACACCGCACCACACCACGCTGCACCATGTCACGCCACGCACAGCACACCACATACCACACCACACCGCCGGCAGACAACGCCAAGCAGACAGCCAATCTGCAGCTGCCTGCCCAACACAGGGCAGGAGGTGCCCAGCAGACAGAGCTTACGGTTAGCATTCGGGTTAAGAATCAGGACCCACCTGTTTTGCATTTTCCCGTGTGCAAGCCATCCCAGCCATTCCTGGCTCATGAGCCTTTGGCACACCACCACACCACACCACACCACCACACCACACCACACCACAAACACCACGCCACGCCACGCCACGCCACGCCACGCCACGCCACGCCAGGCTGCTTGGTGGCTATTGCCACCTGGAGGCTGGCTGCTTGGTGGCTTTTGCCTGCTGCTGGAGGCTGGCTGCTGGAGGCTGGCTACTGGCTGCTGCCTGGCGGCTGCTCACTGCTGACCGCTGGCTGCTGCTTGGTGGCCGCTGCCTGCCGGCTGCTGGCTTCCAGGTGCTGCCAAGTGGCTGCAGCCTGCTGCCTGCATGCTACTACCTGCGGCCGCTATCTGCTGGCTGCTGAATGCTTGCTGCTGTCCACTGTTACTTGGCTGCCAGGCAGCCGCTGGCTGCTGATTGTCAGCATGCCGCCCTCTGGTTGCAGGCTGGCTGCTGGCTGCTGCTTGGTGGCTGCTGCTTACCGCCTGCAGCCCGGTGGCGGTTGCCTACTGGCAGCTTGGGTCTGGCCATGGGCTGGCTTCTGCCTGCTGGTTGCTGTTTGTTGCCTGGTGGCTGCTGGCCGCTGGTTGCTGCCCACTGACCGCTGGCTGTTTCGTGGCTGTCGCCTGCTGGCTACTGGCCGCTGTCCAGCGGCCTCTGCATGCCAACTGCCGCTGTTGGTTGCTACCTGTGGACTGCTTGCTGCTTGGGCTTGGGCTTGGGAAAGGAGAGTTACGCACGGCCCCGTGCCATGAGACTCAGCACAGTACCCTGGGTGTTGCCCAGAGCAAGGCTGGAGCGGGAAGAAGCGAAACTTCGCGACCTCCCTGGGCAATGGAGCGGGCGACCTTTAGGCCCCGGGGATACCAGTAGCCCAGGAGTTTGGGTGCGCATGTGGCAGCAACAGGCGAGCTCGGATTAGCGGGGGCTAGGGTGATCTCATATGGACTACCCATCCAAGCTAAGCAGGGGAGTTTCCACACAGCCGCCTTCACCCCATATACCGCCCCGCGGTATACTTTACCCCTAGGCCTGCTCATGCGGGAGGCCCTAAGGGGGTGAGGATCCATCGACCGGGCTTCCACCCATGCGAGCAGCGGCTTTGCAACACAGTAGCAGGAGAGGGAGGAGGAATGAGGATGGGAATTCGTCTTGCACCACATTCAACTCAGTTTCTACTTTGTTACTCGATACCTCGTCGGGCTGTGGACTGCATGTTCACAATCATGTCCTATAACCCGCTGAGTTTCCATGGTCTGCGGGGGGGGGGGGGGCATACCATTGAGACACGCTGAGTGTGGAGTGGGAGGGAGAGGCAGGGAGGTTGGCACGTGCTGTGAGCTTTCCGTGTACAGGAACTGCGTAAGCACGCCGAAGGCACAGCATATGCAGTTCGGGGCACGGGGTCAGTAAGGGTGCGCTGTTCCTTGGGTTGTGTTGAAAAATAAAATAAAAAATTTTTTGTTCCTTGCAGCGCACCCGTCATCTTGCCCTTGGCACAATTTCTGCCGGTTTTGATTTGGGCTTTCCCCTTCACTTTCGTGCATCCCCCGTCTTGCCGGTTGGCCGTGTTGTTTTTCTCATGCTCCCGCTGAGGATTGCTCAGCTATCCTGGGTTGTCCTCTTCAGCGGCACCGCTATAGTGCCACAACCTGAAATTTTAGGCCGCGGGTCCCCCTGCCTTATACAACCTCCGCCCCCGTGCCCCGGTGGTGTTTAGTGAGGTGTACTGCGAATGCACAGCGGGGAGTACAGCAGGGCACATCGTTCGCAATACCTGCACACTCTCGTTCATGTCCCATGACCCGATGTGTTTCATTGGTCGGGGGGGGGGGGGATACCTTTGAGACACGCAGAGTGCGGGGTGCAAAGGAGGGGTAGTGGGTGCGCCATTGCGGGCCCCGTGGCACCAGTGTTGTGGGTCCAATGCTAAGTGTCATAGTAACCCACGGGTATGCCCACAACCGGACGCTGACGACGATGGACACAAAGTTGCTCTCCTCAACAGAGAAACCCAGTCAGGGAGGTAATCCCTGCAGGCAAAAGACCCGTTGCAGATGCAGAGGGGAATGGCGTCGGCGCCGAAGGTGATGTTGGTGGAGGCGCAGTGGGTGATGGCGACAGAAGTGGGGAGGTCGATGCCGATGCAGAGGGGGATGGTGATGGGAACGTGGATGGAGAGACCGGACGTCAGTACCCAGGCGGGCGTAAACCTGCTTGCACCCCTGGCACCATCGTATAGAGACACGCATACAGAGTCACACATAGAGACACGCAATTTAACTAGAATGTGGTTTTGGCGTTGTTGCATGCAATGTACAGCAGCATGCAATGAACTGCAATATCTTTCGACCGTTATTCACTCCATTGCTTGTGGCGAACAATGGTGCATTGCGAAGGCACAGCAAGGCACGACAAGGCACTGCATCAGCAGATTCGGCATGGGGAGGGTTGGAGTGCGCTGGTATCCGGGTGGGGAAAAAGCTGCTGCGTTGTGCACAGTGTGGTGGCGAGCGGTGCCCCTGTACTTGGCCATGCCCGCGCACAGGCATGCACGTTGGTGCCCGGCCAAGACCCCCTCGGGATCAGGTTGCCACCGCACTGGCTAGCCCGGGGATTTACGAGGGTTTACAGTGCTTTTGGCCCCCGGCCCCCACCTTGTGTAAATTGGTGTAAATTTTCCCAAAAGTGGTGTAAATTTCCTTCAAAAAAGTGTACATTTAAGAAATGGCTGGGGTCACTCAACAGCTCAACCAATGTGCAAAACTCATAAAAAAAGTAATATAGAGTTTTGTGATTGGTTGCTTGGGCCTTGTGACCCCAAGTGGCGCTTTGCCAACGTTTGCATGGTTGGTTTGGTGTTTGGATTAGAAAATTTGTGTATACATACTTATATATACCGGCAGGCAGGGTTTGTTTTAGGTGGGTTTGCCCAAGCACTGCCGGGGGTAGAGGGGGTCATGGGGGATGGGGAATGCACCATGGACCCACGCTGTGGTCCAAATTTTGTGTTGCTACAAGGGCAGAAAGATGCTGCAAAATTGAGAAACAAAGGGCAAAATTTTTGGTGCACTCTGGGCAGGGGAGGGGGGTCGTTGCAGAGAAAAAAACTGCGTGGCGATCTTGTCTCCCTGCAGGAAGTGCAGATACATCAACTCTTCTTTCTTGGCCGACCTGTCCGTGCACGAGTCGGACGTCAATGCCAAGTATGGGGCCTGCGTGACTGGTTGGGCATCCCCAATGCGCACATCCATGGCAATGTGTTGCAAAATCTCAACCACAGCCCGATGGCAGCGGTACGCCTCAATCAGATTCACACCATTCAAAGTTGCAGCTTCCGCATCCCCAGCCACATCCCGGAGCATACCAAGGTGCTTCACAGCGAGGTAGATCAGACGAAAATGAGCCCGTAGGGCCTCCCGCTGTTCCATAGGCAGAGTGTGTGTCACATGCCTCACCCTACCGCCGGACCTCCAAAGAGCAAGCGAGACGGCATGTGTCCCGCACTTTTGGTGCTTGGCAATTTTGAACCACTTAAGGTTCGTGATGCTAGCAATCCACTCGGGCTGGGCTGCCAATTGGGGATGTGCGCGGCATGCCGCGCACCACATCACCCCGTTCTCATACTTTAGCCAAGGGCGCCCTGATTGCCATGAAGTGTGGAATGTACAAGTTTTGGTAGGGGGAGGGCAAGGCGGGCATATGGGTTGAGCACATTGGAGACACGAACCATCAAGCGCACATTCAACATGCACATGGCATTTGCATTGCTTGCATTGTTGGGTATCAGTGTTACCCAAAGGCTTTCCACAACCTCTACAGGCACACGCAAAACACCAATGGTGCCCCTCACCCCCCACCGTGACAAAGCAATGCTCATGGACACCCCGCTTGCATTGTGAGCATGAGCTTGGCACCCCACATAGTCTGCCGCGGCAACTACTACAATACGACGAACCCAAAACTTCGACAAAGTTGCCAATGGATTGCGTCGTAGTGGGAGGGGAGGCGGCTTGGGACTGTGGGGGTTGCTGTGGCATGTATGAGAACTCAAAGCCATTGCGGGGCTTGGAATTCTTTGCGGCGCGCTCGATCTGCACTTGCTGCAAAGTCGAGGGCACACCTTCGGCCTTGATGTGGCGGAGGGCGGCAGCGGGTGTAGCGAATTCTTGCCACTCAGCCTCCGCTTCTTGCTTGCGCACCCACATCACATGACAAAAACTGCTACAACAAACAGCAATGTACAAGCTGCACTACAAGCAAGCCAATTGCTAGGGGGAATCTTTGCACTGCGCGCGCACTGCGAGCTACTTTTAGACTATGTTCCCCCCAAAGAACCCCCAAGCACACCCCTTGGAAACGCCCTTGGAATTAGGTGACCCAAACTGCCCCAGCTCAAGAAAGTTGCAAACTGGGGTACACAGTACCACTCTCGCTCCTTTAAGGGCGATCTTGGTCAACACCCTAGCAAGTTGGGAGAATGGGGAGTTAGCATAGCACAACCCCATCGATCTCCAGTAGAAGCGATGGGCGTTATTGAGGTATCGCGAACAGTAGAGCTGCATCATATGCTGCTCCTTACTCGCGAACAACTCCACTTGCACTTCATTCAGGTCTACCACCCCTGCATTCTTGGGGGTCCCCAACAAAGGGGGACAAAATAAGAAGTCAAAACGTACGCTAGGGGTCACCATGATGCCCCTAGGGGCCCCTCGTATCTCAAAGTATGGGTCTCTAGTACGGCCACGCCCAAATAGTTGCACTGCGCGCACACTGCGCTTAAGGCTCCCCCCTAACTATGTAAGTCTTATAACTGCAAAGTACTCGGGGTCGTTGATTAACACGGAAATTCTTGCGACCCCACTGCTTGCGCGCCCACGTCACATGGCAAAAACTGCCAAAACAAACAGCAATGTACAAGCTTTACTGCAACTAAGGCAATTGCTAAATGTGTCAATCTTATAACATGCAAAATACTCTAGTTCGATGGGGGTAAGGCGCACTATGTAACCACTGGCGTCCGCCCTTGCACGCACCACACTCGAGCTGGGCTAGCTCTCAAGGGTGGGATCTCCAGCACGCTACAAACGACATTGGTATAGCACCTCGTCTTGCGGACCTGGCGCTCAAAGCATGGACAATTTGATGAAGGTAGCTAAATCTCTAAAAAGGTTGACACATCAAAGAAGAATTTACAAAAATCATGTTCAATACTCACAATTCTAGACCTCCTAAATATCTAATTGTCCAGCTAATAACATGCAAAGCACTTGGGTTCCTCAATTTACACCGAATTTACAGAAATTTACAGAAATTTACGCCACTTTTCGAGAAATTTACAAAAATTTACGTAATTTACAGCGCAAATTGGATTTGGCCCCCGCCCCCCCCACCCCCATTATTCCCCGGGCTGCCACTGGCGCCAGTTCTGCAACTTTTCCACGCAGCGCCTCCCCCTTTTCTAGCCCTTGGCACGTTTGTCGCCGATGTCACCTTGTGTCATGCACCCCGTGGATGTGTGTTGTGGTTCGTGTTGTGGATTTCTTTGCCTCGCCCGCAGAGGACGGCTCAGCTATCCTGGGTCGCCCTCAGTTTGTGGCGTTGAGCGCCACTGCCATAAATTTTTGGCTGCGGGGTATACGTCTGTTCCTTTCTCCCCGTGCCGTGTAGGTGAATTGTGTTGTGTTCGCACAGTACGTTGCACGGCATTGCAATACCGGCACCCACCTACATGTTTTCTGTGACATTGTTTCACCATGCTTGTTCTTTTCTGCACCGTATGTTGTTACTCTTTTCGCCCGTGGTTTTGGTACAGGCACAACGTTAGCACAACGAGGCACAACATAGCACTGCAAGGCACCACCCTCGGGGTACGTTGCTGCACATTTTTGTGCATGTTTCCATCCTTTTCTAGCTATCCTTGGGTCGGCCGAGCCCGTGGAGCTGTGCTACAGCCCGTGGTCAAATTGCGACCTGTTTCCGTGCAGAAGCATGTCTCCCGCTTGCACCGCCCCCTGTGTGGGCACCTCCCTGGGAACCTGGGAACTGGGCCTGCAGTTGGAGATTCCCCCAGGTTGCGCTGGACCCGGTGTCTGGTTGTGGGCAGCCTGTAGTACAAGAACCCCCTAGGCCTCATTTGCATGGGGCATGGGCGTTCTTGCACTGATCTGGAAACGGGTACCATTTTTGGTGCCGTGTGTCCTGCGCGTCGGCGGATAAGGTTTGTTTCCATCGCACTTGCCGTCCCATAGGGGCAACCACTCAGAGTTGCCCTGCGGCCCGCAGGCAACAGAGCTCACTCATGGATGCCTTGCCGGGTGAAGGCCTCCGCCATCATGCACGGGAGTCCTTGCGCACACAAGGAAGTGCTACCCGTGCGCAAATAAGTGCTGCCTGCCCAACATAGGGTAGACGACGCCAAGCAGACAAAGCTTACGGTTAGCATTCGGGTTAAGAATCAAGACCCACCTGTTTTTGCACCACACCACACCACACCACACCACACCACACCACACCACACCACACCACACCACACCACACCACACCACACCACACCACACCACACCACACCACACCACACCACACCACACCACACCACACCACACCACACCACACCACACCACACCACACCACACCACACCACACCACACCACACCACAAACACCACACCACACCACACCACGCCACGCCACGCCAGGCCAGGCCAGGCCAGGCCACGCTGCTTGGTGGCTATTGCCACCTGGAGGCTGGCTGCTTGGTGGCTTTTCCAGGTGCTGCCAAGTGGCTGCAGCCTGCTGCCTGCATGCTACTACCTGCGGCCGCTATCTGCTGGCTGCTGAATGCTTGCTGCTGTCCACTGTTACTTGGCTGCCAGGCAGCCGCTGGCTGCTGATTGTCAGCGTGACTGATGGCTGCCTGGTGGCTGCCGCCCTCTGGTTGCAGGCTGGCTGCTGGCTGCTGCTTGGTGGCTGCTGCTTACCGCCTGCAGCCCGGTGGCTGCTGCCTACTGGCAGCTTGGGTCTGGCCACGGGCTGGCTTCTGCCTGCTGGTTGCTGTTTGTTGCCTGGTGGCTGCTGGCCGCTGGTTGCTGCCCACTGACCGCTGGCTATTTTGTGGCTGTCGCCTGCTGGCTACTGGCCGCTGTCCAGCGGCCTCTGCCTGCCAACTGCCGCTGTTGGTTGCTACCTGTGGACTGCTTGCTGCTGGCCAGTGGCTTTTGCCTGCTCGCTGCTGGCTGGTGCACCACCTGTTGGCTTGTGGCCGATGGCTGTGCTGACTTCTAGCTGCTTGTCGCTGGCTGCAGCTGGCTGGCTGCTTGTGGTTGGCTGTTGGCTGCTGCCTAGCGGCCGCTATACGGTGGTTGTTGGCTGCTGGTGCTGGCTGCTGCCTGGCCGCCTCGTGGCTGCTGCCCACTGACTACTGGCTGCTGGCTGCCTGTTGGCTACTGGCAGCCACTTGTTGGCTGTTGCCCAGTGGCTGCCATCCGCCGGCTGCTGCCCGCCGTCCTTTGACTGTCGCCTGGTGGCTGTTGCCCGATGTTTGATGGCTGCTGGCCGCTCCCTGGTGGCTGCGGTTGCTGCCCGGTGGCCGCTGGCTACTGTCTGGTGGCCTGGTGGCTACTGCCTGGGCTGCCGTCACCTAGCGGCTGCTGCTTGCTGGCTGCCGGCTGCCAGCTGCTACCTCGTGGTGACTGCCTGGTGGCTGCTGCCTGCAAGCTTCCGGCCTCCACCTAGTGGCCACTGCGCAGTGGTTGCTGCGTGCTGGTTGGTGGCTGCTGGTGACTGCCGACCTGCCGCCGCCTGCCGTGCGCTAGCCGCTGTCCAGTGGCTGCCGGCTGTGGACTGCAGACCACTGGCCAGTTGCCGCTACCCCCACCGGCAGCAGTTTGCTGGCTATCGTCTTTAGCCTGGTGGCGATGCATGGTGGCAGCCGCTTGCTGCCCGGTGGCCGCTACCTGCCGGCTGCCGGCTGCCGTGTTTTCTCAACTGCTGCCTCGATGTTGTTGCCCGCTGGCTGCCAGCTCTTGGCTTCTAGCTAATGGTCATTGCCCTGCGGCTGCTGGCCTAGCCTGTGGCTGCTAGCTGCTGTGTGGTGGACGGTGCCTAGCTGTTGCCCAGTTGCTGCTGCCTACTGTCTGCCGGCCGGCTATTGGACGTTGGCTGCTTGCTGCCTGCCCTTGGCCACGGCCTAGCGTCTTTTGGCTAATGGCTGCTTGACGTTGCTGAGTGGCTGGTGCCGGGCAGCTGCCGGGCCGCTAGCGATGAGCTCGTGCCTGGTGGCTGATGCCTATTGGCTGCTACCAAGTGGTCGTCGACCGCTGTGGGCCGAATGCTGCCTGGAGCAGCTGCTGCCCAATAGCACTCACGGCAGGCTGGTGGTTGTTGTGTAGTGGCTGCTGCCTGTTGCCTACAGGCTGTTGGTTGCTGTCGGCTAGCTGTTGGCTGCCGGCTATCGACTGCTGCCAGGCAGCCGCTTCCCGGACCCGCTATCCGGTGGCTGCCGGCCACTGGGTGCCGGCTGTCACTTGGTGGCTCATGCCTGCTAGCCAATGGTTGCTGGCTACTGGCTGCTACCTGGTGGCTACTGCTTGGTGGCTACCGCCCGCTAGCTTCCAGCCATTGCTTGGTGGTTACTACCTGCTGGCTGCTGCCCGCTATTGGTGGCTGGTGGCCGCTGGCTACTGCCTGGTGGACTCTGCCTGCCAGCTGCTGCTGGGTGGCTGCTGCTTGCAGACTGCTTGCTGGTGGCCACTACCCACCATTCGCTGCTTGCCGGCTGCCAGCTTCCGTCTAGTGGCGGTGGCAGCCGCCCGCCACCTGCTGGCTACTTTCTGCTGGTCTGCAGCTGGGTGGCTGCTGCCTGGTGGCCTAGTGGCCGCTGTGTGCTAGCTGCTTCTTGATGACCACTGGCTGCTGGCTACCAGCCGCCTACTGCTGGCTGGTGGCCGCCGCCAGCCGACTACTGACTACTGGTTGCTTGCTCCTGCCTGGTGCCTGGTGCCTGGTGCCTGGTGCCTGGGCGGCCCTCAATTGATGAGCCAGACAGGAGAGCCCAGAAGATGCCCCCTGCCCTGCCCGCAGAACACAGGGGTTACGGTCAGCTTAGGGTTTTCGGTTCAGGGCCCACCCGCGTGCAACACATCCCGGCCATTGCCTTTTGGTAATGGCGCCTTCAGCACACCACACCACACCACACCACACCACACCACACCACACCACACCACACCACACCACACCACACCACACCACACCACACCACACCACACCACACCACGCCACGCCACGCCACGCCACGCCACACCACACCACACCACACCACACCACACCACACCAAACCAAACCACACCACACCACACAACACAACATACAATACAACAAAAGCACACAACAACACAAAGCACGACAACACATGAACAGCACTGCACACAGCACCTTCCGCAATGTATGGGCTGCAGCCTTCTCTCTCTGGCTTAAGCGCACCTCCAGTTTGTTGACTCTGGCCTTGTGCTGTGCCACTTCATCACGAAGGCTGCCATTTTGTGTGGCAGAGTTGAGCAACAGCTGTCCAGCTGGGAGGTCCTTGTGTCCCCACGCCCGAAACTGCCACCCATTGGCCACTGCGGCAAGCTGCAAGTCATTGCGCAACGACTGCTCCATCAACTGCACAATGACAGACGCATCCATGAACCGGTGGTACAGCACTGGGCCTTCTCAGATGCTGAAACATGTTCAACAAGTGAGCCCCGGACAGTCGTGGCCTCCTGGCTGTCAGACAGCCACTGTCACGATGACACTCCAAAAGGTGGAGCATCCACTTGTGGGTACGTGTGGGGGATTTCGGGGGCTACACAGCACGGAGGAGGTGCAGGTGCTGTGCCCAAAAAGGTGTGTACTAAATATGGCCCAACAAGGTTTTCCCTGTGGCAAATTCTATTGCCTTCGGCAGTGCACCTTAAAAAGAGGCTGACAGTCAGCCAATCAGTCAGTCAGTCAGGCAAGCAGTCAGTCAGACAGTCAGTCGGGCAAGCAGGCAGGCAGACAGAAACACACAGTTTGGGTTTTTTCAGTGGCAGACTTGGCATCAAGCAGTGGGGAGAACAGATACTGCCAGAACAAGCAATGGTCGAGAGACCGGTCTGGTCTGCCCAATCTGGCCCTGGTTCAAACCTTGCTGAGCACAAACTTCTGAGCACAAACTTTTGACCCCCCCCCCAAAAAGTGATATCCAGTTTCAGGGGATAAAGGCCTCAGAATCAAAAAATCCATTGAGGGATTGTCTTATTGGGCAAAATAGTGATTTTACAAGGGGTTGGACATCAAATGCCTTGGGGTATGCTACGCGAATGACCCCCCAAAAGGGGGCGGTATACGACGCCCGCACCTGCGCTGGATGTAACAACCTCTCTTCGAGGTGATTTCAATTTTTCCCACTATGGCCATTTTGGTCGGAGGGGGGCAGGGGGGTGACCCTCATCCTTGCGGGAAAGAAATTATGCACAGGCCTGAGGAGGAGGAGATGCAGCCATATGGGGCCGCCGGACAGCCCCAAACAGCGGGTGCCAGTTTGTCGCTGGGTGCTGGCAGTGGCTGCTGGACTCCCTGTTGAACCAGCATCCCCCCCCCCCTCCAATCAGGCCACCAACCCAACAGAGTGGGCTACTTCGGATTTCGGCAGCACAGGGGTCGGACCCATGGACGCCTTGAGCGCCCCTGCTCCCACATGGACCCCCTCTTGAACCCCCATCCACCAAACCCGAATAGCTCTGCCCTAGACTCCAGGGCCTAGGCCCCTGAGGCTGTGCTGACGGCCAGTCTTGTAGGCCCTATGCTAGGGATGGGCGTCGCACTGGGGTCTTCTACACGACATAGCAGCTCTGGTCGCCTTACCAAAAAGTAGTCATTTGAGGCAGCATACCACTAGCCAGCTGGAGCACCGCATGCTTACACATTGCACCCTGCCACCTCCCCAAGTTACACCACCAACCAATGGAATGGGTGACCAGGGCTGGACCTCCTGTCCCCCACAGGGGGTGTGTTGGCACTCAGGGGACTCGTGGTTTCGCTGGCACTGGGATTGGACTCTTGGTCGACGGAAGACGGGGCCTCGCAGGAAGGGGAGGGAGTTGGGGGTTGGGGGATGGGGGGGACGGTCAGACCCCTCCCCCCCACCACCTCCCATCACTGCCCCAGCCCGCACTTCCCTGACCCCGCACTCCCTGACCGGTGCCCAGTCACACTGCTTCACTCCCACCATGTTCTGGTGGGTGCCCATTCCGGAACCACCACGGTGGTGGCATCAGGAGACCACGGATGGGCAGACACCCCCCGCCCTGCGCACCCTGCACACCCTGGGAGGCTCAGGGGAACACACACATACACATACACACACACACACACACACACACACACATACACATACACATGCACACACATATACACATACGCATCACAACCACGGGGGCCGCCGCCAGCCAATGTGTGACCCCGAGGGGTGTGCGACAGTTTTGGGGGCTGTAGGGGGGGGGACCCCTCCCCCCCCCCCCTTGGTTGACCCAAACCTTGGGGGTCAGCGGGTCAGGCGGTCAGCCGCCGGGCTCCCCGGGGGGGGGAGGGGGTCCGTGGGTACCCCAACATACATACCTCAAAATGATCCCAATGACACGCTGATCATTTTGAATACGCACAAGTGGGGTAAAAATTTTTCAAAAAAAATTTGCCCATCAACTCAGGCTCCCATCAGCCAAGGTCCGACCTGGAGGCCGGGTCGGGGTCAAAATCCTTTTTTGTGCTTTTCAGCCATTTTTGAATTCTCCACAAAATTCTGATTATTTTGAGTACAGACACATAGGGTCGAACACCAAAATTTCCCCCTGCCATATGCCTAAAACAAAATCTCCGGCACCTCCGGCACCCACAAAACCCATTGTTCTATACAACCATTTTGGGGTCTGTAGAGGGGGGGGGGGTCCCCCCCCCCCCCCCCTTTGGGGTTGGGTCCTGACCAGGATCGGCCCCCGTGATCACAACACATGCACTTCTACATACAGACACCTTCGCACACAGACCCACAGGGGGTGTTGTTGCACCGTGCGCTCGCCGTGCTTGGCGCAGCCCCCGCTGCGTCTAGCGCTCTGTAGACCCATAGACCCTCAGCGGATCGCGCTGCTGGAGATCGCCCGGCTCATGGCATCGGGAGCACACACCATTGGCAGCCCTGCAGCCAAAATGCCTGGAACTGCAGCAACTATCAGGTGCCAAACACCGGTAAACCATCCCAAGAAGCACCCTCCCATAAAGTCCCACACAACACCACAAAACCATAGTTGCTTATATTCCTGGAGGCCTATGGACGGTTGTTCATTCCCAGACGTATGCAAAGATTGCATCATGCGCCCCACGCCAAGAGCCACCCCCCACCCACCCACCCACCCACACGCAAGCACAAAACGTCCAGGGTTACTTGTGTGTGTTTCGCATGCAGCAGTCGTCCTGAGCGCTTGGACTATCTGTGCACAGGGCATTTGTGGCAGGTGCGCTAGGAGACGGTATGTGTGTGCATACCTGATGCGCAAATGCCACGGACCTCAGCCCCCGCAAACGCTGTTATGCCAAACCTGCCCCCTGTGTGACATTCCGTACGGTTGTTGCTCCTTTACGGGGCCCTGGACAGTCACCCGTTCTTCCCTTCACATGTTGCGTCGGGTTGCTGCTTTCTGTCGGCCGCTGCGGCCGGTGCTCTTGCTGGTGTCGTTTCCGCGTTCGGGGAGCCCAGTAGTTGGTGTGTTGGGGCTGTGCTGAATGTGGCATGGTGTGCCGTTTGTGCGTCAGCGGTTGAGGATGTGCTGGTTGTTGGCGGGGTCGTTTGACTGGTTCTGCTGTCCACCCGCCTCTGTCCACAGGCCATCCGTAGCCTGCCTCGCTGTGCTTCTGTGTGCGTGAGGCCCAGGTGCCCTGTTCCTCCACGCGCTGTCCCAGCCGTCCACCATATGTCCTTTTCCCCCTCACGGCTGGTCTGCCCCTGATGGGCTCCCGCTCCTGTTGCGCAAACAGCCCATCTGGGCTGCGGGAGACACCCCCCACCTGATGCCGATTGAGCAGGGGTTGCCCTAGCACTCGGTAGCGACGGGGCTGGCTGGCCAAGCCATCCCCTTTATTGTCGCTGCCTCCCATGCGCACGCTCTCCCATCCCCTCCATTCTGGTTCCCTGTTCCCGTTGTTCTGGTTGCCTCTCCTTCCTTGCTGTGCCCGTCCTCCTTGTCTGTTGTGCTCGCCCTTGTCCCTCCTGGTGTGGCTCCCGCGATCTGTCATTCTGTGCTGCTCCTCCCCCTGTCTGTTGGCGCTCCTGGGTGCCTTGTCGCGTACCCCCTCCTGTCCCACCTGCCTGCCCCCCCCCCCCCCCCCCTACAAGGATGTCACATCTCTGTACACTGTGGACTGTCCCGTGCGCGGTTGGCTGGTCACGGCCCTATTGCCACCCCCTTGGCTGGCACCTCCCGGCACGCGGGGTGCAGCCCCCGCCCTTGTGGAGTACGTGGGCACCTTGTAGAGGGAGGGGGGGGGGGGGGGCTGTTTGCTGATGGCTTGCTCGGCGTGCGCCACATTTGGTTGTTGTTGCAGTGCCGGCACCTCATGGTTCCCTTGTGTATTGTTGTGTGTCCTGTTGGGGCTCATCTCACTGCCGTGTGTGGGGCGGCTTTGTGCCCAGTTGCTTTGCTCGCATTCCTCCCAATTCCGGGCTCTTTCTTTTTCCAGCTGGCACGCTCACTGCTGCTGGTGTTCAGCGCCGGGGGGGCAGTATGTCGCTCCCGGGTTGTCCCACTTGCAGTTGGGTGGTACCAGGGGCACTGGGCACTTTTGCACATATCTCCAAATCTACAAACTGACCTGTCACTGGTGTTTGTTGGGGTCGTTCTGGGGTGAATATGGTGTGTTGTTGCTCTTTACCTTTATGGGCTGCTGAGGAGCTCCTTGTTTGAGGACTTCAGTCCGGGCTGTCTACGCCTCGGAGCTAGGGATTCGTGTGAGTCCACCCCCTGGTTGGTCGTGTACAGTGACCACCAATGGTTTGGACGCTGTGTCTCATAAGCGTGCCCAAGGCCCCTGCACGAGGCCTTGGTGACAGAAATAAGCTACTCGCGGGCAGTAAATGTTTTAGGTCGCTGCCCAATGGACAACCGCGTAGCCGGCTACCAATCCCCCGCAGGGGCGACCCCCTTACTTAGGTTTGGGTTGCCTTCTCCTCCCACTGTAGTCGGGATGGTGATGGCTCCCGGGAGTGCATCAGGGAAGCATTCCTTCTATGTTGTGTGCACGGGGGGGCCGTCCCCTCGTTTTTAGACGCGACTCCCCCCCCCCAGTAGAAGTGGGCCGAAGGCCCCTAGGGGGGGGGGGGGGGGGGGGGGGGGGGCATTGGAGGGGGGTTTCAAGGAGGGGCGATGGGGGGGGGGGGCGGTCGGGAGGGTCAGTTGGGGGGGGGGGTCCAGGTGGGGCGATTTGGGGTGGTGGGGGGCAGGGCACAGGCTCCCGTTACCTCCCCTTGGCCTCCCTCTGGGGTGAGAGCTGGGGCTAGGGTTAGGGCTAGGGTCACCGAGCTGGTGGAACCAGTCTTGGTTTTATAACCCTTTTTAGGGTCTAGGGTGGACCTACCAGGTTTAGCAGCAGCAGCAGCAAGCAGCAAGCAGCAAGCAGCAGCAGCAAGCAGCAAGCAGCAGCACGCGCGAAATGGGTAAAAATCAGATTTCCGTCGTGGTGCTTCAGATTCGGGTGAAATTTTGGTGGATGATACCTATGGGTGTGAAGTACAATCACACAAAGTTTGAGCAAGAAACTCAACGGTGGCGGCCGGGAACGGGATTCGCAAGTGGCGGACCTCAGTTTCAGAAACTGCAGTTTAGGGCCAAAAACAGCCATTTTGGGGCCAAAAAAAGCCCTGGAACACATTCAAAACGGCCAAACGAAGGGAAACGGTGGGTACACTCCACGTGCGGCTTGACTTCCCCGTGTCAACGAGCTCTTTGCGGCCCTCTAACTCCATGATATGTCCCGGAAACGGCCCAAAAAGGCCCCCAGAAGCTCCAACTTGCCGACAGCCACTAACCAAGAATAGGCCATATCTTTGGCTACATGGCTCAAAATGCGATTCCGAGGGCACCTACTCCACCCGCAACCCCCCACGTTTTGTGGTTTCCACCCCTCAGAATTGCCCAAACGGACGCCTAGACCCCAATAACTAGGCCCACTAGGCTGTGGCAAGCTGCAAGCTCAAGCCCAAACAGGTGGGTACCCAAATGGGTCCACAGGGTCCGAAAGGGGTAAAAATATGACTTTCCGCAAAAATGATCCTAGACCATGTGCGACGCTAAAACAAGTGTTTTTGGACTGTTTTGAGCTTGTGGTGGCCCATTTGGGTCCTCCAAAAATCCCAAAATGCCTTGAAAATGGGCCGTTTTGGGACCAAAAATGGGTCAAAAATGGGTCAAAAACACATTTTTCCAAAACTCATCGTAGACCATTTGGGGTGCACACAAGGGTGAAATGAGCCCATTTTGAGCCCATTTTGGGGCATTTTGGCCCCTGAGAAGTCCAAAAAGCCTTGAAAGTGGGCCTCGTGGTGATGGGGTTCAGGTGCATTTCACTTTGTCAAGAGCCATCAATGTGTGAATCATTCTTGATGTCCCTCACCATTCATATCTAATGTTCCCTCCCCCACCAGCTCGGTCCCAATATTCAGTCTTGATTAGGGTTAGGGTTAGGGTTAGGGTTAGGGTCACCGAGCTGGTGGAACCAGTCTTGGTTTTATAACCCTTTTTAGTGTCTAGGGTGGACCTACCAGGTTTAGCAGCAGCAGCAAGCAGCAAGCAGCAGCAGCAAGCAGCAAGCAGCAGCACGCGCGAAATGGGTAAAAATCAGATTTCCGTCGTGGTGCTTCAGATTCAGGTGAAATTTTGGTGGATGATACCTATGGGTGTGAAGTACAATCACACAAAGTTTGAGCAAGAAACTCAACGGTGGCGGCCGGGAATGGGACTCGCAGGTGGCGGACCTCAGTTTCAGAAACTGCAGTTTAGGGCCAAAAACAGCCATTTTTGGGCCAAAAATGCCCTGGAACACATTCAAAACGGCCAAACGAAGGGAAACGGTGGGTACTCTCCACGTGCCGCTTGACTTCCCCGTGTCAACGAGCTCTTTGCGGCCCTCTAACTCCATGATATGCCGCGGAAGCGGCCCAAAAAGGCCCCCAGAAGCTCCAACTGCCGACAGCCACAAACCAAGAATAGGCCATATCTTTGGCTACATGGCTCAAAATGCAGTTCCGAGGGCACCTACTCCACCCGCAACCCCCCACGTTTTGTGGTTTCCACCCCACAGAATTGCCCAAACGGACGCCTAGACCCCAATAACTAGGCCCACTAGGCTGTGGCAAGCTGCAAGCTCAAGCCCAAACAGGTGGGTGCCCAAATGGGTCAACAGGGTCCGAAAGGGGTAAAAATATGAGTTTCCGCAAAAATGATCCTAGACCATGTGCGACGCTAAAACAAGTGTTTTTGGACTGTTTTGAGCTTGTGGTG
The DNA here is from genome assembly GCA_964036045.1 of Eutreptiella sp. 'Long Island Sound 2002'. Lineage (NCBI taxonomy): Eukaryota > Euglenozoa > Euglenophyceae > Eutreptiales > Eutreptiaceae > Eutreptiella > Eutreptiella sp. 'Long Island Sound 2002'. The sequence continues at coordinate 27,165,188 of OZ038396.1, read as the reverse complement.
GCCCATTTTGGTCCTCCAAAAATCCCAAAATGCCTTGAAAATGGGCCGTTTTGGGACCAAAAATGGGTCAAAAATGGGTCAAAAACACATTTTTCCAAAACTCATCGTAGACCATTTGGGGTGCACAAAAGGGTGAAATGAGCCCATTTTGAGCCCATTTTGGGGCATTTTGGCCCCTGAGAAGTCCAAAAAGCCTTGAAAGTGGGCCTCGTGGTGATGGGGTTCAGGTGCATTTCACTTTGTCAAGAGCCATCAATGTGTGAATCATTCTTGATGTCCCTCACCATTCATATCCAATGTTCCCTCCCCCACCAGCTCGGTCCCAATATTCAGTCTTGATTAGGGTTAGGGTCATGGGTAGGGTTAGGTGTAGGGTTAGGAGCAGGCTGAGGGTTGGGGTGGGCGTTAGAGTCAAGGTTGGGTTCAAGTATAGCGCTGGGGTGCTCCACCGCCTGGGCGGGGAGGGATGCTACGTGGGCAAGGGGAATGAAAAAAAAATTTTTCGGGCGCCTTCGGCGCCACCATATGTATGGTCAGTAGCCATTGACCCTTGGTAACTAAGTGGGCCCGGAGGGCCCAAAGGGGGGGGGGGGGGGGGAGTCGCGTACCGGGACCGAGGAGACGGCCCCCCCGTGGTTGTGTGTAAGTGTGGCCTTGGTTGTTGCGTGTGTGGTGGGCGCCGTGTTGGCGTTGGGGCGTGGGGTCGTGGGCCCTTGGTGATGCTCCACGTGCGTGCCTTGTTTGTGGGCAGCGGTGGTTGTGTGTGGGTGAAGTGCCCATGTGGTGGGTGTGGCCCCCACCCTGGGTGTTGGGTGTTGGGCTGGTGTTGGTGCTCGCGCCGGGTGGTGCGGTTGTCCTCCGCTATTGTTGTGGTTCACTACTTTGCTTTGCTTTGCTGTATTGTGCTGCGTACTGTTGTGTGCTGGCAAGTTTCATTGTGTGCCTCTGCCGGCTCCGGCTTGCTGCGCTACATTGTGTGCTATGCTGCCTCCGTGTTGTGCGCTATGTTGCCTCCGTGAGGCGTGGCGGCCGTGGCTACCCGGGCAGGGCCGCTCCCCCCGTCAGGGCCTAGTTTGGATAACCTCCGAAGCACTTGGATAGGGCCGCCCACCCATTGGTGGGGCCGAGTCCGAGCCCCTGGGGCTTGCCTTTGAGGCTTGTGCGCGTGCCTTGTTTGCGGGCGGCGGTGGCTGTGCGTGGGTGAAGTGCCCGTGTGGTGGGTCAGGCCCCCAACCTGGGCGTTGGGTGTTGGGCTGGTGCTGGTGCTTGCGGCGGGTGGTTTGGCGGTCCGCCGCCATTGTTGTGGTACACTGCTTTGCTTTGTTCTGCTATATTGTGTGCTGCGTGCTGTCGTGTGCTGGCAAGTTTCGTTGTGTGCCTCTGCCGGCTCTGGCGTGCTGCGCTGCGTTGTGCGCTGCGCTGCTTCCATCAGGCGTGGCGGCCGCGGTTACCCGGGCAGGGCCACTCTTCCCGTCGGGGCCGAGTCCGGGTAACCTCCGAAGTGCTTGGATAGGGCCGCCCACCCATTGGCGGGGCTGAATCCGAGCAACAGAGGAAATCAAGACTCGAACTAGGACCGAGCTGGGTCCTAGTCTTGTGTAACGCAGTGGAGATCACCGTTGAAGAAAGACCGCTTGCCTTAGAGATGTGCCTCGACGGTTAGGACGATTGTCCTGAAACACGGCTGGAAAACGGCTCATTTTCACCTCAAAATGGACCACCGTGTGGCACCACGGCATGCCATTTGCCATCATTTGATAGCCCCATCACCATGGAAGAACAACGGCCCTCATTGCAAACGCCCACTTGACACACCGGCGATCGTCCTGAGCTTTCAAGACGATCGTCCTGAAAACAGCCCCAAAACGGCCATTTTTGGACATTAAATCGGGCATAGAACTGGCTAGACGGCTCGAAACAGCACGAAACTTGTTTGTGGTGATGCGCGTTTGCTCCCCGGTCGTTTTGAGCCACTTGGATGCCGGTTTTGAGCCACGATGTGGTCGCAAGGACTTTTGGACCGCCTGCTGCTGCTTGCTGCTGCTTGCTTGCTGCTTGCTAAAATGTGTTGCTCACCCTTGGACCCTAAAAGGTGGTGTAAAACCTCGACAGGGTAAACCCAGCTCGGTAATCAAGACTCGAACTAGGACCGAGCTGGGCCCTAGTGTTGCGTAACGCATGGGAAATCACCGTTGCACAAAGACCGCTTGCTTTAGAGATGTGCCTCCATGGTTACGGCGATTGTCCTGAAACACGGCTGGAAAACGGCTCATTTTCACCTCAAAATGGACCACGGCGTGGTACACGCCTTATTGAACACCCATTTGCCATCCTTTGATAGCCCAATCGCCATGAAAGAACAACGGCCCTCATCGGAAACAGCTGCTTGGCGTAGCGGCGATCATCCTGAACTTTCAGGACGATCGTCCTGAAAACAGCCGAAAACAGCCCAAAAACGGCCATTTTGGGACACTAAATCGGGCATAGAACGGGCTAGACGGCTCAAAGCGGCACGAAACTTGGTTGTGGTGATGCGCCTTTGCCCCCCGGTCGTTTTGAGCTACTTGGATGCCGGTTTTGAGCCACGGTGTGGTCGCAAGGACTTTTGGACCGCCTGTTGCTGCTTGCTGCTTGCTGCTGCTAAAACGTGTTGCTCAGCCTTGGCCCCTAAAAGGTGGTGTAAAACCTCGACAGGGTAAACCCAGCTCGGTAATCAAGACTCGAACTAGGACCGAGCTGGGTCCTAGTTTTGCGTAACGCATGGGAGATCACCGTTGCACAAAGACCGCTTGCTTTAGAGATGTGCCTCCACAGTAAGGACGATCGTCCTGAAACACGGCTCAAAAACAGCTCATTTTCACCTCAAAAAGGACCACCGTGTGGCACCACGGCATGGTACATGCCATATTAAACACCCATTTGCCATCATTTGATAGCCCAATCGCCATGGAAGAACAACGGCCCTCAGTGCAAACACCCATTTGACACGGCGGCGATCGTCCTGAGTTTTCAGGACGATCGCCGTGAAAACAGCCCAAAAACGGCCATTTTTGGACACTAAATCGGCTGTAGAACGGGCTGGACGGCTCGGAGCGGCACAAAACTTGTGTGTGGTGATGCGCCTTTGCTCCCCGGTCGTTTTGAGCTACTTGGATGCCGGTTTTGAGCCACGGTGCCGCCGCAAGGAGTTTTCTTGCGTCTGCTGCTGCTTGCTGCTTGCTGCTGTTGCTGCTAAAACGTGTTGCTCAGCCTTGGACCCTAAAAGGTGGTGTAAAACCTCCACAAGGTAAACCCAGCTCGGTAATAAAGCGGGCATACAAGCAGCTCAGTGTCAAGCTACACCCAGACAAAAACGCGCACCACAAGGAGAAGGCTGAGGGCCGAGGGGTGTGCGACAGTTTTGGGGGCTGTAGGGGGGGGGACCCCTCCCCCCCCCCCCCTGGTTGACCCAAACCTTGGGGGTCAGCGGGTCAGGCGGTCAGCCGCCGGGCTCC
>OZ038396.1:26447494-26556494 GCA_964036045.1 Eutreptiella sp. 'Long Island Sound 2002' | reverse complement strand
AAATGGGTCAACAGGGCCCAATAGGGGCAAAAAGATGACTTTTCTCAAAAATGATCCTAGACCATGTGCGACGCTAAAACAAGTGTTTTTGGACCGTTTTGAGCTTGTGGTGGCCCATTTTGGTCCTCCGAAAATCCCAAAATGCCTTGAAAAAAGGCTGTTTTGGGACCAAAAATGGGTCAAAAATGGGTCCAAAACGCATTTTTCCAAACCTCATCCTAGACCATTTGGGGTGCACAAACGGGTGAAATGAGCCCATTTTGAGCCCATTTTGGGGCATTTTGGCCCCTCAGAAGTCCAAAAAGCCTTGAAAGTGGGCCTCGTGGTGATGGGGTTCACTTGCAAGCTGATTTCACTTTGTCAAGAGCCATGGGCGGGCGGCAGTGGGCGGTGGGCGGGCGGCGGTGGGCGGTGGGCGCTAGGTGTGGGCGGCGGTGGGCGGTGGGCGGTGGGCGGGCGATGGGCGGTGGGCGGTGGGCGGTGGGCGGGCGGCGGTGGGCGGTGGGCGGGTGGCGGGCGGCGGTGGGCGGTGGGCGGGCGGCGGTGGGTGGTGGGCGGTGGGCGGGCGGCGGTGGGCGGTGGGCGGGCGGCGGTGGGTGGTGGGCGGTGGGCGGGCGGCGGTGGGCGATGGGCGGGCGGCGGTGGGCGGTGGGCGGTGGGCGGTGGGCGGTGGGCGGTGGGCGGTGGGCGGTGGGCGGTGGGCGGTGGGCGGTGGGCAGTGGGCGGTGGGCGGTGGGCGGTGGGCGGGCGGCGGTGGGCGGTGGGCGGGCGGCGGTGGGCGATGGGCGGGCGGCGGTAGGCGATGGGCGGTGGGCGGTGGGCGGGCGGCAGTGGGCGGTGGGTGGTGGGTGGTGGGCGGGTGGCGGTGGGCGGTGGGCGGGCGGCAGTAGGTGGTGGGTGGTGGGCGGTGGGCGGGTGGCGGTGGGGGGTGGGCGGGCGGCGGTGGGCGGTGGGCGCCAATGTGTGAATGATTCTTGATGTCCCTCACCAGTCATAGCTGATGTTCCCTCCCCCACCAGCTCGGTCCCAATTTTCAGTCTTGATTAGGGTTAGCCCTAGGGTTAGGGCTAGGGTTAGGGCCAGGGCTAGGGTTAGGGCTAGGGCTAGGGTTGTGGTTGCTGTTAGGGCCTGCAGCCCTCCTATAGCCCTCCTTCAGGTCAAAATTTTTTCTTGTTGTTTTAACACAAATATGATTTCTCTACAAAATTTTGAGTATTTTGAGTATAAACACATAGTATGAAAAAAAAATTTGGCGCCTTCGGCGCCAGACAGTTTTCTCTAGAGACACTTGTTGGTGGCCGACCCGGCACCACTATCTTTCAAAACCCGGGGGGGGGGGGGAGGGGGGGGGGGGGGCTGGGGGGGTCGCATACAAGGACCGGGCCCGGCCACCCCCCCGTGCCCACACCAAGCACAATTTTCACAAATGTGACACCAGAACACGATGTGTAGGCAAAATTCTGCATGGTCTTCGTGCCATTACTGCCCATCAACAGGTGTGGAATAGAAGCCCTTTCCAGCCTTGCGATTCATCTTAAACAGGACCAATGGTGGCAGTCGCACGCTCACCAGTGGATGTACGTGACACCCAAGCCAGCAATAGCAACTTTATTTATGGCTGGAAACCATAGCAAAACAGATAGCATTGGGTTGCAGTATCAATCCGAATGTTGTTGTGAGCAAGAGGAACCATCACAAACATGAACCAGCCCCTCTTTCCCTCTACAAGCAACACAAAATCACAAGCGTTGAATTTCTGACCATAAAACCCATGGTCAGAAAAAACCATCAAAACAATGGTCACACGGTGTCTTCGTTCTTGGGCATACCTGTGCTTGCCCATAGAACAGTGGAAAGTTCAGCAATAGGTCCCCACCGACAGACCTACGCCCTCACATTCATTGTCACGAATACGGCGGCAGAGCCGCTGCCACAGATTGTCCGCGGATACGGCGCTACAAGCGCCGTCACACATTGTACTGCATTGTGCCACACAGGCCTTTAGGCTCTGTGGATGTGCTCTTGATTATCCCTCCTCCTCCTCTTGCGGGTGTCACTGACATCCATACTAAACCCTGCTGACAACTTCCTGCTGGTCCACTCCTCACTGTCTGTTGATTCGCCTCTGGCACTGTCACTGACAGACTGTCTAAGTATTCCGAGCTGGAGACCCCACTATCGCTGGCGTCCGTACCTCCACCTGAAGACATTTCCTCCAGCCCCAGCTCGTCCCACATGGGTCCCGCCCTCGGCCTCTTGGTCAGGGACCGTGTATTGTCCGGATGCAACTGACGGCCCACTTCCACCAAGGCATCCGCTTCGTTATTGCCCTGTACCCCCAGATGCGAAGGTACCCAGTGAATCTGTACCTGCTCTCCCGCCTTCTCCCGTTCCCACAGTATCGCCTCCCACAAATCCCTACTCGGAATCAATAACTACTGCAAATCCGTTGCCCCTCCCGTCGACACAGGAGTGCGTGCAGCAGTCCCCTCAGCTCTCCCCGGCTCACACTTTGCGTCTCCCCGGTTAGCACGTGCGCCTAGTCATTGCGCGGGGACCCCACCCCAAACCAGACGTCATACCCTGCCTGTGCCCAGCCCCAGAATCTTTGCGGAATAAGCCACCGTCAGAATTAGCCACTGTCCAACCCTCTTCGTCCAACTTCTGTAGGCGCAGTACAGCCGCATCTCTGTACCCCCACCCCCCCTTCTTCTCTTTCTGCTCTAGCTTATCCTTTTGTTTCACGGGCCTGGCATTCCTGGGTGGCTGTGGACGCCCATGAAAAATACGCGGCATCTGTGGGTCATCAAACCATCCATCCAAAATACCCACCATTTGTTGGAGATCCCTTCCAGAACACGACATATTCTTCTCCGAGCGCCACCGTCTCCGTACCACCGCCCAGCCCGCTATGAACTCATCCAACACCGAGGGCTTCCTCTGATACTTCGCCCGGCATCGTAAGTTCCACTGCACTTTCAGACCCACCCATAGCAGGAGCCTCTGGGTTGTGGTCAACAATAAAAGAGGACTGTCACGGATCAATCGGCTGGGCTCTATGCCGCCAGATTCGCTTGCGACAACCCCAAAGGCACGGCGCAACATATCAAACATAAACGTGGTGAAAAAACAGTGTCGAAACACATGTTCGTGATCCTCCACTTTTGGGTCCAATGGGCACAGCTTCACCCCCATCCGTTCCATCCTGGTGCCCACCGGAAGCTTTTTCCACAGGCATCTGCACACAAAATCCCTGTCCCATTTTGGCAGGTATAATCGCTCAAATGCTCGCCACACTTCTGGTGGCTGTCGCGCCGGATGCTGGCGTTGGTGCTGCATATACAGCAACATTTTCCTGGACGTCCAAGTATGTGCCCACTGCCCCAGTTCAGGCCCACAGTACGAGGGCGGGGAGTGGCACGCAGCCCTACGGAGTGATACGCAAGCCCGTGCTTGGACAGGGGGGGGGGGGGGTTACATGTGGCCATCTGCCTTGGCGGTTTGTGCTGGGCACAACCGACCACGCCAGCGGAATTCCATCCGTGCAATCCACCGCGGTAGGGGAACGCGGCAGTGCCTACCAAGGGCTTGCTGACCCTTAGATTGGTTCAACATTTGCATTGTGCTTTGGTCCGTTGGTGATCGGTGTAATCGTTATTCAGCAGTGCCACTCCGAGAAATCCTTGGGACAACTCCAGCCTGTATCACAGCCTGCAACTGTCCACAAGGTTCCTGGCCTTGGTATGCACATTGTGCTTGCGCTGGCCTGAGCACTAATTGACACCCACTGGCACTCCTTGATGCATGGCCTGTCACCCACACCCCGTCTGGCACCCATCCCTTGCAGGCTCCAAAAACACCGCTCGCATCTGTCCTGTCTCTGGGGACACACCTTCGGTCCCTCAAGACTGATGAAGCCATTGGAGGTCCAGCGCCCAGAGATGCTGCCAGAGAGGAATTTGAGTGTGCCGGTGTCCCGCAACACCGCAAGCCCCTCCACTTCGAGGGAGGCATCGTCCTCGAGAATTAGCTGTCCCTCCAGAACAAGACCTCCACTGCCCACCATCATGGGCACTTGCAGCAACAGCGAGGTGTCCTCGCCCCCCCGTAGAGTCAACGAGTTGCACCATGCGATGCTGGCGTGGACCAGATTCACTGCGCCTTTGTCGATCACGACTGTGGAATTGGAGAGGAGGGGCAGGACTAGGCATATGGTGATGCAGCAGCAGGACTGCGGATGTGGAGAGGGAGAAGCAGGACGGTGGATGTGGAACGTGAGGAGCGGGAAGTGCCTTGCCGGTTCAAGCAGAATGCTGCCATGAGCGTAAATGTCTCGCACATGGATGACTCAGTACGACCGGCTCACAAACACGCCTTCTTACATTCTGGACCACCGGACACGCGGGCAGCAAGACTACAGTCAGGTGGGGCGGCTGTGCCGGGACATGGCCGTGCTAGCGCAAGGACAGGGGGACGGATACAAGATGATAAAGCAACCTCAGAACGTCAAACGTGCTTTTCTGGAGCAACAAATTGTTCAACCGCAGTTCCTGTTCCTCACTGCCTCCCATCGCCGCCTTGCGCAAACAGCGGGCGGATGAATGCCGGTGCCGGTCAAGGACCAAACAACATAGCATGCCCCGTGCTGTCTGGACAATCTGCTGTCTACGCCCGTCCCCACGGCCCATGGCCAACAACACGATAGCATGACTTCAGCCCTGTACTTTAGACCCAACCTTTTCACAATTTAACTCCACTGGTGCAGGGGCTCGAGGTGTGGCATGTGTAGGACATGGTGTTGCCCTATATCCGCTTCAACAGACTTCAGTCGACAGGGCACTGTTTGGCCATACTCCGCTGATGGCCGTCACCCTCCGCAGTCGCTCTGGCACTCTCGACGGTGCATGGAGTAGAGTGGGCAGCAGGAAACAGGGCGCTGTTTGCATAGCAGGGGGGAGGGGAGAGGGGGCTATCAAATGGGCTCCAAATGTCGTGCTAGGCACACTCCCTTCGGAAAGAGAATGTGATCAGTCAAGGACTTGGGTCTACAGCTTCTCTTTGGGGAGAAACTGTTCTCCCCGGCTGCTTGGCCATGTCGACGCTGAAGGGCATGCCGTTCCCTCTGGGACCAATTGGCCAGGTCACTAGCCAGCGGTGAGGGAATGGGACGTTGTGTGCTCACTCAACCAGTGCACTCCAAAGGGGTGTGTGTCTCTCAACCCTTACAAAGCCGTTCATTGTTAGCGCGACCGTGCACGTCGGCTTTCACTTCACGCTGCCTGACTGCACCATGCTTTTTTGTTGGGTGCATCGGTACCTCCCATGCAGTCGCATCCCAGCATTCCCTCATCACCGCTTGGCTTGCTCTACAAAGGCTGATAGGGTACCGTGCAGTACAACTCAGGTCCAGTACCATGTTAGCAATATGTTTGATTGCCCTCTGGCTGGCTTGTTGGAGCTCCTATCCGTGTGGGAGAAGGAAGTAGTCAAGTCTCTGGGCAGGAGATCCTTTTGGCCATTATCCGACGTGCGCGCATGTGTCTGTTGCTGGAGAATCTTAGTTTTGGTCTACAGCGCAGATCGATCTCGTTTATTTTTCGTCTACTGGTTTTATTTTTTGCCTTTTTGTTTTTCACTTGGAATACTGCGTTTTTTGAGGTATACCATGGTGAATGAAAAAAAAAAACAACATCGTCTTCATCCTCTGCCATGCCTCCGCCGCGGGCCCAATCTACGGCTGGAAGGAAGACTGGCTCACACTCCATCTCGCCCAAAGCGTTGTCCAGTGGAGCAAGGCCGGTAAAAAAATCGCAAGCCGCACCAATTGTATCCAACAAATCTTCCATCATTGCCCGTCTCCAAGGAGACCCGGCCTTACCACCGTCATTGCATTTGCATGCCTCACCCTCTCCCAAGCCTTCTATGACGCCGGTCGAAGAGAGTCTTGCTACTCATCTCCCCGAGCAAAGCACTTCTTGTGATCAAAAAAAAGCGGATGAGAAAAAAAGACCTCGCCAACATCTCTTGAGGATGACTCACTGGGTGACATTGCGCTGAAGCGAAAAAAAGGCAATGCATCTATGGAGCCTCCTCGCGGTGAATCCGCAATTGGCGAACAAGACACTTCCATGTGTGAGCAAGAAGGAAGAAACGCACCGACGGCACCTAGTTTGGTAGATGCTACCGAAGGAGAAGCCGTGGTTGACGGAGACGGAAAAAAAAGTCAATCCACAACCTCCCCCACGATTGACCTTGTCGGTTTGCCCTTTACTAAGACCCCTTCTACCCTTTCTCAAGTGGAAATCGTGTGGCTCACACCACCGAGCTGAAAAGGACTAACAATTCGCGTCCTAGTGCTCCTCGCTCACTTGATGGACACCTTGCATCTTTAGAAACCGATGATGATGTCTCTGTTGGATCCAAGGAATCCACGAGAAGTAGGGCAAAAACCGATGACATGACACCTCATAAGATATTACGTCGTGCTTTCACGCCGCTGGCTCCCTTGAGTGTTGCACCATCCGTGGCTTCTACACTCGGTGAAGATAAAACCTCTCCGGTTGCAAACATGAGTTTCGTCCCTCTTCCTTCTAACCCCATAAAGAGGGCCAAGTCCTTCACTCCACACGGAGCGCTTCCCAACGGTTTCCCAGAGGCAAGAGACTTGTCCGCCGATGTGCACGCCAACAAATTGCCCATTCGCGGGCAATCCGGGTTTTCAAAGACGGATTTGATATCTAGTGACCCGCCCCTGTACCTAGACAACACACCACTACCACCCGCCGACTTGCTGAGGTCCCTAACACCCCCGCTTCAAATTTTATAAAGCGGGGACAGCCTCCCATACCCCGGATTTTTGCGCACTCTTTCAATTGCCGACATCCATGGTCTCGATAGGACCAAGCTCATCGGCTTGGTCTCCTTTCTTTTGTTGCCGGCTTTTTCGCCGTTTCAAGACGATGGGCCATTTTTGGCCCACAAAATCTACATAAAAAATACAGTCAATATGTTGAGGGAGGCCAAAAAGCAAAACAAGGTCACTACGGTGTGGTTGGCACATTCATCAAGGTCTAATGTGGCCGACGCCAAGCTTGCCACACTCTTGGTCTCATTCGAGGTTTTCAAACGCTCCCCGCAGCCCCTCAAAGCCGGGATCGTAGCCACTGCGGTGTTCAGGAGGTTCTTGGAGTTCAGTATGTATAGTCAGAGGTGCATAAGTGCTGGCTCTATGGTGGCCTGCTCTGCCTGCGATCTGTTCCGTCCTACTGCCTCCCCCTACTTGTGCACTTGTACCCTTGCTAAGCCTAAAAGGTCAAACCACAGTTAGGGTCCGTGAAGGCAGGATGCTCTCATCTTCCTGACAAAACAGGTATATCTGCCCTGGGCGACAAGACACCCTGGGTTGCACCCGTGACAAAACACGTGGCTGTTTTCCACTAGTACTACTTGACTGAAGGGAGTGTCAGCAACAACGTGTAAAGAAAACGTGTCGCATCCCCTGAAATGGGGTCACTTGCATGGAATAATGTCTGTTGAAAGTGCCTCGGCACTTCAGGCATCCCTGCAAACCAGATGTGATAATAATCCCCAATTCTGCCGGCTGATGTGGGCACTCTTGGACAGGCGCATCGACCTGATCCCATCCCTCCCACACTTGTACTTGTCGGTGGTGTGTCCAGTGATACATCTAGCACATTGGGACACCGAGCCGCGCAAGATTTTTGACTCTCCTTCCCCTGCACGATATGCCTCTAATAATTTTTCAGCTAACATCGTCAAGGGACACGTTCCCAACGTCGTGGAATTTTACTCACGCACTCACAGCGATGATCACCGCCCCGAAACACCATTCTTCACACCCACCTCGTCTCTATTCCAAATATGCCTCGATGTTTCCACACAAATTGTTCGCATGGTGGATGGGCATGAGACAAATAATATAGAAGTGGAATATAAGTGGATCTCTTCCACTTATGCTACTTATCAACGGGCTCTCTCCCAATGACTCCTCCACCAGGGGACCGGGGATTTAGGAGCCTCGTCGGTGCGTGTGGGCCCAATCAAATCCAGGAGATTGATGGGGGGCGTTGGAGAGAGACCCGCCAAGTTAGATTCATTGAGTGTGGGTGGGGGCAAGGAAGACAGACGCAATTTATCAAGGGGCTGGGAGATGCTGTCAACCAAATCGAGCCCGTAGGTGCCTGAAGTTATAAAAATGGGCCCTAGGAGGGTGGCTCCATGCGCAGCATAGGCGGATTCATTCGCTTGGTAGCGAATGAGCAATAGGCCACGCTGTTGAAAAAGCTGGTGGAAGGGGACGGGTCTGAAGGAGGCAACGGACTTCAACACGTGTAGCAGGGAAAAAGGGAAAAGGGCGGAGAGAAGCGCACAAGGGCATGGGGTGGCTAGACTGAGCGGAATACGTCCCTAGCATGAACCCTCCGCTGGGTGACCGCAGAAATGACGAGCATGTCGCCCAGTTCCTCTATTTCTTGGATGGTGGGTTGTAAGAGGATTTTCTCTTTCACCATGACAAGCAAGTCATACTTGTTGAGGAAAATTGCAAACTCAAGTTTTTTGGAGAGATGAGGATTCATCTCTATCGCCGTGTGTATTTCATTGGCGGGCATTTTGCCACGCCGCAGTGCGTCCTTGCGGTAAGGGGGCTGGTGGGTGACTATTACCAAGGCCTCTTTGATGGATGAGTGTAGGAGGCCGAACCGGATGTCCATATTAGCCAGAGCCAATTGCTCTTCATAGAATTTGGCGAGGACGTCGATTGGTACGTGAAAATCGTACACTTGATAACCCCCGGGGGGGGAAGAGACAGCAACAGGCCAATGGGCCTTGGTGATTCGCGGGGCGGTGAGGTTGTGGAGGTTGACCAAGATGATGACCGCATGACCTCACAAGTCAAGCGAAGCCGCAATGACTCCGTTTTCGGGTGATGCCTTTCTGCTCTCCCGCCCCCCCCCTCAATGTAACTCCCCCGCTCACGGCTCCATTCTCCACCTCTGCACTCCTTTGCAGCACTACACCAATGTCCCGTTCCGTTGGGAACCCTCCTTCAACGTCCGCGTCGAGTAGTTGGAACATACGAGGACCTGGGTCGCAGAGCAGCCCATCAGATCGCTAAGTAGTGTGGGTCCCAATCTGGAGATCTTTGAAAACTATCACAAGAAGACTACAAATTCCAATAGGAATCATTGCGACTGTGAAAGACGGGCCGGAAATCGCTGCTGCGCACGTGGCAAATTAGGAGAAAACCTTGCCCGTGAAACTACCTCACTACTGAGACTGGCACATGTGAAAAAACGCGGCGCCGCGCCCCGCAATTTGGCTGCACCAGCTCTCTCCATGTGCAAAAAAGTACAATCTGGGTCTGGAACCGGCGGCGCATTTAGGGGCTGTGCACTATTGAATTGTACCACTGATCCTTGTCCATGTTGCCAGTTAAGTGATTTGTCCCTCCGGAACGGAAAGTTTTAAAAAAGCATGAGCGCCGGAGGCATCTAGCGCATTACGCTTTGCCTAGGCTTTCGACTGCATTGGTTGACCCCTAGGGTCCGAGTTTTTAAGAAAACTGGTCTATTTGAACCTATTTGGGGCCATACAGGCGGAAATACCACCCAAACAGATAGGAGCGAGCTTCGGGGGGGGGGGGCAAAGGAAGATGAAGTGTGACTTCAACCCCATTCATCCACAAGACTACAAACCTTCGAGCATTATAGAATGACATCCATAGGGGCAATTGGCTGCCAAATGGTCACATAAAATCTCAAAATTGCCCCATTGGAAAGCTGGGATGGCGCAGTTACATGCAACGGTGTATCTGAGAAAGCTGACGCGACGGCTTGACTGGAGCCCATGGCTCAAGTATGGGTTGGGCAACAAAAAGTCCGCCTCTACCATGGGAGCACATCCAAAGATTCACCTTTTCTCCATTTTTGATCATCAAAGTGCACGACATCCAACAAAAAATTGGTGTCCAATGCCTGCAAAGTTTTATTGTTCGGAAATGTAACATTCTTATAGGTTGTCTTTGGGTACTATAACGCCCTTTGTTGAGGCTCATTGCTACATTCTTCGACGAAAAATTCATTTGCAGTTGCATACTTTGTTGAATTGTAGTGACCAGGTCAAGCGAAAATGCAGGGAGGTTTGTCCACAGCAAAAATAGGGAGGGTTTGTCCACAAAAAGGGCTTGTGGTGGTGCTAGTGGGGGTTTGCACCCCACAAAACGGGGTTTTGGGAACCGAACAGGAAACAGAAAAAAAAGGTGCCACAATTATAATACTAACCCTCCCCCAACGGGGGTTTTGTCCACCAGGGGGGGGGGGGGCTTTGTCCACAACGGCAGGGGTTTTTTTGCTCCAAAATATGAAATGTACAAATGTGTGCAAAATCACGGATTCCATGAGTCAACATTTTTTTGTCTACAGACATGTTGTGGCTATGACCAGCAGCGGCTCGCCGGTGCATCCTGCCGCATCCAAACTTTTGCCGGTCAACCGATACGGACGATGATTGGTGGCATCCGACTCGGTTGTCCTCCTAGCAACGACGCCATTCCACCGCTCGGCCGTATTGTCCCGCACGGCCTGATTGAAAATACTCCTCACTTGGGGAGCCACGTTGATGCCTAGCAGCCGCCGGAGCCACAGTTGGTCCCCGGCAAGGAGGACCGCTGCCGGCACCCAGCCGTCGCACCAAAAAAAAAATTTGTAGCCAATAATGGACTGCAGGCCCTGTGTTCATAAAAAGGTGTTCATAATTTGTGTTCCTAATACGCGTTCAGAATTCATAAATCGGCAGCACGGCGCTTTATGACGGCAGTTTTCAAATTATGAACGCGCGAATTATGAACAACATATGAACACGAAAATGCAAACTACAAACCTGCAGCACCTGAGCCCAAATTTGGCCCAGGGCAACCATATCCTTGTCCCCCGTGACGGCCATGCCGATGACCCATAGGAAGGCGCGTGTTCTCGCCTTTACCACATGGTTCAATAGCCCAACCGATAGCTGCGACCAAGTGCCGACGCCGCAAGGATACCCGTCACCCCGCACCACAAAGGCCGCAAGCAGGTCAACAAAGCGCTCCACACATGCACGTCCTGGTATGCATATGCAGCAATGTTCGGCGGTTCCATTGATACGTTGGTTCCACGAGCACTTTTGCGTATGTACAGGTTGCGCTGATGTTTGCCTAGTTACCCTTTTCTGGCCGTGTTTTGTCGGCCAAAACCTCTAGCCCGCACCACAAAGGTGAGGGGGCGGGTCCAGTCAATGGACTGGCACAGGGCTGGCCGGGATTGCACGTATTGTGCCCACGACCGTAGGGGCCAACAGCGACCCGACGACGGGGGGTCGGCACATTCCACCGGGGGGGACAACGCAAGCGGAGCGGTCAATGACTTCCACGTTGCGTCAAATTGGTCGCGTGTGGGGATGGGCCGTGGGAAGAGCAGCCCGGTGCGAGCGGTGTAGGCATCGCCCCAGCGGGTGATGTACTCAGACAACACACGGAAGGCGGACCGGGGTGCACCCAACTCCAAAAGGAGCCCTATCAGATAGGGTGCGGGAAAGAGGGCCTCCGCATACGTACGGATGGCCTGCACCTTGGTTTTGTGGACCGCCGAAAGGGGAGCGTGGTCCATTGCCTCCGAGAAACGGGCCCAGTTGAGGGGGAGCGATGACATCCATTGGGCCAACAGGTCAGAACACTTGCTGTCCCGAAGACTGGTGGCACCACTAAGCCGAACAACCATCATGTTCAGCTCCGTGAAGACGGAGTAAGGGTAGGACATAACAAAAACTGTGGACAAAGAAGCGTTCATAAAAGCTATTCACAATTCATGGTTCATATATGAATCGTTCATATATGAAAAATGAATTATGAACAATACTACTTTTCATACAGGCACCTAGGGTCAGTGTGTAGGTTGCTGAACTGCATGCACAACCCATACAAGTCGTGGATAGAATCCTCTTGGCTAACACAATGATCCTCCCCAGGCTCCTATACAGGACAGAATGTCTGCCCCGTTCCACCAACCGGTTATTGGACCTCTCATCTGTTGTTGAGAGGGTTGTCCTTGGGGTCACCAGCCTCCCCCCGCTAGTCGCCAAGAAAACGCTCCACACTCACCATCGCCACGGCATCGGTCTCTCGTACTTTCCCGTCCTACACCCCACGCGTGTCCTTGACGCCCTCCACCGTAATTCTGGACTCCCAGAGTTTTCCACCCTCCCCTCCTCCTGCCCCATGTCACCCTTTAGTTTATTCCAGTCCGCAATCAGCAAGTTGGGAACTCCCACAGACCCCCCCCCCCCCCTGCCCATTCTATGGAAAGCACAGTCCACTATGCGAGAGGCCATATCCGTTCTGACTATCTTCGGCTTGACGGTATACGTCCTCCCTCATAAAGTGTCTCCCCATGCCACATACACGGACGGTAGCAAGCTGGGTGACCCCCCGTCCTCTGGGGCTTTGGCAGTGCTTCCCGGTGCCACCATTGCTGTTTGTCGTGTCCCAAGAATTCCTAACTCATATAAAGCCGAACTGGTAGGGATCCTCCTTGGCTTGTCCTTCCCCCCGATGGTCAACGCATCCGGCTGGATTGTCTAGCCGCAATAGCCTCCGTGACGAGTCGCAAACGCCCTGTTCGGCAGGCTTTTTGGATCCAACAGGTCCGGTCCTCTGTGCTAAGCAGAGGCCAATCCCTCGAGTCAGTGGAAGGACACGTCGGGCACGAATTCAATAAGGTGTCAGACACCTACGCCAAAGTCGGCACCGTCCTACCCCCGCCCCCCCCCCCCTGATAACCAAAAGTACACCCTGGGATATCATCTGTTCCGGAGAAAAAGTCCTGCCCCCCCCCCCCACAAGGTCTGGACACATGACCTAATCCCCTCCCACGCCCACAGTCACTTTCACCCCCTCTCCTGCGACCCCTCCGCACCAAGAGGCGAGCCTGGCACAAGTGGCTTTTTGGCACTCAGTCCGGGCCCTACGCCACCTTCTGGAGGGATGAAGTCCCCAAGGATCCCTGCCCGTACTGCCACCACCGCCACAGAAAGTCTAAACGGCCCCCTCACACACTGCACACCTTCACACCCTCTTGTTCAGGCATGGCTGGGAGCCTTGGCAACGCCCCCCCCTCCTACAGACCTGGCGCGACACGGCCAACCGCAGGGATCTGCGCATCATCGCGCGCCTGGCGCTTCCACAATGCCTATACCGCTTCCTATGTGTCCACCTAGGGGGTCTCAGGGAGTCCTTCCAGCAAAAAATCATTGACGCTGTCAACCTGGCGCTTGCCACTGACGCCCCCTTTCCCCCCCCCCCAGGTCTCCCTGCCCCTTTAATATCGCTGATTGGCGTGTACCCCTTGCGCAGTGAATGCTCACCCCACCCCCCCTTCCCTCCCTGCCCCCAACCTCGCTTCGCTTTATAGGCCCGTGCTCCCTCAGTACTCCGAGCCGTCCGCCGCCTGCTCAAGACCAGACAGTGCCCCCCTCCCCCTTGCCCATGTTCTGCCCGAGATGCTCTGCGGCCCACCAACGTTAAGTGCACCTTTGTGCCTATAATCTGCAATGTCGCCCCCCGCTTCACTGTCCGCCCCGTACCCCTCATTGCTTCCTTCAGAGCCATGTGATTGGCGGCTGCTGAGCATACCCCGTCGTGGCCTTGAACTAACATTGCTTCGCCATCAGAGCCCTGTACATACTTCAGGCTTCCCTCGACACCGAAAGGATCAAGTCTACCCTCTGTTCTACTTCCCAGCCTGCTACCCCCTGCACCCCACCCCCCGTGTACACCTGACCAGCCGCAGTATGTTTGACACTGTGCACCCGGACCCTAGCACTGAGAAGCCACAGCCAAATAGCCTTAGAGATCAACCTCATTTGCACTCACTGGCGACCGGGCGTCAGCAGATGCTATAAAAGAGTTAGGTACTAGAAAGCCGTTTGCCAGGAGGTATTCAGGAACTTTCCTACCCCTGTCCCCCCCGTTTGACTATTTTTCACAAGGAAAAGCCTGCCTTGCCTGGGCCCGACGCCCACGTTCCTCCCCTCCTCTCCTCCCACACCCCTGGGCTCGGTTTTGGCTTCTGCGCGCGTGCTTAGTACCCCCACGTGCTTCTCGGTCCCCCGGGGCCCTGAGTTGGGGCGATTGCTTGCATGTTGCCACCAATGTATTTTCTGTTAAACCTTCCATTGTACCCTCACCCGATTGCCTGTCCGCGGCCCTCCTTGCTAACCCTAACCTCCGGGATGGGGTTACGTTGTATGATGGGCTGGCCCTTCCTGATCATGGACAGGGCACATTGGACTGAGGACATGTATTTCAACAAAAAAAAAAAAGGGGGGGAGATCCTTTTGGCCATGGATCCCTTTCAGCATCAACAGCAAGTCCACACCAGCGCTCAGGCGTCCTCGAAATGCAGCTGCAGGAGATCGGGGGGGGGGGGGGTCAAAATAGACCTACCTTCTGGTACCGTACAGGCACCACTCAGTGCAAATCCGTGGTACGAGCGGCACGAGCAGGTCCCCGTCCCGCCCTGCCTCGCCCCACCCGCTCTGGGAGTACTCGACGATCCGTGAGGCACGAGGTGGGTGGGTGGTGTGAGGCATTGGCTGGGTGGATGCGTGGGTGAGGCATTGGGTGGGTGGGGGGGCGGCATCGGGTGGGCACGTCAAAAGTCAAGAGACACTGAGAAACGAGGGCAGGGGCCCATGTGCAAAACTTCTGATGAAGGCGTAATGCCGTCAGGCCTGTGGCTCTCGGAAAAGAACCCACCCCCCAAAACCTGCGCCTGTGCGTGGACAAGGGTCGAGGCGTTATGCCTGTGGAGACCGCCGGGAAGGGCTGTGCCTGCGGGTCAGGGCTGTGCATACCGGTGTCAGCGGTTCCCGGCACCAGCGGTGGTTCCCAATTCTCTTTCGTCTCCCAATTGTTGTCCTCAGGGGCGCCGCCGGTCCAGCGCAGGTCGGTGCAGGCGGCCGGTGCGAGCGCAAGGCAGAGGAGGAGCAGGGTATGCCTACATGTACACCATGTAGACATACCCGAAGGATGGTCACAACGAACACGAAACTGAGACATGGGAAGTGAAAGAGCATGACAGCCGCCCCTTGGCAGTTCCCTGCAGCACAGCTGGACAGCTAGACACATCCCACCCCACCCCACCCAACCCCACGCCATCCCACCCCACCCCACCCCACCCCACCACACCACACCACACCACACCACACCAAACCACATGGTACAGCACAAGACACCGTGACACAGCACAGCACAGCACAGCACAGCACAGCACCGCGACAGCAGTACCTGTGCAACCATCACTTGGGTTTGAAGATGGATTCTAGCTTGCGAACAAGGGGACACCTGGGGTCAGACTTTGCACTGCGGGTGCACTGCAGGTGCACTGCGGGGGCACTGCGGGCACATGTATCAAAGACCACCCAAAGGAGAAGGAGGGAGGAAACATCAAGCAAGCATGCTTGTGCAGCAACACAACAGAACAATGATTCTGAGATGTGTGAAACTCGTTGTTCTTACGGTTACAAATCCAAACTGCAACTATGCAGAGGCATACAAGAGGGGCACATGTTCAAATGACATGTGCCACACTCCGATATATCTTTATGACAGTGAGCACATAGTTGACAACAAACACCGTCATCATTTTCCTCATCATCTTCTGGAGCATCCTGTTGAGCCCACACAGACTTAGGCACATGAGGCCAAGGTCCATGGGGGAATGTTTGCCCGGCGCGCGCCCGCCGCGCTACTTTTCTATTAACTATCCCGACTTTAGACCCAGATTTACCCTCTCATGGAGAAGTCCCCCAAGTAGACCACGTTGCACCGCACACCTTCCCTACAAAGCACGTTGCATAATAAAGCAATAAAGCGACAAAGCGCGGATTGAGAGTCCTTAACCCCAACTCAAGGGGCCACGCAACAAAGCGTGGATTCAGAGATTGTCCCGGTTTCCTCAATAGCACCGGAAGGTTGGGGCCCAAAGGGGGAGTCTTTGCACTGCACGCGCACTGCGCGCTACTTTTAGACTATGTTCCCCCCGAAGAGCCCCCAAGCACACCCCTTGGAAACGCCCTTAGAATTAGGTGACCCAAACTGCCCCAGCTCAAGAAAGTTGCAAACTACCTTCCCTTCACATAACACACATCATGCACAACTGGAAAAGCCATGAACAGGCGTGGGTTGCACCATTTTTAGCGATGGAGGTTGGGTTGGGGCAAACTTGCATGTAACTTGATCCATGAATGCCCTTTCCCTTACGTACATGGTACCCACACGAGCCTTAATCGCGTCCTAGTATCGGACAATCGGACTTGCTTCAATACTTCCACTTCCCAATGGAATCTTTGGCCGTCCCATGTGTGCTTGTCCCCCTGAGTGGAAATGGCTCTTCGCCACTCTGCAGAGATATAATGTAAAGCATAAACACAATCAAGGCAAGAGAGTCGCAAACGGCATTGCGTGTAGTAAAGAGGGCGGAAATGCTACGTCACCCCTACATTCTCGGGGATCCCCAAACAAGGGGGGACAAAATCAGAAGTCAAAACCTCCGCTAGGGGTCACCATGATGCCCCTAGGGGCCCCTAGTATCTCAAAGTATGGGTCTCTAGTACGGCCAAACGCCCAAATAGTTGCACTGCGCGCGCACTGCGCTTGAGGCGCCCCCAAAAGAGGGCGGAAATGCTACGTCACCCCTGCATTCTCAGGGGTCCCCAACAAAGGGGATGAAATCAGAAGTCAAAACCTACGCTAGGGGTCACAACGATGCCCCTAGTATCTCAAAGTGTGGGCCTCTAGTGCAGCCACACGCTCAAATAGCTGCACTGCGCTAAGTGCGCCCCCTTAGTGCACCCCCTAAAAGGCCACCAGTGGGGTACGGGTCCAAAAAGATGCCCGGCGCGCACCCGGCGCTAACGTTCCCCCCATAGGGCCGATACCGAGTTTGTCTCCTGATACAAAATTGCGTCAAGTGTAGCAAAACACGGACATGCTGGTGCAAATCTCTGGCAGAACCCAGCCACACATTGTGGACAATCTTCCAATGCCAAAGGCGTGCAAAGAGGCGTTCCACCCCTGCGCAATAGAAACCATGCACATCATTATATTCTTGTTGGTTGTCACTCAATTTCTTACACCAATAAATGGCACGGCAGTATGGATGCGGCCCTTGTAGGGCCATCATTTACGGGGGTCCCCAACAAAGGGGGCAAAATCAGAAGTTGCTACCTCACCCGTGCATTCTCGGGGTCCCCAACAAAGGGGACAAAATCAGAAGTGGCTACCTCACCCCTGCCTTCTCAGGGTGACAAGTAAAATGGCACATCCCAAATGCACAAGAAGCATTGAAAACCCAGTTATGGACCAACAAACTTGTGGAAAAGGGCCAAAACTAGGATTTGAGTATTTGCCGACATAAAAAACTTTGCGCTGCGGGCGCACTGCAGGCGCACTGCGGGCAAGGCATACCTTGGGATTCAAAAACACACCATTCAAAAGGGCTCAGGGTGCTATGAGGAACCAGAGAGTACAAGCCGTCTTTGGGCTCCACAAAGTTGATACATGCAAAGGAACGCCAAATGGCGAAACAAGGTCATTAGCTCATTGTTGGTGTGGGGTTGTGGAAGTCGGCTGATCATGAAGTACCAAAGTTAATTTATGACTCGAATCGCGGGAAGTCTTGTGTGGTCCGGAGTAGCAAGCCCGCACTTTCAACCAACGGCAAATTTAAAATTCATTTATGGAGCACAATTGCCTTCCCTTGATCGCCAGCCGAAATTCGTTCGCTCATGGCGAAATGAATCTGACACCTTTTGCCAATGGAGACCGGTGCAATATGCGACACACTTGACATAACAATGCGCAAGTACACAAAGCGGCAAACGATGGTGTTATTGCCATATTGGAGCAAAGCTTGGACAAGCTCGTGGCAATGTAGTAGACCTGTTGGAAACCGGAGGTTGATGTGACAGGGCCGGTATCTATTAGTGTCATAAATCTGGTTACACACGCTTACATGGTGGCAAGCGGTGTCTTTGGCCAACATGAAAAGCTATGTGCCATCTCTTTGCCAACCCTGTGCAACTCATTGCCATTTCTCACGGACATTATTGTTCACGGATAGGCTGATGCTTTGTACACGATCACTCGGTAGCACATGTACATTGCGGCCCGTGTCCTTGGGATTTGAGACCATGAGGAGGCCGCAAATGCATCTACCGTTTGTACCGGGCCTCAACGCATTTTAACGCCATTTGTAAGTGGACAACAAAGCCACCTATCCTCAAGCAGAGGATTCCCTCCTCATCGGGCGAACACAAACATACACCCAGAAGTACCAACCAGCATACTCAGTCAGCCTTACGGCAGCCCCCCCCCCCCCCCCCCCCGGCTCGGATGGTTGTGTTCTTTGTGGGGAGCGCCCGGGGTGTCGAGGTGGGGGCCGCATATGAATGAACGAACTGCATATGGGGTAGTGACACGTGACGGTGATGAACGCCAATGGGTTGCAATTCGGGAGTTGTGATGGCTGCTGCAGGATGACTGATGGTTGTGAGCGGTTCTTTTTGGGTAGCCCCTTCTAACGCCTCCCCCCAATGAGCCTTGCACCAAACGCACCCACAAATTACCGCAAATTGCACACATGACTTTCAAGCTAGGCCATAAAGGCAATAGCAAGCGTATGGCCAAGTTCTTGCACTGCGTGCGCACTGCGTGCATACCAAAGGCTGAGATACTCACCCAAGAATACCTGTCACCTGTCTAGTAGCACGGCGAAGCAGCAAAGCCCACATGAGAACAACGAAACTGCCTTCAAACTTGGTAATCAACTGTCGTTATGAACAAGCCACTCAGCCTTTGCCCTTGAACTCCGCTGGCCGCGGGACCTCGCCGACTTCTCCAGCCCTCAGCCTGACATGGGCTTGACATGATAAGTCTCGTCCACTGTGGTTGGGGTCGTTCGAGGGCCTTGTTCAACTTTGGCACGGACAGGGGAGGGAGGGTCCGACCTTCCTGGAGTGATGCCCTGGCTAGCTGCTCGCGTAGCTGCTGAAATTCTCTGGCTTGTTCAGCAGTCCTCTCCTCTGCTGAGGCGTGAGGCTGATGGGAGTTGGAAGGTGGTTGCATGTCATGCCCGTCCATGGCAGTCATTGCAAACAAATTGACAGAAAAACTGCCTTAGCAGGGAGGTGCAGGTGGTGGAAAATGGGCAAAAATGGTTGACAATTCAAATATGCCACATCCTAAATGCTTAGGAAGCTAAAAAGAACCCGTGGTACGGAACCAAAAACTTGTGAAAAGGGGCCGAGACCAGGGTTCGAGTATTTGCCGACATCCAAAACTTCGCATTGCGTGCATGGCATTCCCTATATTTCTTTTTCCGGCAAACCCTTCTCGCCCACATAAGCGTGTTAGGTGCGTAGCTATCCGTGAGATATGTACCGCCCCCCCCCTTGTATAAGCTACGCCAAAGTCCCAAATTAATACGGTCCCTACGCCTACTGTAGCTTGGACACGGGTGTAGCTTGCGCACGACACATGCAACTACCGACACATACGTAAGTGAGCGCATAGTATGAATGCACCTGAACCTCCACCCATGTTCCCAAAGGCATGCAAACACCAGAAAGTGTTTGAAACATGGAAATTCAGGCTCACACCCATGTTCTCACAAGCCATGAAGCATGAGAAGCCTACAAATATTCGGCTTCTTCTTCTTGCGAACCCTTCTTGCGATCATACACCATGCGGAACAATCGCACATGCTCACCACTTGAAGATGCCTTTGGAGATGCCTTTGCCTGGGGTTTAGGGGCTGGTTTGGGCTGAGGCAACTTCAAGTTCTTGGGAATGAAATTGCCTTGCATGTGGTCTCTTGTAAAATACAACTTCCCATCAAAGACATGGGCTATTCCCCACACACCTCACGGCAGCCTTAGCCTGAACAAATTCAGTGGGAGCATCATCGGAGTAACTAGAATTATCACTTGAAGAACAGGCTTCAGAAATGGGTCGGGTTCAAGTGGGCAAACACTCACAGCAAATGTGTCCATGACTCTATGTGACTGGCAAATTCGTCAAACCCATGTCTTATGTGGCCGCACTAAGTTTGGTACCGAATTAAAATTAGGTACCAAATTAATACGGTCCCTACGCCTACTGTAGCTTGGACAAGGGCGTGGCTTGTACAAGGGGGGGGGTGTACAGGGGGGGGGGGGGTGATTTAAGAGGGTGGACATTGGTGGGGCACAAGATACAAAAACACAGCCGAAATTGCCTCTGTAATGTCGCGTTTGCACAGCCTCCATGCATTTAAAAGTCTAGAGTGTAGATTTGATTTCCTTGATTGTCTTATGTGGAAACAAGTTGAACCCACAAAATTTATTCGTGCCAACTACAACTTGGAACACAAACAAGAGCCACAAAATCTCTTGTGTTCAGATTCTGCTGAATGGGAAAATCGAACTTCAGCACGGAATACCAAATGGCATCAACTAATCACTTGATAAGAAAGACATGCATGTTCAGGAATCCATGAAAATATGAAAAATAAGGAGGCCAGAAATTGCAAACATTGAAATCGCGAAGGACAGGGCTGAACAGCAAACCAGGAGCTCCACAACCCTGGTGTTAGCCAAAAGTGAGCCCAAAGTCAAAAGTCAGCCGAAGTCAGCCAAAAATGCCGTGAAGTGCCGAAGTGTAAATTGCCGCAAATTGCTGCAAAATACCGCCAGGTGCCTCAGATTGCCTCAGGGTGACCCGGATTGCTGCAAATTGCCGCAAATCGTCTCAAATTGCCTTTAAGTGCCACAAAGTGAGTAATAGAATCGTGTGTGAAGGAAGGAAGGAAATCATATTAAGGAGCAATAGTCCATGGGGCTTCTACCCATTCCAGCCCCCAAACTGACCCCAGAATCGTGTGTGTGTCACTCACTCACTAACTTGTGGAACGAACTTACATGAGGGGTGACACTTCTACAATTTTGGACTCCAATAAATCCCTGGTAACTTTGTCTGCGATACGGTCACTCTATGTTGCCGGCTCATGGAACACTCCCTCTTGAACCCTGCCTCCTCAAGCCGGCATCCTAGTACGAGGGATGTAGCCTACAATTGTAAGCACACACGAGGATGTTGCAATCTGTTTTTGGACCAAAACTAGTGTGCGTTTCTTTGTGAGCTTGGCCCCTGCCTTGGAGCACGGCTCCTTGTGCGCTCACTAGGGTACACCATGTGTGAAGTAACACGGTGCAATGCGTCTCGATGATGAGAGCAAACAAGCACCCTCGTGCCCGTACTTTTGGAGAGTTTCCTAGAGGAGCCGAGGAATTATTGGGAATTGTTGAATTCATGTTGATCCGCATTCTTTTGGTCTTGGTAATGAGCACTCAAGCTGGGGCAGCAATGCACACTCAAGTAGCAGCGAGATCACGGTGACTCCGGATAAGTAGTGAGCGCGAACATTTGACAAGCACCCCCGGCTTGGGACGAGGTTACTACTCAAACTAGATACTTCATACTTCATAATCACACTTTGTAATTTCAAGAATGACGTGAGATTGAAGCCAACTGGAAGCATCGCCCTTGTAGATAGTCCTTGTAGATATACCCAAAGGATTGTCATATGTGTGGCACATTTCTGGCTCTCTTTATGGCCATTGTAGGAGGTCCATCACCTTCAGGTTCTGGATTTGTGCACATTTAGCATGCCTGTGCTGTTAACCAGCAGCCCATAGATGATGAGCGCACGCAACTCTCAAGGCCTTAGTCTCCTGATTCTCCGACTGCTAGCCACCCTGCAACCCTACCACTAGCAAGCACGACAGTTCATGCCATTGGACCGATTGGCAGGCTGGGGGGATTGTAGTGGTCACTGTGTGTCGCATGCACAATTCGCCTGTGTGCACGTGGGACAGAGGTCGCGTTCAAGTCTAGTGGCATGTGTGATGCACTCTGTGAAATACCCCTCATAGGGTGATTCAAGGTTAACCAAGGGACCAAGGATATTGAAACCATCGTGAATCAGTGCCGAATGACCATCGGCATTGCCAAAGGAGGAAAGGTACAAAGGTCCAGGTGGCGGGCGTTTATCTCCCAGTAGATCATGAGAGGTCGAGAGGCAGCTCTGCAACAAGCCACCCCTCACCCGCAGATTCTGAATAATTTTAATAAAAACGATTTTCACCGCTTGCATGTGCCTTGGGGCCGCATGAGTTCCCACAGTTGTGCAGGACTTGGCATGGCATCACAATTCAAGACTGGACCCGGATCGTCCCTGCAGGACACTGGGCCTTCTCTTCCGCGAATCTGGTCCTGGCAGGACGCGTGGGCAGACACGTCCTGACGAGGGCCTGTGGGCCAGCACACGAGCTTGCGACTCCGACCGTCTGTCAGCCCGACCTTTCCAGAGGCGGAGGGAGGGTTACGTCGAAGCAGTGAGGGGCGGCCTGGGCCAGGACGGCAACGGCTTGGAGAGTTCCGAGCGGAACGGCGCTCTGCTGCGACGTCCGCACACCAACGCCTTCTGTATTGGGCCGCGTGCAGCGCTGGCATGTTGATGAACGCCGGCCCGTGCCGCTTACCTCCTCCTTGTTGTCTGCTGGGCCCCCCGTCGGATGTGCAGGGGGCTGGGCTCCACAATGGCTGATTGGCGACCGTGTGGTATCGGCGTAACATCGGCGAGTGCCATGCCTCTTGTACGATCTGCTGGTGTCGGTCGACGTCAGTTGTGTGTGTGTGGGAGGGGGGGGGGGGGGCGGCGGGGGGATGTCTGCCCCGCCGCTCGTAGTAACCGCAGCCTTCTGCCCCCGTGGCGACCCCCACCCCCTGCCATCGCATGCAGCCGTTCACAGACCGCGAAATTTATAGGGGGCTCTGCACATCTGATGTGGGCACAGGGCCCGGGGGTCAGCGTTACACGTCCGTGGTGCGCTGCACTGGGTGTTCCGGGCATTGGGCCCGTGGGTCGCTAGCGGAGTGTACGGCGTGTGCCGTAGGCCAGACGCTCCACGACAATTGTGTGCTCAGGCTGAGGGTCTGTGCCACTTGCGGAGTGAGTGCGGGGCCGGGGGGAGGGGCGTCAAAACCGCCCCAAGCCGGACCATCCCGTCCGCAGGCGCCTGCCAACACGGCCCGTGCGGCATTCTCGGAGGCGGGGGGGGGGGGGGGTTGGCACAAAGCCTCGGTTTTGGGTTGTTTGCCTTCGGCGGTGCCTATTGGCCTCTCGCCACTGCTCATTCTGACCCTCTGTGGGTCCGAACGTGTTTTGGTTGTGTCAACGGAGCCCGTGGATGACTGGTCCTGTTTGACTACTCCGGGGTCGGCTGTCCCGGAGACGGGCTGTTGCCCATGCCGTTGAACAGGTGCATTCAGATGCACACTCCGAGTCCATGCTGAGGTTTGCCGACTCCAGCCCTGACTTGTGCGCGCTGGGGTGTGCATCTGCAGGATAATTTTCCTGACAGGGGCTTCTAACTGGGGGGGGGGGGGGGTGCGGGTCCTGCAGTGGCCCTTGGGGACGCAGGCAGATCCGCGACGTCGCCATGCTCCGTGCGTGTGATGTGGGATGCGATGCGTCGGCGGGGGACGCGGTCCGAGAAGTCGGGGCACATCGGCACATCGACAAACTTTTCGAGGCCCCTTCAGGAGGGGCTACAGCAGGGGGAACCCCATCCCCACCGTTGTTCAGACCGCCAGGGCTGCCACATGGGGCTTTCACAGAGCCCGTCCACACCAGACCAACCACACGGCAACACTGTGGAGGCTGCCTTGTGGACTGGGGTCGATGAATCCAACACCGAAATGCGGGCGAGTCGGCGGAACCGGCCCCGATTTGCGGGGCTGGGGGGGCGGGGGGGGGGGGGCACAAGGTACAAGGGTGGGGGGGGGGGGGTGCAGAATACAGATGAGGCAAATGCTGTTGATGCAGGGGGAATGGAACAGTTAGACGGAGGTTTTTTGTCTCGGGGAACATGAGGATGGGTACGGGGGGAAGGGGATTGAAATGAGTCAAGAGGCTGACTCCGAGAAGGTGTGACCCGGTATCAGCCTTGCGGCTCGCGAGGTCGCCTCTTAAAAGCCACTGACCACCGAGGATTCGATCCTGGGCCCTCTCAGTCAGGCATCATGTGCATGTGACGGTAGCCACGGGAGATTCTTGGGATAGATGTGAGGCTGGGGCTGGGGCGCGGTGGGATCGAGATGCGGATCAGGATGGGGCTGGAAAGCGACGACGGGGATGTGGCTCAGTGAGAAGGCATTGATGGGCTGACCTCGGCAAAATGCAGAATGCAGAAGACACGACAGAAATCAGTCTGACGCACCAAAAACACAGTGCCAAACCACACTTCCATGTGCCCCTAATCGATGTGTTGGTCGAGATCCGTACCACTGAAGAAGGCAGCCGAACAGGCCATGGGCAAAGGCAAGTCAATCTTCATGCCCCCTCTGCCTTTGCACAGGGCGTGCCCGATCGCCATCTGTCTTTCCGCCAGGGCTCTGCCTGGCCAGTGCCGGTTCGATCCCGCTGCTGTTTCCCACTCTGCTCCATCGGCCGATCCTCCGAGCGCCCCTGGGCTTCCCTTCCGCCCCCCCCCCAACATTCCCGGGCGAGAGCAGCCCGCAGTTCCCCGGGCACTTGGGTGTTACCGCCCCCTCACACATGCCCCCCAAACTGGTGCATGCACCTGCATTGGAGCCACCGCCGTCGCCAGCGTCCACAGGATGCCGTGAATGGGCAGCGAGAACATTGGGGTCCGGGGGAAGGGGGCGAAGGGTGTTCCACGGCGGGTTGTGTGCCGAGGAGTGCCTCCTGTTGGACGAAACAGGCCCCCCCCCAGCCTTTGTGGAGCCCCCCGAGACTACAATTGTGTGGTCGCCTTGGGGACCGCACCAGCCGCCCGTCCACGTGGATGGGGATCCACAATGCGACCGCCGTCCGCCACGCAAACACAAAGGGCAGGCAGTGCTGGACTCTATTCCGCGGGTTGCTCAACAAGCGCCCCGGCGCCCGACCGCAACGCGACGTCAATCAGGGCGCCTTTGAAAGATGGACCCCCGCCTCCAGTCCCTTGATGCCAATGAACGGGCCGGGCACCGCCGTTGGTCTACCATCAGCGACCGTCTTCTCAGAGAGGCCGCCGGTCCAGCTCACGTAAATTGACAGCCACCTGCCGTCGGTGAACCGCCGTCGCTTACCTGCCACCCGGCCATTCGTTCAAGGGCATTGCAGACCTGGAGATAAAGTGTATCCACACTAGCACGGGATACACACTTTTTGTTTTTGGGATACACACAGGATACACACTCTGGGATACACATGTGATACATGCAAACCATGAAAAATGGGGCTGGGGAGCCTGAGCTAGAAGAGGAGTCATCATCCTTTGCAGAGGGAGCTGTAAGATGCGGCTTCAAAGATAATTGCTTCATCGTGTCTGGGGAAGAGCCGCACGGGAACGAAGGACTGGGGAACTGAGCGCGTAGGACTATAAATGAAGAAAAAGTTGCGATACACACGTGATACACACACTTGAAAGTTGGGATACACATTGGACACACACTTCTAAAGCCTGGGATACAGTCGGATACAATAATTACAAGTTTTGGGATACACTCTATCTCCAGGACTGGGGCATTGTCTTGCCCGATCTCAAAAGGAAAAGAGGGTGTTGCTGCACCGCCCGCGCACCGTGGCAACCATGCACCCACCCAAACAGCCCATCGAACCCGAGAAAAGCTTCGTTGCAAGACCTGTGTTCCTGCATTCGTTTTATGATTGCCAAGAAATCCCGGAGGCTTCTGGGTAGTTCTTGTTCTTTCGTGGAGGCCTCTTGATGGTTGCAGTGATCACTAGGAGGGTCCCCAGATATACCTCAAGTTTGCACGGCGCGCGCACCGTGGCAAGAGCGCCCTCCAAGAAGAAAAGAGACATGGACTCATCATGAAACACCGTCCTGCCATTCAGTGCCCGCCGCCGCGCGCTGACGGACAACCGCTGTCGGGTAACCGACAACCGGCGTCGGTTAACCGCCACCCACCACATCGCCCCCCACCCCCCCTGCCCCCAGGGTCTCAAAACACCGCCCAGAACAGAGCGGCCGCCGCAACGTTCACCGACGCCGCCAACACGAGGGCCACGGACGGGTCGAACGCGTCGCTGATGGCCCCGAGGGTGAACGGCCCCACGACGAACACCAGGTCGTTGACGGCCTTCGGGAGGGTCAGGGCCGTGCCCTCCTCGCCCTCCGGGGCCAGCCGCTGCGCGCACGCCTGCAGCGCCGGGCCCAGGGCGCCGACCCCCGCGCCCCACATCAGGAACGCCCCCAGCAGCACGTCCTTCGTGGGCGCCAGCGCCGCCAGCAGCCACCCGGCACCTGCGGCACAGAGACAGGACGCGACTGGGCACGAAGCGCACGGAACGCTGTTTGGGAGCGGGTGTCGGGGAAAAGCCAGGCTTCTTCGTCAATTGCCTAAACACGTGGGCCCTCTGGATACCCCCAGCGACACCGGTACCGGGAAGAGGGAAATTAGGAACGTGCAAAAATTGGAATGGCGAGGAATGGTGCGGGGAAGATTTGGCAGCAATTCTTAATTACCACTGCAAAATTTGGTACATTCCCAGATTGTGGCACAAGAAGAAGCGTAGACTGTGAATGGTGGTCTTTCTTTCCTTTTCTTACAGCTTCTAGATGGCTGCTTGGATGGCTGCTTATTTCCTGGAGGCTGTTGGGCACAATGGCAAAATTTTGCGCAACAAAGGTGTGCCAAACTATGCCATGGTACTGTAAGGTCCGAAGCCATTTTTCTGGGTGTCATTGTTAGCGCTCAATTTCCCCCTCCCCAGTACCAGAACCTCGTTGCTGTGCTCCCCTCCCCCTTGTGCCATACAGCGGAGCACTGACGGCAAAACGGGGTCACAGTGCCAGGAGACCACGCTGCGCTTGCGCGTGCGCGCACTTGGGCCAGAAAAGGGTTCGAATGGCGCCCCATTTCTGTCAGAACCGACCCCCTCCCCCGTGCCTTTCGGCCGTCTTCAGAGCCGCGGTGTCCATTGCAATCGGGCCGGCGAAATAGTGGCCATTATGTGGGTCCCCATGGGTGCCAGAGTACCCACATTGTCACCAAATGATCACCCAGACCCATCCCAGAGGTGACAAACGGTTTTCGGAAAAGTAAAAAAAAATTCCACAATTGTTCAGCCAACCCAAGCCGGCCTGGAAACGGCTATGCCCTCACCCTGCGCGTGTTTTGCCTGTGACATGTCATTACGGGCGCAGAAGCGCAGCGGCACACCGCAGAGGACGCTCCCGGCGACCACGACCGGCTTCGGCCCGAGGCCACGGTCCGCGACCCAACCGCCGACCGTGGCGCTGCCCAGGCCAATGAACGCGACGCCGGAGAACAGCGCCCCGATGTCGCGCGCGGAGCTCGCGAACTGCGGCGAGGCCAAGAGCATCGGCACGACGGTGATCTTCGTGACCAGCCCCAGGGCGTTGGAGGCGGAGAGCGTGAGCAGCACCCGCTGCGACGGGGACCGCAGGAGCTGCCACCACAGCGACTCCTCCTCGAGGCCCTCCGCTTCCGGCGTCTCGGCGTCGAGGGTCGTGGCGGCGGAAGCGGCAACGGGGGTCAGGGCCACCGCGACTTTCGCGCCGGACTCGCCCGGCGGGGGCGCGCGGCCCGTGCCCCCCCCCGTCTCCGGCAGCAGCAGCCCGTATAGCACCGCGGCCAGCGCCGCGGCCGTCGCCACGCCGAAGAACGGCGCCCCGGGGCCCAGCCGCTCAGTCGCGATGCCGCCGAGGACCGGCCCAACCGCCAGCCCCAGGACCGTCACCGCCTGCTGCACCGCCAGCACGCGCCCCCGCAGGTCCGGGACGCGCGCGCACAGGTCCGCGACGAACGCGCGCTCCGCGGATTCCGCTACGCCGCGCCCGGCGCCGAGGACGAGGCGGCCGCTGAGCAGCGCCAGGATGAGCCCCAGGGGGGCGCCGAGCAGCATGCGGTGGGGCTCCGGGAAGGAGAGGCCGGCGCAGGACCCGGTGGCGAGGTCGCCCAGGGCGACGAGGGAGAGGCCGCCCAGGATGAGCGGCTTGCGCCCGACGCGGTCCGCGGTGCGCCCGGCGATGGGGGTGAGGACCAGCATCGCGAGGGCCGGGGCGCTGATGACGGCGCCAGTCGCACGCGCGTCGAGCCCCAGGGACTGCCCGAAGAGGGTGAGCCCGGGGCCGATGGCCCCGACGCCGAGGAAAATCAGGGCCTGGCCCACGAGGAATACGAGGAAGGGCTCAGCCACGGCCTTGCGGGGCAGCCCGAACCAGAGCTCAGGGCTCGGGGGCGGAGGCGTGGCGGCGGGTTCGGTTGGGGCTGGTGGCGGAGGGCCCGCGGAGGAGTCTGTGAGGGCCTGCGTCTCTGTGGGTGAAGGAGGGCAGGGCCGTGAGGGTCGTCGCGGTGTGACTCTGGACCCCCAGCGCCCGCGGCGTGAAGGGGCGTGGGGTCGGGGGCTGGGGGATCAATGGTCGGTATCGATCGACTGAATGTCCCCGCCATAGACAATTCCAGCCATTAGTCCAGGGTGGGGGCTGGGGGGGGGGGGGCGGAGGCATGGGGGTCGAATCAAAAGGGGGGGTTGTTCTTTTGGCGCATGGGAATTCCCCGGGTCTGTGCATTCGACTGCACAAGTGCGCGTCAAAGACCTGTTGCCCACACACCATAAGCGAAGGGGGAAAAATGAAACTCCGGCAGACGCATCAAAGAATCCCCCAAAGCACCCAACGAGGCGTCATGGGGTTGCTGGCTCCACCGTGTGGATGAGGCTGCCGCTGCTCCGGACGTACGTGTGGGAGTCTGGATGACGGGGCTGGGGGGTCTGGGTCCCCACTTGAACCCCCCCCCCCCCCCCCGTGGCCGCTAACTGACTGGCGGCCGTTGCAGCTCCACGAACAACGGTGGACTGCAGGACAGACCCCACCTCGGCACTCTCCTCTGTTCCCTGCATCAAGTGCCGGTGCTGGCGGTTGGTGGCTACCTGACAGCCAGCGGTTGTTGGTTTCCTGATTTTCTGCCGATGGTTGACAATCAATGGACGGCGGCTGATGATACATCGACAGCATCTTCTCTTGATGAGTGCATATGGACATGTTCAGGCGGTCTCTCACCCCCAGTACCGAAAACCACAAAGCAGAGGCTTCAGAAGCCGTCAGAGAACATCAGCAGGGGACTGAGCGGACAAAGGAGTCCCGCCCACTGTACATTTGCCACCTGTTCCCACGGTGGTATTTCTCCAGAGTCCTTATTTTTTTTTTGGGGGGGGGGGGTCCGGCCACAGCGAGCTGGCGAAGCCCGCTCACCAAAAGGCGCTGGAGAAATCTCTCAGAATCAAGGATCAGAGCTGTCCAATACTACCATTGACCCACAAGGCGATGTGGTAGCGGACAGAACACGTAGTGACAATAGTTCTCCCGGGTCCTCATTCTCCCTGTTTGTTGCTCTTGCGTGTGAGATGCTGTACATTGTGGGCGTAATGGCGGTTTACCAGCCGTTGACCAATGGCTGGTGCTGTTGCTGACCTGATGGCGGAGCTATGCCCCGGATCGGAAGAGGTATTCCCTCGCGCATGGGACGGCGCACCTGGTTTTTCACTGGTCGTGGCTGCCAGCGCAACATGTGCGGACGAGGGCCGGGCCCAGGGCGACCACCGCGGCGCACGGAGGGCGGTAACTGCCACGGAGCCGGACACGCAGACCAGCGCCATGACGAGGGCCACAACGTGCAGCGGGGGGGCCATGAGCAGGGGCACTTGGGAACGCGCCCCACGGACACGGGGATGGCCTTCCGTTCTGGACCTCGGAGAAGTGGGTCTGTGACCTGGTGGACAAGAGTCCCCGAAACTTGAGCCAATTACCACAAATGTGTCCGAGAAGGAGGAGGGCAGGACGGCTGTCAGTTGTCGAGCACTTTGCCTCGTTTTGCGCCCCTGGTGCAACCAACGGTCACCGGCGCAACTGACCCAAAAGTGCCGGAGTTCACGTCCGGTGGCGTTTGGACCAGGCCGTCGTTTACGCACGACCGTATGCCCCTGCTCCAGGCGTTGTCCCAAAAATGGACCGTTTGGGATTGGTGCAGCGCACCGCACACCCCTCAGATAGCCCAAACGGACAACAACCCAACACACCCAACACACCCAAAAACAGCCAACAACAGCCAATACACCCACCGCTTCCACCAAACATTGGGGGGTTGCAAACACCATGGCTCCGGAAGTGCAGAACCAATGCCGAGTGTTGTTGGCACAAGGCCATAGTTCACTTAAAATGCTGCTAAACCTGCAGGTTCACTACCTGTCCATGTCTGAGCCCTGGAACAAAACCTTGTTTCTTCGTCAGGGAAAGTCCTGATCTTGACCACTATTGTGCCCTTGCAACTGCAGTAACCCCCCCCTTACTCCCCCTTTTGCAAACACCGCAGTGCCCTGGACAGTGAAAAGGCCGGGCTATTGCTGTGGGTGGCCCTCTTGGCAGCAGATCTGGGACATGGACATGTAACCAAATCGAACTGACAGTGCGGGGGGGGCGTGAGCAATGGATACTGAGCTCGCATGTACCACCGTGCCACAGGCATATGGTCATAGCTATGAATCTCAGTACATTGTTTTGACTTGCTGCACTGCAGCACAAACCAGATCAGTGCCAAACGTTGCCTTGAGTTCGCCGTACACTGCGGCTATCGAACGTTGCATGGGCTGTTTGGGTCAGCTCAAACCCCCCCCATTAGCGCCGGTTAGACATAAACCTTGCACTTAGATGCAACAAATGTGCGAAGGCCTTGACTGTTGCGTGCCCTGCCCCGCAATATGGCCGGATTTTTGATTCAAAAAAGGTACCTTCGGAATTCTCTCCATAGCCCGTTGTGCAGTCCATGCCAAGAGGTATGCAACCGACAACATGTGGGAAAATGCAGGTAAACACGCTTCCCCCCTCTGTCTCCAATGATAAAACATTCCATCCCCAACCGCAGAGCACTGGGCTTCAGGGGACATGACACCAAAGCCCTGCGCAGGAGCACCGGGTGCAGGGGCACTGGGACATAAAATTCCTGCTGATAGGAGGTGCAACAGTCCAATAGCGCCATGCCGGGGTCGCCCGAAATCTACTGCAAGCTCGACAACCCTCAACAACCCTCAAAACAAATGGGTACATGCAGCGCCGCACTGCAGTACACCTGGAAACAGGACAGCCTCCGTCACTTCATTCTGAGTGCCTTGTGTATCTGCGAGGGCCCAAGTGGTACCCACGTGCCGATGAGAGGTTGGCACCCGTGGACTGCCCATGGTCGGGCGGGGGGGGCTGTGGGGTGCCAAAATGCGTGTGGCTCGCAGTGGGGTCGCAAACAACCCCTGGGCATCATGGGAATGCCATGGCGCCGGCAGTAGCACCAGGAGGAGCCCTAGGAGGGCCACAGAGAGGCACAGCCTGGGCCACGGTGGTGGAGTGCATGGCTCAGTGTGCATGAGGTACGACAGAGGGGTACCCGGAACTGGCGTCGAAAGGGACGCCATACATACGTCTAAGGACACGGGTGGAGGGCAGTGCATGTGCAGACGGGCACTGACGCATGGGGCCCATGCCAAACTGCATGCACAATTTTTCACTGCTTGTTGATCGGTTGGAGGGTGCGTTCATTTAAGTGGAGTAGGAGCAATTACACTGGCTAGGGATGGGATCCACTTTATCGAGTTTGCTGTCCACTTGTTAATTGTCAACTGTAAACGCACCCCTTCAAAATGAAAACTTTCCATTTTTGCTTTGACAGGGATATGTACAAAAAGTCTCAAAAGATCTCTGCTGGGAAGAGATACTCAAGTCAGAGTCAACTGACAGTTGGCTTTGCCATCGCGAGTGTCATGTGTTTTTGATGTGTCTCTTCGAAATCTTAATCATTGTGGTTTGAAGGATTGGTTCAACTCCGCCAATCCTTCGTACGCTAGAAAGGGTTCGACACCAAGGAACAAATGGGCACCACAAGGATAGACAAGGATAGGGAGGGGCCGGAGGTTGGGCAAAAGAACTCATTTGCCGTATATGTTTCTTCAAGAGTCCCTTGCTCGATTGAGGATGAGGATGGGCAAAGATGTACCACCTAATCACGGCCCCGGAAACTGTGCGAGAGGTTTGGCTTTCTAGACAGGTGCGTATGAATTGACGACGGCATTGAAATAAACCAGAGATCATGGACAGTGGCACAGGTAGAAAGATTGCACTTTTGTTACGTGGAGTCACAAGTGTGAGCAATACACTTGTAAAAACCCCTGATGCCTCTTATTGATGCCACTTTGAGGCCTGTGCAGCCCTGGGCGAGTAAAGTGTGGGGTCAGTTGTTTGCTTTTTGTCATATCTCGACCTCTTGTCATCCAATGTCAAGTTTTGGTATTTATTGCTTGCTTAACAAATGCTCACATGAGTTTAGATTTTGAGTTGCTTCACAACATGACTGCTTCATCAATTCTCGTTTTACAGGAACTTTTCAATATTGTCTGTGAACATCAAAATTAGAAAATAAGCCATCTTCAACTCATGTCTTTGCGTTTGAACAATTATAAAAGAACAGTCTGCTGATTTTTATCTCAGATTGACATCTTTGATCGTTGTTGACTTGAATGTTTCTTGCACCAGGAGGCAGTTTGGGGCAAAAAAGCTTGCTTTTTGTGCCTAGCAAGACGAAAGGAATTGGTGTACCCCTGCTTTTTATAACCTGCTTAGTTTATGAACAAATAGGTGCATCAATCACCAAAATAACCAGGGCACTTGCAGGAGTTCAGATCAAACATTACAAGAGGCGTCTGCAGTGCAAAGAGATATGAACAATGAGTTGATGTTTGCAGACAAAACGCAAGGTGCACTAAATTGAAAATGATTTCAAGCTCACTCCAAGCATGGGTTTACTGTGAAACCTTTGCAATTTGGCTCTTTGTTGCCCCGGGGCCGTAAGGCCTGCTGTCTGCTGTCCGGCCGCGGGGGAGGGGCTCCGCGGCCGCCAGAGACGCTCAGCTGTAAAGCTGACCCCGGTGATTATCCCGCCGGATTCGTGCTACCGTAATGATGGCAACGGACGAGGTTCCGGACGAACGGAAGGCATATTTGTGGATGGCAGGTCGGTCCCTACAGTGTTGTATACGGGACTTTTTTTTTACTGGCCAGAATCCGGAGATCCGTTTAAAAAATTGCGAAAAATGAAATTTCACGAAATCCGATTTCGACTGCATTTTTGTGTACAGCATCGAAAAACGATCCATATGGCATTTGGAATTTCGAAAAACGGATCCGATTTCGCAGTTTGGCGAAGGGTTCAAGTTGTGAAAAAACGTCAATTTTCGAAACGCGGGTCATCTGGCGACAGGAATAGCGCTGCGCCCGTGGCTCCTTTTGCCCGAATTCAAGCATCATCATCTCCGGACAGCTCCCGGGGTCGCGGAAAAAAAAAATTTAGCTCCAAACGACCCGGTGGCGCCGAGATACGGCCTTTTCAGTGAGACCGTTTTGGGCGAAAAATCGCATTTTTTCAGATCGTGGTCGGTACGGAATTTGGCGCTGCGCGAAGACAACCTTGAGTTACGCGGCTGCTCCCCGACCAAATCGAGGCCCTACTATTGCCCTTCGATATGTACTATGTGGCTTTGAGGTTGTGTACGTATGGTCAAAGAACGGGGGGCGTCAAGTGGAGGGTTTTGGAGCATGCTGTCAGCGCTAAAAACAGGGTGTGTTTTTCAGCCATCATGTGTCTCCCCCCAAGTGGTACTGCGAGGAGCCCCGCATACACTTTCCGTCAAACCTTTTTCATCAACGTACTTCGTGGTGTGTAGCACGTGTTGGGTTGGTATTTGGGTCCGCGGGGTTATAAAATGCAACTGTTTCGTGTGTTGGAGGTTTGACATTTGGCACTTTTTTCAAGTTGCGCGGTTGCGCATTTTGGGCGGCATTTGGACATGTCGTGGAGTTAGGCATCGAAAAGTTGCTCATTACCATCGTTGAGAGATGTAGAAGAGAATGACCGGGGGGTGGACTTTGGCAGCTCCAAATATTCGGCGAAAAAATTACGGCAAAAGGCACTTTTTTTTGCGCTGCTGTGAGCGACCGTTTTGATAATTTTTGCAGTGACTGTTCAACGAAGCATTCCTGCGGTTACGCATGAATTCATTACGAACCAAAGCGGGTACGGTTGTGTACAACGGACCAACAGACCTCATAATGGGTGGTGGTTTGCTTTGTCAAGTGCTATAATTGATGTATTTTGTAAGATGGAGGTTTTGCACGTGTGTTGGTAGCAGTCATCTACCGAAACCATGGAACTGGGAATGAACCACGGTCCAACAAACCAATGGTTCCGTTAGGCACGAAACGAAAACCAATAGAAGCAGTGGACTAAGGGCTTCAACAATTGTTAGAGTCAAGAAGAAACGGACGCTTGCTGTTCTTGGAAAAAAATCCTTTCGGGGTCAATTTTGTTGGCTACTAATTTTGAACGAAACCGTGCCAACGAAACCTATACCTTTCTACAACAAGCAATGTTCTATCCTCGAGCCTCAAGCAGTGGAACAAATATGATCTATGTCTTGCTCCGACATGCATTGTAGGTGAATTTTGTTCTTTGCGTGCTTTGGTAGAAGAAACACCCAACTTTTTTGCGTCGGTGGTTTCAAGGTTGCATCGAAAACTGCAACGGTTATCTTGGAGACTTCATGCGTTTCTAGGCTTGGGAAGGAGGAGCATAGCGAGTCCTTCCCAAGCCTAGTCACAAGCCTAATGCCATGGATTCTTTTATGTTGTCTTTTTTTTTTCTAATTTCTTTCTGATTGCATTTGCTGCAATATATATTATGTTTCCTTAGTTTGTACTGTTTTAATGATGGATCGCACAAACAGAGGAACTATTTTTTTTAGCATGTGTAGTAGCATGTGGTGATGTTGGTTGCTCCCTTCCTTTCGTCATTTTATTTTTGGATTCTGAAAAAGAATATAATGTGTATTAAAATCAATCTGTGGAAGAAAAGTATGATCTAACACAATCTGCATCACAATGAACCAGAGCTATGAATTATGCATTCTTTGCTGTCCATTTTGATGATTATTGTTACTGAAACAATGACATATGATTCAATTAAACTATATTCTAATGAAGACGCCAAGGGTACACTTGTATCGATGGCTTTGGGCATGTGACGTGGAAGTGACTAACACTAAGTACCACTACCCCGCCGGGTCTTGTCGCGGGTGGGCGGGCCAGGCTTCCACCAGCGCTTGTTGAACGAAGCTGGCATGGTGAGGCACGCCAAGTCATCAGCATTATTCAGTGCTGATGCTGTAGGATGCTGGACCTGTTTGAGCCCAGGACCTCTCAAAAGTAGCCATCATTATTTGGTCCAAGGACTATGAGTGCACAGCAATTTTGTAGTGACGACTACAAATGCCACACGATGCAATGACATCGAAATTTCTGAAGTAGTTTAAGATTATTTGCAATTAATCACGCAACATCAGCGCGGTGGGTATATGTTTAAAGTGCAGCCGTTTCTTGCCGTTACAGTTGGGCAGAACTGTTCAAAATGGGGCCAAAAGAGCCCAAAGGCATCCTAAGTTGACATTTTTCACACACGCTAACCCTGTAAGCAACGCTGTTGCTGCGAACCACCAACTCAACATCCTGCAAACGCAGCATAGTAGGGAGGATAAGGGGACCGTCAACCCGAATTGATAGCCAACATCTAGAGCTGGGTGTTTGCATTGAACTCAGCGGCTTGGATTATTGACCGGCTAGCACGAAGAGGAACACACGGTCTCCCCATCTCCAGTTCCAGTTCCAGTCAACTGCCCATGCACAACATGCTATTCCTTCCCAGGGTATGGGGGCCATGCTTTGCATTGAAGCTGGCTTCAAAAAGCAGCCCATGTGGGATGTGCCATTCTCTTTGTATTATCATGCTGCTCCCATACATCGAAGCCCCTGTGACTCCACACACCCCCATTGCAAAAAAAAAACAGCTGAATGTGCCTTTCTTGCATTTAGCACTACTTTAGATTTCCAAAAATTCTTCTTCTGACTTGTGGGCGTTTTCGCACAGCGCGCGCACAGCGCCAATTATTATGTTCTTTCTCCCGGGAACACCCCTGAAAAACACCCACCTACAGAAGGATGCATGATCAATTCAAAACAGCATCAGGGGTGCAGAATTCAGGACCCTGGGACCTGTGGCAAGCATCAGACTAAAACAAAAACCATCCCTGGTGTACCAGCAGGGGCTGTAGGGTGCAGAATTCAGGACCCTGGGACCCGTGGCTACTGATGGTGGAAAATAGCCGACTTTTCGCGCAGCACTCACACAGCGCACGGTGCGCCCCCTATAAGTAACACAATATGAACCTTTTGTTGGCAAATACATCAACTACCGCCAGTGGAGTCCCGCTGTGAGAGGCAGCATCAGGCCAAAACACTCAGTGCTTGTACCTCTTAGGTTTTGCGAAGTGTCTCTGTGATGCATACTGTGGTAGGGCATCCGGGACCTCCTTCTCAAGGCGGCAAAAGGCGTGTTCTTGATTTGGCACCAGGGCTTGCATGGCATGAGTCCGCATCCCTGCCCTGCACCACCAGAGAGCAGGTGGGTGATACAAGCTGCTTTGGAGTGGGAAACATTATTCTTTTCGGGGCTGGAGCGTTCAACCCCCGCCCCATTCAAAAAGGGTCCCGTGACCGTGGCCCTTACGGACCCGCCGACAGGGCCTGTCAGGAGGTTCGGAGCGGGGGGGGGATAACTCAACACATATCATTCAAAAAAAGATCCCCACAGCGCTGTGATCATTTTGAGGTATGTAGGGGGGAAAAGAATTTTCCACAGTTTTCCCGCCCAAGTTGCAAACTCAAGCTGACTTTCTACGTCAAAACATAACCCGCCGGTCCCATTTTTCGGGGGTCTCGAACGCCCCCGAACCCCCACTAGTGCAAATTTTCACCGGCCCTTCCTGCCCCACGAAGAATGCTTGGGCTTTCATACAGCCACTGACGCGATGTTTGCCCAGACTCGTGCGCATGGTTCATTGTGTGACCTGCACAGCACGCCCATGCATTGGCACAATCATCAGTTCCGACTGCAACAGTCTGAGACTCTGAAGGCATTGAATGGTACAGCGAGGCTCGGGACCTGCAATACTATCGTACAGTGAGTGAGGCTACAGCTTGTGGATAGACAAAACCTGAATGCTACAGAAATTCGCGATGTACTACTTTGGAAACTTGCAGAGGCTGGCACTCATTCGGCCCCGCTTTTCCTTGGCGGCTCATAGAACTGGAGGCATGACCCGGAAGGCCAGAGTCAAACTCAACGTCAGGAAAAATCCGCTGGGATAGGGCATACATAGACAAAACTGAGCGGAAAGGGGAAGCGGTGCAACAACTTGTGTATAACCCATCGCGTCAGGACTTGTGTGCCCCAAGGAAGGATCCCCTTGGCATGTACAGGGAAACACAATTCCGTCGAAAAACACGCAGCAGTGAAAAACTCGGGTCAGATTCATCATGTGAACATAGCCCTGGGGTGTACAAATGTAAAGAACGAGTAATGACACATCCTGTCCCAAGTGCTTTCCTTACCTGTTCCCATGGTCAGCAGCGTGCACACATTGGACCGCAACGTCAGTGTGGGTCATGTGTGATCCGAGTTCCTCAGATACACAATTTTGTCAAATGTTATTTCATGTGCACAGGACCCAAATTGGGTAAATGGTGACTGGTAAAGGGGCTCTCCTCTTCTCATCTTCTGATCCATCCCGGCGATCCCGTCGGCCCCAGACTCGCTGCTGGCTTTGATACAAAATGAAAAGGAAAAAAAAAGAAAGAAAAAGAAAGAAAACACGCAGAACGATACAAAACAACACAAAAAAATGAATTTTCCGACCTCAGAAACCCCCCGAGAATTTTCCCGCCAAAAATGGCGGAAAAACGGAAAAGTGGCTCGCGCGGATCTAAAGACCATCCTTCTGGGGGTTGAGACAGACGACGAGCCCGATGATGAGCGAGCTTAACTCTCCGCAGAGGGAGGCGTTGTCCCTTCATCGTCAAAGCGGGCCCCTTTCTCAAGCAGAATGTTCTGAACTGATCGGGGCATTCTTGTACTCGTCGACAATTTGGCCCCCGGTGCACTGAGCCAGCATGACTTGGCACTCACCTCCCGCAACACGTGCCGATTCAGAAACTGCACAACATCTCCGTCTGCGGCGGGAGCCGTCGACCGCTGCACGCCCGCATCGGAGCCCCTTCCAGCATGAGCCGTCCAGATCCGCACGGTTGTGTCCCGGGATCCCGACACAAGCGTCTGTGCGTCGTCCGACAGGGCCACGGTACGCACCCAATCGGTGTGCCCCTGCAGAACTTGCAGAAGGGCCCCTGTCGAAGGGCCCCAAACACAAATTGTCTTATCCTCAGATCCTGAGACAAGGATGCGCTTGTCGGCAGACAATGCCACGCTACGGACTGCTGCGGTGTGGCCGGACAGGGTCTGCAGGAGCCCGCCCGTCAGGGCATTCCACACACAGACCTTTGCGTCCACAGAGCCCGAAGCGATGAGTTGCGAATCAATGGACAGCGCCACACAGAACACTGCTCCGGCGTGCCCCTCCAGCCTCTGCACCAGCTCCCCTTCCGCGGCGTTCCATACGATCACCAGGGCATCATCGGATCCCGACACCAGCACACCTCCGTCACTGGACACAGCCACCGAGCGCACCCACTCCGCGTGCCCCTCCAGCGTCCGCAGGTGCTGCCCCGTGCGGGCGTTCCAGACGCGGACCGTGTTGTCGATGGAGGCGGATGCGAGGGTCTGCCCATCCCTCGAGAGCGCCACGCTGCTCACCCGCCCGGAATGCCCCTTGAGTGTCTGCCGGAGCTGCCCTGTGGAAGCGTCCCAGAGGCAAATGTCCTGCGACCCCGATACGATGGTCGCCCCGTCGCCAGAGAGCGCCAGACTCAGAATATCGCCGGTGTGGCCGTGCGACGTCTGCAGGGGCTCGGCGGTGGAGGCCTTCCACACGCGGATTGTGGCATCCTGAGACCCCGAGATCACCGTCTGCCCGTCCCCAGACACAGCCACGCTGTGCACCCGCCCGCTGTGCCCGTCCGATGTCTGCAGCAGCTCCCCTCGCGATGCCTTCCAGACGCGCGCAGTCCCGTCTGTAGAGCCCGACGCCACCGTTTGCCCGTCGATGGACAGGGCAATACTGCCCACCCCGCTCTGATGCCCCTCCAGCGTGAGCAGGAGCTCCCCGGTGGTGGCGTTCCAGATCCGCACGCTGGCGTCATCGGAGCTGGAGACCACCATCTGACCGTCTCTGGACAACGCCACACTGCGCACCCAGTCAGTGTGCCCTGCCAGGGTCTGCAGAAGCTCCCCCGTGTCGGCCTTGCAGATGCGAATTGTCTTGTCCAACGACCCCGATACGCCGACTTTCCCATCCACAGACAACGCCACACTGCATACCCTCGCGGTGTGCCCCTGAAGCTCCTGACAGCACTCCCCCGTGGACGCGTCCCAGATCCGGACCGTTGTGTCCGCCGATCCCGACGCGACCCGCTGGCCATTCGTCGACAGCGTCACACTGAACACCGCATCGGTGTGCCCTTTCAATGTACGCAACAGCTCGCCCGTCGAACGCTTCCAAACACAGACAGTCATGTCCTGAGAGCCCGATACAACGGTCTCTCCGTCAGAAGACACCGCCACACTGCGCACCCCATCGCTGTGGCCTCTCAACAACCGCAGGAGCTCGCCCGTGGTAGTCTTCCAAACACCAACCGTCTGGTCCAGAGAACCGGAGACGAGTAACTGGCCCCCCGCAGCCAAATCAACACTCGTCACATCCCCTGAGTGCCCCTCCAGCGTCCGCAGATGTGCTTCAGTGGACGCCTTCCAAACGCGAATGGTCCGGTCCTGAGATCCCGTGACGACAATCTCGTTGTTGGCAGACAGACCAACACTGAGTACGGCCCCGCTGTGCCCTTCGAGCGTCCGCAGCAGTTCTGCCGCGTGCACGTCGGTGAGGTCTGCCCCCCTCAGATCGGCAAGATCCAAGAGGGCCCCCTGGATGTCAGCCCCCTGGAGGTTGGCGCCGCACAGTGCGGCCCCGGACAGCTTTGCACACTGCAGCATTGCGTTTGGGACCTGGATGCCACTGAGGTCCTGGCCAGCCAGGGAGACGCCCGCTGCAATCAGAAGACTGATACTGTTAGCCGCGGTCTGCGCCTTGGAGTTGTCCGAGCGCGACTGCAACACACAGTGCAGGAGCTGCTCTTGTGCGTCCGCCTGTTGTGGTCCGTCCATCTTCCCTCTGAACAAATCACCAAAAAAGCGCAGTACTGGAAAGTCGCGAACCACGTTGATGGATTG
The DNA here is from genome assembly GCA_964036045.1 of Eutreptiella sp. 'Long Island Sound 2002'. Classification (NCBI taxonomy): domain Eukaryota; phylum Euglenozoa; class Euglenophyceae; order Eutreptiales; family Eutreptiaceae; genus Eutreptiella; species Eutreptiella sp. 'Long Island Sound 2002'. The sequence continues at coordinate 26,516,020 of OZ038396.1, read as the reverse complement.
CAAGGCAGACTCAATGGTGTGGCCCTTGACACAGCGCCACAAGTGCAGCGCCACGAGGAATTCCTGGATGGATTTGTGCTTAAAGCTGAAATAGGACTGCGGGTGGAAATCATGAACCCGCAAAGGGCATCTGCGGAACCACTCTGACGCGCCCAAGTCCCCCACCTGCGCTTGCACGCAGCCCTTACAGTGGAGGTCCCAGGCAAGGGCCTCCGCTTCGTCCATGGCATGCTGGATGCTGCCCTCGTCCGTGCCCTTCTGTCGGAAGGAGTGCTGCAACCACCGCTCGTACAGTTCGCAGGCCCTCCAGGCGCCCCCAAACACCTCACTCAGGCCTTCCTTCTCTCGCAAAGACAGATCCACGCCCATGCTCAGTCTGAATGGCACCGAATACCCTGTCCGGATGGGAGATTTGTGAATCTGCTGCATCATTTCCTGGACACGTTGTTCCACATCCGCAATGGTATTCTGAGCAGGGATGCTGCCAGCGCCCTGCGCCCTGCCCCTTTCAGCATGAGAGACGCCATCGTCGTCACATGGCAGGAGTCGCATGCGCAGATACCTCTCTGTTTGCTCTTCCCCGAACCCTTGAATGTACCACACGGACGGGTCCCCCAAACACCGTCCGTAGTTTTGGATGTGTTCTTCACGGCATGTGACAAACAACATTACGTTCCACTCCTGGAACCCATTCAGCTCCCACCAAGTGCGGGTCGGGACATGGTCCCTGTGCACCTCATCCAAACTGTCCAGGATCAGCACCAGAGGATGCTTCCGGAGCCTTTCCATTTCCTGCTCCTTGAACCCGAAGGTCTTTTGCAAATGCCTCACGAGGCTCTGCGGGGCAAAGGGATCCTGGACAGACGGCAGCGACACCAGCAGCCAGGCCCGGCCCAAGTTCTGTGTTTCTCGAACTAGCCACAAAGCGCACGACGTCTTCCCCATCCCAGCCCTGGCAGTGATCAGCACCACTCGCATAGCAGACTGCTGGACAAACTCAGTGACCTTGCTTTCAATTGGAAACGCCTCTTTTGCCAAAGGATGCAGCTTCACAAAGGGGGGGACATAGCTTTGCAGAAAATCGTCATAGATGAATTGCATGCCATCCAAAGCAGCAAAGTGCAAGGCCAAGGGCAGGGTCTTCCCCGAGAGTTTCAAGGTGATGATACTTATATTGAGGCTGAGCATTTGGAGGATGGAGGTCGGCAGTACACTGCAGATCTCCAACTGCTGATCCAAGGGGTGGAGGTGCTCCATTTCCTCCGGAAAGGCCGACAAGTTGTACATAGGGCGCGCCTCATCCGACAGGATGATGAAGTAACATCCCTTCGTTGCCTTGAGGGCATCATTGCTGCTCACAAAGTTGACAGCCTGGTGACGGTCACTACTGGCACTGATGCATCCACCCCAAGAGCCGCTGTAGCCAAGTGGGTAGGCTGCAGTGTCAATGAAGTAGCCTCCTCCACGATACAGCACCGTGCAGACAGTGGGCAGAGCCTTGATGGCCGCATTCAAGTGGAAGGCGAATGGTTTGAAAAATTCCCAGGCTTCAAGGAGGCTATCGGATGGAGTGTCCACGTGGGCATACTCCCGGCACACGGTGTTGAACTCTTTGTAGATCTGATGCTTGCATGCCATCTTGTTCTCTTTGTCTTCGTACAGCTCTACGGAGTACGCAAGAAGCGCCAAGCAGTGCTCGGGTTCAACAACCTCTTCGGGCATTGCCAGAATATCCTGCTCTATTTTGGTGGCAAGAGGGATCCCTTCCTTAGCGGCATGCTGCCTCACTGCTTCCAGGACAGCGTCGCGGCTTTTGGGTTGGCTCTCGCTCCACTTGTCCAGCAGGGCGTTAATCTGGTGGTCTGTGAAGCGACCGTGGGGATCACTTTGAGGCAACCTGGACAACCATTCCTGCAATGGTTCGGGTCGGCAATCAACGAACTTGAAACGATCAGCTTTGAAGCTGAGGAACCCGCCTTTTTGTACCACCGCGTGCCCTTCTGCAGGGCTGCTGTCAGCGTTCGCCACCTGATCACCACTGTCAGTCAGTTGTCCACTCCTAACGTCCTGACAGGAACTGTTGACCGGCAGGAGGCTCAAAAGGTCACCGCCCGCCGCAATTATGTCAGCGGTCTGCTCAGCGCCCAACTCTTCCTGCCATCTTTTGTCCTGGAGCACAAGGACCAGGAAATCCAGCAACCGCTGCAGCACCTGGTCCCACTCCACCAGCTCAAAATTGTGCTGCTGCCAACAAGACCGCAGTTCACCCAGGAGCATCACGGGATCCGCCGCAGGGAATACCTCGGCAATCAACTCCTGGATGCCAGGACTGGAGACCTGAGGGCTGTCTGCGACGGGGCGCTGGACTTGCGCATCGCCGGTCAATGCAGGGCTCTGGGCTTCTGGGCTTGCCCTCTGCTGGGCCCCGTGCTGTTGAGAGGCATGGATCTCTTGCAAGCGGTTCATGACGGCAGTGGCCGCCTGAACGACCTTGGCGGTCTGCCCACTCCCCAGCACAGGACACTTGGGGTCGCGCAGCACTTGGGCCAGGAACTCCAGCAAAGTCTTCGGCACTTTGGCCCACTCCGCAAGACCCGAGCTTTGATGGTGCCAGCAGGACTGCAGCTTGGAAATGTGCCCCATGGGGTCTGACGCAGGGAAGACCTCTCCAATCAGCTGCTCAATCTCATCAGCAGGTTCCACAGCAGGGCCCACACAGATGGGCTCCTCTGGAAGGGGACTAGCAGTAGCGGCTGGAACAGCTTGCTCGCATTGCTGCCGAAGTGCCTGGACAGCAGCCATTTCCGCCTGCTGACGTTTTGCGATCGGAGCCGAGCTGACTTTCGTTGTCTGGTCCTTCTTCTTGGTTTCTTGTATTTTCACCCTCTTCTGTGCTTCCTCGTGCTCCTGAGTTTCCAAAACATGCACCTCCTGCATCACCACCTCCAGGTCAACGACCCTGGCCAGCATTTCCTGGGCATTCAGGTGGTCGGTGCTGGACTGCTGCAGCTGAGCCAGCTCCTCTTGCAAATCTTGAATCAAATCAGCAGCGGGTGTAATATTGACTCTGGGTTTGTTCACAATCTGCCTGGCAATTGAGGCAAACTCAAGCGTACTGCGCGTCTCCTGATAATTGACACCTGCGGGAGAGATTGGCGCCAGCATGGTGGTGTGGCAGCTGCCACCCAAGCCCTGGCACATCATGATGGTCAGGTTGTTGCTTCGGTACGGAATATGCTTATCCTTCTTCGCCAATTGACGGATGACAGTCTCTAAGGCACTGAGGGCACTAGCAATGCCATCGTCCTTCAACCTCCCCCCCCCTCCCTTCATAATTCGCTCGTTTCCTGCAAGGTCTGCCAGTAGCGCTCGCGAGCAGCGAGAGCGGGAAATGGGCTTAGCGCCAATGCGCCCCATGTGATCCACCATATCTATAGAAAATTGTACTACTGTATGGGCCCGCGAGGAAACCGCATTCATGGAGGTGGCAGCCACAGTTCGGTTGATACTTCCGGTCTCGAGCACTTGTGCCACTTCCTGGCTTGAGGTGACATCCTTTTCACTCAGATCCTGAACAAGTGGACCCTTCTTCGGATCCATGCGAATCTTCAAATTGGCACTGCGTGCTTTCAACAAATCCTGCACGTGATCGTGATAGATTTCCAACATCGCTACCTTCACCGCGTAAGTGGTCTTCTTGTTCCCTGAACATGCCGCTTCACTTATGCGTTTGAACACATCGTCGCACATGCGGGGAATGATCCCACGCATCGCCTCCATATGAGTGAGGCCCATCATGCTGAAGGTCTTACCGGCACCAGTCTGCCCGTATGCAAAGAGGCAAACATTGTATCCCTTGAACATTGAATCCACTAGAGGGAGCCCCACAGTCTTGTACACAGCTTCTTGGTCACTGAAAGGGACTGGAGCCGGAGATTCTGGAGAGGACAGGGACCACAAGATGTGGTCAAATCCGAACTCTTTCTGTGAAGCGCCCTCCTTCTTTGAAGGTGGGACGACCGTAAGGGTCGTCTCTGATGTGACCTGGACGCCTAGTTCTGGGTCAGCGTCTTTCTCTCTGTCATTCAAAGGACGCACCCGCACCATCACACGCACATTGCCATGAGACGCTGGCTCCATTGAGAACCTGAATGAGCGAAAAGCCACAGGGAAAGATGACAATGACAATGGCGGCAGCATTGAGCCACCCCTTGAGTATTAATGGCCTGGGCCATGTCTCTCAAATTCGTAAGGGGTAATCATTCAACATGCTCCAGTGAATCATTCAACAAGCACTACCCCTTGCTGGGCCCACCCACTGCTGCAGGCGCTACTCAGCACATTTATCTTTAGATTGCAACGGGGTCGGACAATGTGTATGCAGGGTTAAAGACAATTTCGGAAGGGGGAAGAAGGGCAAATGACATGGAGGGGCCGGGGCACCAATTGGCCAGGCGCGCCACCAACCCCCGGTGCCACGGTGGGAACGTCGTTTGAGGGAGGGACCCAAGACCACTGAGGTCCAAATTGTTGTTGCATTCTGGGGCTAGCTGAAGGGTCAGAGAGCGGGTAAACCCAAAGTGTGGCCCTCAAGGCTACCCCTGTATGACATGGCTCGACAAAGTGATCAGGGACGGACCCTGGGCCTTGACACGCGCTCTTGGGGGAGCCCTTGCACTGCGCGCGCACTGTGCGCTACTTTTTAGACCAAGTTCCCCCTGAAGAGTCCCCAAGCACACCCCTTCCAAATGCCCTTATATCACCCCTGCCTCAGGAGCATGTCCCACTGTAGACCCTGGGAGACCTCCTTCAGTGGGGGCGGGAGGTGGTCCATCTTCCACGAATGGGGGTGGGAGGATGGACCCGGGGGTGCTGGGTGTGGCTGTCTAGCATAGCCCCGCTGCCGACCGTCTTGGGATGACGGCAACTTACTTTGCCGTATGGCAAAACCCGCCAGGACATGTCTGGCACACTACACTCGCAGCACCATGGCCAAAAAGCCGGCAACGCATCACTGATGTGCAACACTTGGTGATTAGCATTTGTGGAGGCCCTATTGGGCCAGCCATTCCTTGTCCTTTGATGTGAAAGCCCCCTTGGGTTTTGAGAGGCAGCGGTCCCGGGGCCATGGCACCAACGGCACTGGAACTTTGTTTTATTGATACCCAGCTCAAGGGGTAATTTTTGGATTTTCCTCCATGTGTCTGTAGCCAAAATGCTCACAATTTCATGCCCCATACAAATATGAAAGAAATTCTATTGCCTTCGGCAGTGCACCTCGAAGAGAGGTTGACAGTCAGCCAATCAGTCCCTGAGCCAGCAAGCAGGCAGTCAGACAGATTCACACAGTTTGGGTTTTTTGTCAGTGGCAGATGCGGCCCCAAGCAGCAGGGAGGCCCTCCGCCTCAATCCAAGTAGTGGCCGAGTGGTAACGCAACCGACCGGCATCCATGTGGTCGGCGGTTCGAACCCCGGTCTGCCCACTTTGGCGACGCCGCCGGCGGCGGCGCTAAAAGTCAGCAGATCAGGATTCGAACCGACGCCTGCACATCTGGTATCCACTGCGTTACCATTGGACCGCTGACCGTGTTACCAGCACCGTGCGTCCCCACTGCTTGTAGCCTATTAAGCAAAAACTTTTGACCCCCCCCCCCACCCCACCCCCACCCCCCCCCACCCCCCCTCAAAAAAGTGATATCCAGTTTTAGGGGGTAGAGGCCTCAAAATCAAAAAATCCATTGGGGGATGCTCTTATTGGGCAAAATAATGATTTTACAAGGGGTTGGACATCCAATATCATGCCTTGGGGTATGCTACGCGAATGACCCCAAAAAAGGGGGGTATATGACGCCCGCGCCTGCGCTTGATCTAACAACCTCTCTTCGAGGTGATTTGTCCCCCCCCCCCCCCCCGCTCTCAGGGCCCCGAAAGGGCAAGAGCCACTTCTGGTTCCTCCTTGGGCTGGAACCTGAGCAGGCAGGGGTTATGTAACCACCTCTGATTACTCCAAGAAGACAGGGGTCATGTGGAAACTTTGATTTGTCCCCACTCTAAGGAACTGAGACGGTAAGGGTTATGTAGCCACTTCTGATTCTTGGGCAGAGCGCACTCGCCTTGCTCGAAGGGCGCGCTCAGCGGCCCTCCTCCGCCCCTTCCTCCCAGGATGCATTTTTCCGGCGCCTCTCGGCTTTCTTTCACTCCCAAAGGACGTGTAGAAAATATGTACAAATATGGTAGTCGAGTTTTTTGCATATCAGCTCTAACTCTGGACTGTAGGAATCTTTTATGTAGCAGTAACTCTAACTGTCAAGAATTTTTGATATGATACCTAACTCTAACTTGCAGAGGATTCAAAAACCAGCCTGACCAAACAAAAAACTCCTCTGAACTAATCACTCATTATGCCACCCTCCAACATTTCCTTTGGTGGGGACTCTGAGTGCCATACAAGAGGCCTGGCTGGGACGCACGCCACTGTTTCATGGTCGCATGCCCGGGATTGACTGCAGGGAGCCAAGTGCCATTACGCACAAATGCCAGCCACGCCGCCCCCCCCTAGCCCGGGGAGATCAAGGGAAAATTCCGGTGACACTTTCTTCAGTGCGACGCAACGGGGCTCTTTGCGCCTCTTGGCAGGACTTAGTGGAAGATGACAAGCTGCAAACAGCCTAACACAGTGCTCACAGATGACCAATCCATGGTTTCAAGGTGGTGTCCTCAAATGCATACAAGCATATCAACAAAAAACACTCAGTCACATACAATCTGCTTTCAAAGTCTCTTCCTTCCAACCCCCAGAAGGTGACCCAAAAGCCCATTGTGGCCAGCTTGCAATTGCCAGTACGTACGGAGAGGTGCGGCACTGCGCATGCACTGCATACACCTTTTTGAGAACCGACCAAGGAACCCCCAAGCCACCCCTTGAAGGATGCCCAGTTGGCTGGCCCAAATTCTTAGCAATGATTGATACAATCTCCCTACAAGACAGCAGCAAAAAAAACAAAGCAAAATGAAACTTTTTCTTCCAAGGCCAAGTTGTTGCACTGCGTGCGCACTGCGTGTGCACTGTGTGGGCACTGCGTGCATACTGCGCACGCAGAGGCCGGGATACTCACCCAAGAATACCTGTCACCTGATTGGTTGCACAGCGAAGCAGCAAAGCCCACATGAGAACGACGAAACTGCCTTCAACTTGGTACTCCACTGTCCCTATGAACAAACCACTCAGCCTTGTAAAGTCCGCTTGCTTCGAGTGTTTCGGTGCCCGTGGCTTCGCTCTTGGAGGCGGCGATGAGGTGTCCCTTGACTGGGAGCGCGGGGAATGCGTTGTCCGTGGTCTCTTGGGTGATGGGGACCGCGAATAGGGTGAAGGGGAGGGCGGTGGTGATTCTGAGCGTGGACGTGACACACTTGTTGATGGCGAGCGAGATCAGTGATGTGGTGGGGATGAAGGCCGTACCACAAACTCCTCAAGGTCCGCAGGCTATGTATGGCTACATCAGGGTCCCTCGGGGTCCCCATAGTGGGGAGAGTTCAATATGGGGGATGGAAAATGGGTAAAAATGGTTGACATTGGGCAACAAAGGGTGACAATTCAAATGTGCCACATCCCAAATGCATAGGAAGCTAAAAAAACCCCAGTATGGAACCAAAAACTGTTCAAAAGGGGCCAAAAGTAGGGTCTGAGTATTGGCCGACATTCAAAACTTCGCACTGCGTGCATGGCATTCCCCAAAGCATCCTGGATAGGATGAGTCGAAGTTCTGATTTCGGCCCAAAGTAGTGAGAGCAGTGAGAGGAGAACATGGCAATCAGCATCTTCTTGCGAAGATAGTCAACCAACCCACATGGACATGAATCGCGGCACAAACAGTGCAGGCAGTTTCCATGCGGACATACCCTGAGTAGTAATTGAAACCTAGGAACAACATGAGACCAGAGATGTTCAGGGAGATTGCCCATGGTGAGCGAGCGGCATGCTAGACCAAGAAAAGAGGAATGGACAAATGCCCACAAATCACAGGTGGTAAATGGAGTGAGACCAAAACTCCTCCACCAGCCTAAAAGTTCTAAGCTTACAGCCCACACCCCTACATGTCCATCACATCTTGCAATAATCAACAAGACCTGTGATTTCCATTTTGCTTCTCCAACACGCCCTACTTTTGGCGTGTGCACTAAACACACAGTGCCCCCTTACATAAAAGTTGACAAGGTCCTCAGTGGTAGCTGACCATTGCACACACCACTGCACACACTGCACACACACAAGACACACATCCACAGCAAAAGGCAAATCTAGCGGGCACCATATTGGAAGCTGCCACTGGTTGGGGCAGGCATGGGGGCATACAGAAGCCAGCCCCCATGGCTGCAGCCGTACTCTTTGGTACAGGAACTCTGAATCATGTCCTTGTTATGCACTCCATGCATGGGTTGGAGAGCAATGTCCCATTTAACAACACTCTCGGACACTCAACCAAGCTGAGGGGCTCAAGTGAGGGGCAAGGAGGGGCCCAACGAGATGGACAAGTGATACTTGCCATGAATGGGCAGGCAAGAGCACCACAATGCAAAGAAGTAGCAAGAAGGTAGGCACCAGTGACAGCCAGGTGCGGGTAGCATGATATTGGGCAAAACCCATATAGGCGAGTGTTTGGCTGAAACTGCGCGCCTCGTTATACGAGGCGCAAATCGGGCTCGGCGCACGCCTCGTTAGCGCCAACCCCCCCCCCCCCCCGTGCGCCTCGTTAGCGCCAAACTCCCCCCCCCGTGCGCCTCGTTAGCGCCAAACCCCCCCCCCCCCCCCCGTGCGCCTCGTTAGCGCCAACCCCCCCCCCCCCCCCGTGCGCCTCGTTAGCGCCAAACCCCCCCTGCGCCAAACCCCCCCCCGTGCGCCTCGCTAGCGCGCCAACCCCCCCCCGTGCGCCTCGTTGGCGCGCCAACCCCCCCCCCCCCTGGTGCACTGCTTTGTATGTGGACCTCCCTCAACTTCGGCTCGCTTCGCTCGATGCGGGGGACACCCCCGCACCCCCCTTAAATAACAAGACTCCTGCGGTGGCTACAGACCGCCTTTTGTGTGCACCGGCTTGTATGTGTATGTACCGCCTTCTATGTGTACCGCCTTGCCTGTGTCCCCTTAAATAACAAGACTCCTGCGGTGGCTATAGACCGCCTTTTGTGTGCACCGCCTTTTGTGTATACCGCCTTTTGTGTGTACCGCCTTGCCTGTGGCCCCTTAAATAACAAGACTCCTGCGGTGGCTACAGACCGCCTTTTGTGTGCACCGCCTTGTGTGTGCACCGCCTTCTATGTGTACCGCCTTGCCTGTGTCCCCTTAAATAACAAGACTCCTGCGGTGGCTACAGACCGCCTTTTGTGTGCACCGCCTTTTGTGTATACCGCCTTTTGTGTGTACCGCCTTGCCTGTGGCCCCTTAAATAACAAGACTCCTGCGGTGGCTACAGACCGCCTGTTGTGTGCACCGCCTTTTGTGTATACCGCCTTTTGTGTGCACCGCCTTGCCTGTGGCCCCTTAAATAACAAGACTCCTGCAGTGGCTACAGACCGCCTTTTGTGTGCACCGGCTTGTATGTGTATGTACCGCCTTCTATGTGTACCGCCTTGTATGTGTATGTACCGCCTTCTATGTGTACCGCCTTGCCTGTGGCCCCTTAAATAACAAGACTCCTGCGGTGGCTACAGACCGCCTTTTGTGTGCACCGCCTTGTGTGTGCACCGCCTTGTGTATGCACCGGCTTGTATGTGCACCGCCTTGTGTATGCGCGGACTTGTATGTGGACTACGCATCTCGTGAGTGCCACCCCCCCCCCCCCCCCTGCGCCTCGTTAGCGCGCCAATCCCCCCCCCGCGCGCCTCGTTAGCGCCAAACCCCCCCCCGCGCGCCTTGTTAGCGCCAACCCCCCCCCCCGTGCGCCTCGTTCACAACCCCCCCCCCCCGTGCGCCTCGTTAGCGCCAACCCCCCCCCCCCCCCCCCGTGCACCTCGTTAGCGCCAAACCCCCCCCCCCGTGCGCCTCGTTAAACGAGGCGCGCCGTCTCGGTCAAACAATCATATAGGCCCATATAGGCGGCTGTCCTCCAAGCACCACAGGCTTGTGTGTCAATGAGCGTCTATATTTGTGTATCTAGGTGTCTCATGGGACACCAAGCGGAATGTTGGCTGGGCACCCACTGCTGTATTGGGACCACCAACTAGACCATTAGGATGATTAGGGGTCAGGGGCTTCCGGATGTTTTCCTCGGTGCGCCTCATGGCCACACCACGAAAGGATATGGTGTGGCTACATGTCCTTGCTGTCAGGGCCACACAAAAAAACGACTGTGGATTGTGGTTGTAGGGCCCGAAGCACCTCCCATAATAGTGCACCAGTCTTGTACACCCTGCTGCATAATAATGATAATGGCACACTGCAAGGGGCTCTTTAGGGAGCACTGCATATGCCGGGCAAAAAGCTCTCCTGCGAAGTCAGCTGGCAAGAAGCGACAATATCAATTCTCATAGGAAGCAATCAGTAGGCAGGTTTTACCCTACCATTCTGTGCTTCATTTTGCACCGCATTGCAAAGCCAGCGCTTCTCCCTTGACAGACTCCTCCCTTGAGTAATATCACGGCATTGCTGAACAGACAGTCAGATGTATGATGTATCTTCATCCTTCGGTGCCTCATGCCAGTCTCGGCTGAGGTCATTCCCAGATCCACGCCACTCCACAATATCCTGGGCCTGCTTCCACAAGATCACCACAAAACTGCCAGGAATTTGTCCGCGAAAATGTGTGGCATGGCGGCCAGACAACAGCAGTTTTGCGGCATGCACCACAGTCCCGGCTTGTCCAGCTTGTCCACACCACACAATATGCCACGAACAGTTCCTTCACGGACCATAAGTGACAAGATCAACGAATATCTGAGCAGAGCAAAGGAGCCATGCGGCCGACTACACAGGGCGGCACCCTTGGGTGAGTGGGCACAGTGTGGTTGGCCACAAAACTTATCTTGCACACCCATCAATGCCCTCACCATCACCAACACCGGGCCGCCGACAGGGACAGTTTTCTTCTCTGCTGCAGCTCTGCCCCGTAACATGCACCGGCCCAGGAGTAAGATCCTGTACAATCCACAGAATATCTTTTGCATGGGCTGCCTCTTTCACGTGCCCTTCAACTTTGCGTGATGCCATGGCTCGCCAAGGTCTCCCGTTGTGCGTTCACAAGTACTGACGTGCATGTGGGGGCGTCGTGAAGTTACTGCAGCCAAGTGCCATGCTATGGTCATGTATCCACTCAGTGGACCTTTCAACGGCGGCATTGCAAGAGCAACGGAGTGCGCCACTCATGTCTGCATCAGTTCACTGTACTGACAAAGGCACATGCCCATGTTTTCTGCAATGTACGACCAATGCACTGGCCTATGCACTGTGTACTTTCCTGCAGTGGATGTAGCTCGAGAGCCTGCATCCCAAAAGCCAGTATGCGACAAAGACGGCGTACAGCGCAGCATAAGCCACTGGCGCGAATGGCTTGTTGTAATTCATGAATGGGTAATGCCACATCCCTGTGAAACTATGAAAGCACCATTCAAACAGAGTGTACGCCAAGATCCAGTACGCGCCAAAATGCAAGTCACGGGGCTGCATGGTTTGTCTCCCCAGCCACATGTCACAGAGCATGAACGCTAGATTCAGGGAGTGCATGATGTGCCCCTGGGGTGAGAGCAGGATTACAATGCCTCCCTGGCGGTGCGGTGGTTGTGGCAGCAAAAGTACTGACGGAACGAGAATGCCATAAGACACGGTGGTCACAAGGATAGCGGATGCAAGCGATATGCTGAACAGCACTTGAACTGCTCGTTGTGGGACCTGATGTGCGGGCAGGAGGTATTCCCAGTGCGGGAATTGTGGGATGGAAGAAGGCTGAAAATGGGAGCATGGGCATGAGGAAGAGGAGACATATGCGATTTCCTTCTTGAGGCAGGTATTCGTCGATTCTTGCATGACACAAATGCATATCTTCTTTGGTTGTGGACACAATCTTTTCTTTTCAGGTGGTGTCAACCGCAGACCCATCAGCACCGCAGCGAAGGCCCGCACACGCCGAGGCTGAGCCAACCACTGTGCTACCCAACCAGCCCTCACACTCCGGGCTCAATGGTCGGTTCTGGTTGACGGAATGCCCCTGCCATAGACACTTGCAGCTGTTGGTCCATCACGAGTTTGCAAGCTGACCACCATCACCAACAGCATTGCCAAAACTCACAATACTTGCGATCACGCCACGCGCACCAGTGACACACACAGCTACACGAACTGCCCGCATGAACAGCTTGCCTGGCCGACTAGCCACATGCCCGACCAAGTAATCCGACAAGGCGACCCAACGCCTGACAACCAATTAGCACTAACGCACCCCATCCGGCACAATGTACCACTTCAATATTCCAGTTAGTCAGTCCCCCCATGCTTGCATTATCTTGGCACCAGGCGTGCCCCCATGGGTGAGGGTCCTCTTACTCCCCCCACATACACCCCACACACACCCCACACACCCCTGGGAGTATGGGCTCAGAACGGTCAGGCATATCACCGTGGGTGGCATCACTGATTGGGCACAGAAAATGTGCACGTGCACTTGAAGAAACGCTTGAGTAATTCAGAAAGGAGAAATACCAGGCTATAATGTTCAAGGTTGGCAGCCACAAAGTATACGCCTTCCAGGATAAAGCACCATCGTGTGAAAGTTGTGAATTGAATGAGGCCAGCAAATTTCAGGCATCCAACTCCCTCATCATCGCAAATCTCAATATTGCTTAACATCACGTAAGAAGACCACAGAGTGCCAACGATCACAAACACAAAGCCAATGCGGAGAAGGAGAAGAACAAGGTGTGCCGAAGAAGTTTTATTCTGCAGTGGCTTGGCACTAGAGACAAGATTATATCGCCACCAGTGGGTCAAAAGAAAGCAGACCACACTGACAATGCACACACTGATCGGCGGTAAGGCCATTCTGAGGAATCAAAATGGCCTCCCTATACAAAAGACAGGGACAGGCAGTCTGAGATGTAACAAAAACCACAGCCACCACACCAAACCCCACCACACCCCAGCACACCATAGAAAACAATACAATGCATTGCCATAGACAACAATGCAATGCATTGCAATGCGACGTGATGTGAAGCAATGTGACCACCCTCTGTGGGGCACCATGCGTGAGGCCAACACCAGAAATGTCCATGTTGCCCTGGCCATGGGCCTTGTTCCCTCTGTATGCAAATGTTGATGTGGAACGCCCCTCATGGAACATTCCTAACATTGCACCCCATACTTTCATTGTAACCAAGGCCCATAGTGTCTGGTCATTGTGGTCGTTGTTGTGGAGGAAAACGATTTTTTGGTTTGCTACCCTTCGGGTTTGCCACCCTCCCTTTTTTCTCAACATTTTTTGACCCCCAACCTTGTCTTTCGTTTGCCCCTTCAAACATACACATGCACATGGGGAGGAAGGAAGGCAATAGGCTAAGGAGGGAAAGCAAAGCAAAAGGCAACATGTTACTGACCAAAGTCTTGCGGCAGCAGTGCAGCTCCTTTGGATTGAACATCACCGCAATGTCTTCGGAGCGTTTTGGGTCGGCAGTCTTCGTGATCCTATGGAAGGCGCCCATGACCCGCCCTTGGTCATCGGCCACAAGGATTTGATTCCCATTAACAATGCGCACTGTCCACAACACGAATGTCACCATCCTTGCACGATACCTCAAGCGGACACAAGCCATCAAATTGTGAATCAACGTGTAGTGGGGTGAAATTGAGGAATTTTGAAATGTCAATTGGTTTTGCTTTTTTTCTTGAGAGGAATTTTGAAAATATTCATTTGTTTTGTTGTGTTTTCTTGAGAAATAGACAATCAGCTCAACAGCAAACCCTTGCAAATCCTGCCCTGCGACCCTAGCTCTACCTGAGAAAGGGATCACCAGTGGTGTGGGAAGGGGTTCTATGGGGGAATGTTTGCCCGGCGTGCGCCTGGCGCATGCCCGGCGCGCTACCTTTGTATTAAGTATCTTATCTCTAGCCCCAAGTTTATCCTCACCTAGGGAAGTCCCCCAGGTAGACCGCACTAGACCGCAAACCTTCTCTGCAAGGCACCTTGTATAAGCAGAAATATGAGAATCCAACAACACAAAATGTCACTGCCACCACTTCCAACCACCACCCTTGCCATTGTCATAAACTGGGTGCAAAGGATTCTTAGATTCTGAATATAAATTCTTAGACACAGCGAGAAGGTACTCCAAATTGTTTGGTGAGGTGGGGGCAAAAACAAGCACAGGTGGGGAATGGTCAAAAAAAGATGCCCGGCCCCCTATAGGTGGTGTGGGTGATGCATTTGTCTGTTTGATTGGGAACAGGCCTTTGCTTAGTGATACTGGGGCGGGGGGGGGGGGGGAATTGGCCCTCCCGGGAATGTGGCTGACCCACCCACCCACCTGCCGGATACCCTGAGGGGGGGGGGGTCACAGAGCAATTTTGGATGAAACAAATTCAAGTTGACCACTCCATAGCAGGTGACTGTAGTATACACAGCGGGGTTTGAACCCACGCCTTAAATATGTGAGACCTCTGCTATAACCACTGGGTCACTGACACTCCCTGCCAGGTTTAGCTCAAGGACCATTTACAAACTGAAGTGAAAATTTTTTTGTTGATGCATAAATAAATTCTGCCACCAAAACAGCACCCCCATGTGTCAGAATGTGCCTTGGCTCATGAACAACATTGGCGGTCTACCAAGCTCAGCAACCCACCCACCCACCCAACAAACCGGACACCCTCCCCCCTGGGGGGGGTATGTGCATTTTTCCCAAGATCGGGGAAACCCCAGACAAACCCACCCACCCAGCCTCAGACCCCCCCCCCCGGGTATAGTATGAACCAGCCACTAAGCAAAGGCCTGATTGGGAAAACACGGAGGCTGTTTGTACGACAGTGAGGAATGTGGCACATAATCCACTGTGGGTCCAATACTCGAAAAGGCTTATCCATGCATACGTAATGAATAGCACCTTTCTTTGTTTGTTGTCGAGCACCATGTGTCTTGGTGTGCTCTCGAAAGTCTTGGCTAAGTGCGTGCTAGTGGTGCTCCGTTGCTTTGCAGGGCATGCCGCAAGTGCAGTAGGAGCTGTAAGGTGGGAACCCTTGGTATGTTTGGTATGTTTGTAGAAATCTAGCTATCACGGTAGACTCCGCGCTTGTTTTTCTGGGAGTCTTAGTCTCAAGTAGGTGTGCACACTAATTTTCTACCCGATACAACGGTACAACAAACATAGTCCCTCGGCAAGCTCTAAAATTGTCACTTGTAGCTGCCCCTCCATGGTGCTTTTGCCATCTACTCACAATGAGGCAGCATTGGGTGTCCACATGAAGGACAAACATTCTTTGCCGGTACCAAACACCTCACAAGCCCCCAGCCCCCATTGTGGCTGTCTCCTCCATGATCACTTCCATACCATCATTTGAGCACTGTTATGGATGTATATGGGATGTGCGGATATGTGGGGGTGCAGTCTGTGCACACACCCTAACGTATCATTTTTGTGGACAAAAACTCCGAATGGTGTTAAATGGTGATTTTTTTCTTCTCATTGTACGTCTTAGTGTCTCGGTATTGTTGGTCCGTGGCAGTTCTTGTGGCGTAGGGAACCTGAGGTCTCATTCCCTTGGTACATGTACTCTGATTCCACCAATACTGCCTAGTTTGGAACCCCCTAAAAGTGTTGCTGTGCAGCAAGACAGAATTGCTCTCAACAATTTTGTTGGCCGAAATGGGAGGGGGGGTCTTGCTTGTCAAAGGATGGTTCCTTTTGTGATACCCACAGTTGCTAATGCCCCTTCATGTGACCCATCACATTCGGGCCTTTTGAGGCTGGTACCGCCTCAACCTATGGCCATAATGCAAGCTTTTCAAACCAGTGTCCCTGTTTCAGTGTCCGCCGTTCGGTGGGAGAACATGGTGCTCAAGATCCAAAAGCCCATTTGCAAATATCGGCGAGTCTGGTCCAACCAAAACAAAAATGGGAGCCCAGATACTCTTGCTAGGAGAGAGGAGGGGGGGGTGTTACATTGAGCAGCTAAGCCTATGGGCAAGGTGCTGTTGCTAGGAGAGGGTAAGGCAGAAAATGATATTCCAAATGGTGCAATTGATGGGCACATTGCACACTTTTGAGCTGTACGCATGCTATCTACATGCCTGTCAACGATCTGGACAAAGATCCACCTGAGCCCAACAGTAAGATATTAGGCGTACTGAATGGGTACCCACCGGATTGTTTATCATCTCTTTGGCCGAGCACCACTGATTTCTTTCACTAGGCACAGCCGAATGCCCGGTCTGCTCGCACTTGAAGGAGTTTCCGAGTGGGGGAATGCTTGTGATGAGCCATCACTTAGCCCATTTGTACCTTGTCCCATCCTTTAGGCTGTGCTGACTAGGCCATAGTTGCTCCTCACCACCATTGTTTAGGCCCCTTTCCTCGCAGGTATGGGGCAGCGGGGGACTTGCTCAGCGGATGCACTAAGCACTATCCACTATTTCGCTGGCAAACAGCCCCATTGCCCAAGGCGCGAAAAGGGCCCCACAAGCAGGTACAAAGAGCAAAAAACAAAAACACATGCTCCACCATTAGAACAGCAGTCTGGGGTTTGTGCTACAATGGTCATTGGCCAGAGATCTGTCTGTAATAGTCCAAAGAAGTATCATATATTGCTGCTTCACCGCTGCATCATTGCCGCAAAGGTGCTTCTCAGTGCCAATCTCTGCCAAACCCCTGGCGACCATCGGCTACCTGGTGTTTACCGTGCCTCCATTTTCACACCACACAGACAGCACCCAGCGCTGCTCCATGGGGCAACAAAAAAGCAGTGCCTCTAAATCACATAATGGCATTACACTTATGGTTATTGGCATTAGCATGGGTCAATAGTTGCAGCCAGGCACTGCACTGGGGCTGACCGCACTGTTTGCATATTTGCAGCGCTTCTTTTGCTTGTTGTCAAACCCGCACACACACACACACACACAGCGAGCCACCAACACAAGAATAGGAACGCATAGCTTGTTTCCATGGGCTTGTGCGATCCAAAACCAGCAAAAATGGTGCAAGCGGCGGACAACACCGCTAAATGCCCAGGAGCGTATTTGGGCATCTTGCAAGGGCCTCTGTGCGAGTTCTGTGTATCATCTGCCAACAATCAATGTGCAACTTTCGACAAACAGGGGGAGGGGAGGGGGGGTTGGCATGACACCTGGTTGCTGTTTGCAGCTGGCAGCGCGTATTGGCCTCTCGCCACTTACCACTGCTCATCCCTTGGACCCTTTCTCTCCATAGGCGGCGGTGCCCATCGGCCTCTCACCACCTTGTGCCCTCCCTCTCCCTGCCTGGCCTGGGAGGAGGGGCTGAAATGGGGGGCTTCACCACTGTGGCGGCTGATGGGCGTCGGCTGCCTGAGCGCCATTTTGTGTAATGGGAGATGCGACTGACGAAACTGGGGTGGGAGAGACGCGGCGATAGAGAGTGCAGAAGAAGCATTTCCATGCCGCAAAGCAGAAGACTTGGATGGATCAAAGGGTAGTGCTGTGAGGAAAGCGCCACGTGTTGTTCGACGGATGCGTGCTGTCGTTGTAATCACGTTTGCTTGTGTGACTCCACTGTGATGCTTCTGTGACTCCACAGCGAACCCCTGAGCCACAAGATAACAACTCACACCGCCCAGGATGTACAGCAACACAAACAATCGCAGCACATCACTCCATACCGCGCAGCAAATGCACGCACCACTGTTCCCACCCAAAAGTAACGTATGCGTAAGATCTAGGGTTCAAAGCTGACGGGACTGCCACCAACAAGGCATAGTTGGTGCAACGCACTGTCTGTGCAAGCGGTGTTGAGGAGGGACACATCTTCTCCTGAACGAAGACGAAGGGCTTGCGCATCATCAATCAGGGACACCCGCTCTCTGCCACTGACCACCACCTAATGTGGCAAGGAGCAGGAACAAATCCGTGGCGTACTCTCTGCGCCCCCTTACACTACAACTCGTGCTGGCCGGCGGGTTTTCATTAGGACTGGGCACCGCTTAGTAGCCCCAGTGTGCCCTTGTCTTTTGTGCTTTTGTTGAGCGGCAGCGCTTAGGAAGGGGGGCAGTGGTGAGGTATGCAGTTTTGTCAATGGGAGTGAAAATGCTGACATATGCAGCGCATACAGTTGCAGCAGACTGCCCCCACTCCCTCACCAACACTGGGAGGGTTCACATGCAGCCATTCGCAGACCGTGAGGTTTGCTTGCTTTCCAGGTGGCGGGAAAGGGGGCGGTTAGTGACTGGTAGCGCAACGGGAAAAAGTGCCGTCCAAACCCTCCACCAGGAACACCTCTCTCTTGCCACTGACATTTACCGAAGCGAGAACGGATTTCAGGAAACTCCAGTCAGCAAACTGACGCAAATGACAGTATCTCTGCCCAGGGAGAATGGTCAGTGCACAGCCTGTCGAACAAGACTTCATTGCTTGACAATTCCTTGTGCATGCGAGCGGGAACCATACAGTGTTGTGTAATGCTGCAGCACAGACCCTTTCATGCCCCACACTAATGAACGACCTGGGGTTTCTATGCCATAGTGAAAGCAGATGTAACAAATGGCGTTGTCGTTGCTGTGCTGATAACCCTGTCCACAAATCCCTCCTCTGAAGAAACGGTTGTGTGTTGTGAAAATCGACAACTCCTCCCTGCCATGCCCTTAACAACCTCCGATTTGGTAAAGCCTGTCTGCTCTGTAACTCTAGAGTGTGGGTTAGGAGCTCTTGCAGCTGGTGCATTGGGCGGACCCTGCAGCTGCAGAGCACGTGCTAAATGGGAGCCGGGCAATACCCAACAAGGCCGATGGCCAGTCCAAGGACATCCCCTTTGAAGATGACGGAGCTTGACCCTTTTGGGGGCAATGTGTCAGTGGCTGCAAGGGGGGATCCTTGCTTGCACGTTGCGTGCACTGCACGCCACTGCATACTGCACCCCACTGCATAGTGTCTCGGGAAGGCCCCAGCATGGCGGCCCCAAATCCTGTTCCGAACCGTGGACACACACAAACACACACATGCATGTGGATTGACACACAGGGCAACACGTAGACAGCCAGAGCATTGCATGGCTGGTGCATGTCTGCGAAAAAAGTGGACCATCCTCAGGTGGCACATGCACACACACAGAGAGACAGACATGCAGACACGCAAACAGGAGGAGGAGGAGGAGATGCGGCCGATGATCACCACCATCCCCACGGTGCCCGACGGCCCATGCCAGCAGAATAGTACGTGCTGGTGTGGTGACCCTGAGGGCTGACCCTATCGAAGCAACATGCTGCACCCACTACCAAACCTTGTTGTAGGTGTCCAGGAGGCCACACGGGCTGGCTGTGTCGACCCTTAGGTGCTCTTGCCACAGGTGATGGGCTGCTTCATGCACGTGCCGGTCTAGGCAGTACCATTGGAAGTCCCGCAGTGTGACGCGCACCTGTGGCTCCTACGACCCTCACATCCACGGCCGAGCCCCCACTGCCTGGCTACCTTTTCACCATGTACAGTGGTGCCGCTGAGAGCAGGTGCAAGACCTGGAAGTGGAAGGGCTGCCACCACCATTTCCAAGGGCACCCCTTAAGCCCACAGCCCTAGACAAATTGTACGGAAGTGGCCAGATAGTGCATGGGCACAGTGGGATAGTTCTTGGACCAAGTGTCTAGCCGTGGACCAGAGTATGGTAGTCAGGCCCGCTCTGTGGTACCCTTGTAATGGTGAGGTCTAGCGATCTCCAATGGTTTGGAGGACAGCAACACGGTCACACACAAGCTAGGGTGTAGTTGTACTAGTCAACGGGTAGCCCCAAAGGCGACCATTTCATCTCATGTCGCGCCTCACATCACCCCAGGCTAGGGGTATTGAGGAGGGTCTGGACACTCAATACCACACACATCTCCACAAACCATTTCCCTCTCAATTCAAAAAAGGCACCTCTATTGCGAAAGCAAAGCTGCACATTCTGCCCCTAGAAATGTTGCATATCACGTCCACATCCTTCAACGGGCCATTATGGGCCAAGCGCCAGATGACGCCCGCATCGAAGGCGGCGGCCCGGATTCCTCCTCCTAACAACGCCATAGCGAGCCCATAGTCGTGGTGCAAGCCATATCCACTCGGTGGTTGGCTACTTTTTGCCTTTCCGCCTCCAATACATCCTCTTGGTTCATATGAGGGAGCAGAGGGGACTTTGGAACATGATGATTGGGACCTCATGCGAGTTCATGCTTCTGTGGGGGCAAACAGGCCCCTCGCTAGCAAGAAGACGAATGCGTTTGATGTGATGTGGGTAAAAAAGTGCTCATGAGGCCATACAGTATCAAACCGGAAGGGAGCTTGTTCCACTAGTGAACCCCAAAACATCCAATCTTTACATCGCGCTTAATGCCTATAGTTGATACTTTTCTTGTTGAAACCTCTTCGCCAAGCCTATCATCATTTCCGCGGCCCCTCAGAGTGTGCATGGTGTAGTCTTTCGTTTGTCATCATTTGCACATGCATGGGGCCTTGCGAGTTCTGTTAGTGCCGCTTGCATCCTTGTCATCGCAAGGTGGAGAAGCTCAAAAATACGTTTACAACAGTCATGGTCGTTGACTTGGTGTTCTTTGCTTTTTCCGTTGTCATCAACAAACAACTAAAACCATCGGAGTGAAAATATCCCTAGTACCTGCTCTCCAACCACCAACAAAGCTAGCTAGAAAACAATTTCAAAACGAAAGACGCATTGCAAGCCCAAACAATCACCATCTTTGCAAAAATGTTGGAACTAATTCCCCAAAGTTGCCGCTTCCTCATGACCATCCTCTTCCTCACAACGCTTGTTGGTTTCCATATGCTGCTTTTTTTTTTTTGGACCGTCTCGCTTTTTGGCGTGCTTGTGTTGCAATTTGTCACAATTTTGGCACCCAATCTTGGGCGTCGTGAATCCAATGAGGCTTCTCCTGGGGGGTTGCTCAACAATACTCGACAGTACTCAACGGTGGCACAGACAATTCATAACGGGGATTCAAACTCTCGAGGGCTTATCGAAGAGTGCTTAACACGCGCACTTCAAGCCAAGCTCGAAGCAACATCAGTTTTTGGCTAGCTCATGGTTGCAATAGAGCAAGACTTTGTCATAGAATGAGACTCCCCACAAATTACCGAAGGCCAAATATGATGCATACAAACATATTTCATATTTCCTCATCCACCGACATTGATCCCGACATTGCTCCGGAACATTGGACGTAGAGTCCATCCTTCTTTGCAAATTGGCAAATTGGCAAAAATTAGACTTTTCCTCAAGCTCGAACATGCTTGACAATCCAAACATGCACCACTTTCTGCCGAAGCATTTCGCGATGTAACGAGCGTGTGTCCAATATCCTGCGGGTAACGAGTAGAAGAAAATGGGCAAAATAGAGGGAAGCGGCATGGAAAATGTGGCAAATGGTTAAGCATCATTTACATCGAAATTCGTAACAGACCGGGAATAATAGTCGACATGGCAAACGGGCAAGTGAAGGCTTATCAAGTGGACATTCAAACAGCCGAGGTGCAAGGGATGAGAAATTGTGCTTTCGCCTTCACATGTGTGGTCCCGTGTATGTGCATTGGTAAAGGCAATGGGGTGTGCTTCCTATCATGCACACGACCATGCAAATTCAACCGTGAGTGACTCATGTCCCACCTAATCCAATTGCAATGGTATTCATCTATTTATTTTCATTGGACTTTTTATTGCACGACACCACAAGTTTCGCGACATTGCATCCAAAAACAGGACACTCACGATGAAAGATGGGTGCCAGCGACATCTGCTGCTACAAAAGTGTGGCAAGATGAAATATTTTTTTGGCTAAGGAGGGTTCTTCTTTGATTTGAACATCAGTTCGTGGGAGAGTTATAATACCTCCAAACCATTGAACCAAGGCCCTCCAAGTTTGAACCCGCTGCAAAATTGCATGGACTTCTCATACATATGTGCCGATACTACCGCAAGCGCATCGCCGGGATCCCCCATCTGCACATGTTATCCAGTATTTATCGACCGGGACAGAGGAGGAAACTAAGAGGGGCAAAATCAAAAATAAGCTCTACGAAACTACGAAAATAGTTTTCTGTAAATTACATTTGGATCCACTTTTCACTAGCTCGCTCGCACAACCCAAAGGCCAAAACACCTGCACCCTGCGATTTCAAACCGTGCCAACTACCAGTCCCACCGACGACTTCATGAATAGTGTCGCACATTGGGGACACACAACTTTGCCTAGGCACTTCCTCCACCATCTTCGGCCCTGCGCCGTACGGCGTTGTGTGTATGGTGATTTCATAGCCACTATATTGGCCTTGTTCAGCATAAAGTCTAGGAAGGTGCCCAACCGGTGGGAGTACAGATGGCAGGGCGGTGCAGAGCTCCCACCAAATGGTGTGCCGCACGCCCCCAAGGGATTGTTGGATAGTGGGGACAACCCCAGCTTCTGCACCATCACGGCGTCTATATGACCGTTGCCGACGGCGAAGGACTATTGGTCCGCAGTCCGCACCATGGCCCCACACAGTGCCACCGAAAAGGTGAGCAGCTCCGCTTGGAAGTCAAGGCGCACCAGTACTAGAATAGTCCACACCTTCCGGGTCTTCCACTTTGGGTCTGCCACAAGCAAGGCACCCCACCGTGTGGCTCGCGTACAAAGAGGAATCTTGGATGAAGACCACCATGGGGGAATATCCGTCATTTGATCATGGGGGCATCAAGTTCGTGCGCCCAAGAACCAAAGCACAACAAAAGCGGTTGAAGAAAATTCAACAAAAGCTGCAAAGCAGCCCTAGGCGTCTTTCATTCTGTCAAAGAGCAAACAAATGATGCAGTACTGATCAACATACTAATCAACATACTGATCAACTTGCAAATGGACACATAGTTTGAGTCAATAGTTCTCATCCACCCCCCTGTTAATACTCATTCATATGTGATGGAGCCCGTGCATTTACCTACTGTGCTGGGCGCAACCACCCAACCACACACACACACACACACACACACACACACACACACACACCATGAGACCTGCAAACCACAACAAGGCAGCAGTAGGAGGGCGACAACAAACAAAAATTCCTCTAGGGCAGCATGGCGACAGCCCCCACTGCCAGTCAGTCTGAGGAAGGCACCGGACCGTGGTGTTGCAGTCGGCCTGCAAATTCCGCACCGCTATGCTGTGTCGCACACGCATGCATGCACATGCAGTGATGTAGTATGATTAGAACTGCAAAACCACAGATTAGTCAAGCGGGAGATGAGACAACTTCTTCAGAGATGAGGGGTTGTCATATGAAGTAGTCGTCATTCTGATCTGCATCAATCTATCTGATAGCATTGCATGCAGCCGCAGCCAAGCTGGAT
Source organism: Eutreptiella sp. 'Long Island Sound 2002' (assembly GCA_964036045.1). NCBI lineage: Eukaryota > Euglenozoa > Euglenophyceae > Eutreptiales > Eutreptiaceae > Eutreptiella > Eutreptiella sp. 'Long Island Sound 2002'. Next base: position 26,492,494 of record OZ038396.1, on the reverse strand, counting down.
CCTGCTGCTGAGATGCACACACAGCATGCTGTGCACAGAATAAGTCACACAGCATGGATGGAGCCTCCAGCAGACTCACCCTGATTGACAGCCGTGCACCAGGACTACAGAAATCGATTCGCTCAGGACGGCCCCACACATACACACACACACACACACGCCCTGCCTGGGGATCACACACACAATAAACAAACACGACACACGCACACAGACATCCACACACATGCACACAACAGACACAGTCATAAACACAGACCTCTTCAGGCACACATTCACGCGCGCACATGCACACACAGCCTGGATAGGACAGCACACAAACCCGCGCAGCAAAGTGTGGCATACCAACTTCTCATCAGGCTGCTGCCACAATTAGTCAGAGCAGTTGGAAGGGTGTCGTGCCATGGAGGAGGCTGGCCCCTGGAGCTACGGACAGGCCAGGGGGCAGTGCAGGCAAAGAGGTGCATACGTTCTCTTTCAGCCCGCCATGCGCCCCGTCTGTTAGACCTGTAGTCTCCCGTGCTACCACCAGCGCCAGCCCCCAGCCCTCCCCACAAAAGGTGGAGGGTGCTTTGTTATGACAGCGCACTCAGTCTTGCGTGTACCGGCCGAGCATCACATCTGAACTCCAAGTGGCCACCAAATGTACACACACACACACACACACACACACACAGAGAGAGAGAGAGAGAGAGAGAGAGACCAATGGACGCAAGTCAGAGATGGCACCTCAAAGGCCGAAAAAGGTTAGGGTCAGCACTGGGGTCAGTGGAATTCAGTCCCGTGGAGCAGGTCAGTGTGCTCAATTAATGTAAATGATCTTCTTTTCACGCTGTACACGGCTTTCGACCGGGACGTCAATCTCCGAGAGACCGTCCCGGATGATGAGGATGCGCCGGCAGGTCCGGTAGATGTCCTTTTCCAGCTTGACCAGGTCGAAGTCATTGTCATCGCTCCCGAACGGGTCCTGCGACAAGTTTGGCTAGGACCTGGCCACCGAATGCATTGCAGTCCTTCATGGGGAACCACGAAGGCAAACTAGGCTGAGCACCCCCCTGAAATAAGCAAAAGTTTTGGTTGATAGCCTGTTTGTTGCTTGTTGCTTGCCTACTTGCTTTGCTTGCTGGCGCTGGATTTATGTCCTGACACACCATCAATGTTCTATTACCCCATACCATACCTCTGCAGGGGCGTTGTGTTACTGGCGTTGTGAGCAAATGTGAAGTTCTCTGCTATGAACAGAGAGCACTGCAAGACATTGTGCCAACCACCGACAATTATGGGGTACTGATTGAGCGTCAAAGCGTCCCCAACCGCCATGGGCCGACCAAAGACTCATTCGCTACGCTTCAGTACCAAACCGTACTACCGAGGAGCAGACAGACGGCTTGTCGCCTGCAATCGCCGGCTCATGGGGCTGTCCCAAGCAAAAGCGGGGGGGGGGGGGGAGGGTCGATTCTGTAATGGCAGTCCACAATGCACATGCAGAGTCCCATTGTGATGAACGTCGTCCGTGCTACACCTCTCCCCATGGGCAGGCCCATCCATCAGAGGTCTCATTCGTTCTGGTCACAGAAAATGAGGGCCCAATGGCAATGCAGCGACACATCACAGCGTTGGCAGACAGAGGCATCGTCAACTGGCAACTGGTCGACTGCGGTTGGCAGCAGTGGTGGTTGGCCAATGGCGGGCCCCCCAGTTGCTGCCGGCGCTTGAAAGTTCACCCACGCATTGGCCCACCACCCGACGGCGCTTGCGGTCAGCGAGCTCTCAGCAGAGGCACAGCGCTTGGCAGGGCGACCTTGCGGTTCCAAGCGAAATACTGACAGTTGTATGGCCAGAGGGCGGTTATTTGCGGTTGGACAAGCGGCGGGTGGAATGCGGTGGGCAGCCACTGTTGGCTGCACTGAAAGGGGGGGCTAGGGTTTGCGGAAGCTACGAAGCCACGTGGTCCGTCCAGTGTGAGCATCCGATAAGGACGACAGTGGTCAAAATCTCGTTGTGCAGTGGTAACGCGACAGTACTGCCTAGGGAAGGCAGCAACGGTTCGTCAAGGTCTTCGTTCGGAATTGTTGAGGAGATGAATGGCGTGCGTTGCGAACTGTCGCTTTCGGCGTCACCCGACGTCGGAGGGCACCCGACGTCGAATGGGAGTACGAGCGGCGGATGGAGGGTGAACGACGGCGGTTATTACAGAGTAACCGACACCGATTGGAGTGTAACGAAGTTGGAGAGGAGTTGATGGTGGTTGAAGAACCCAAGGCGGTTTGAAGCGGAACCTGCTGGCTGCAACCTTATGCCGCTGGGGAGAAACCAATCGCATTTGCACGGCAAATGAGGCGGCCACTGACACCACTTCTTGTACCCACCAAGTTTCCCTGGTACCAATGGAACAGGGTGGATTCCGAGCCAAACTCAGCCGGACACTAATGACGAGTCTGCTACCACCAAGAAGATGAAATCCGCAATGTGGAAAATGTGGAGGGAGGTGGGGGGCGCGGGGGGCAGTTCTAACAGACGGGAGTGGGGGGGGAGTACTGGTCGGGACCCCCCGTCTGGCTCTCACATTGCGACCTCGGGTCCCAGCCCGATACTGGGCTCGCGCGCCGCGTGTGTGCCAGGCGCGCCTTTGGAGGTGGTTATCCCGGGAACGGCTGGATGATTTCCCACCATCACTTCCCACTGTGCCACACTCACTCCTGTGCCGGTGCCCAAGAAGTTGCGCCGCCGCATGCGCCGCGTGAAGTCCCCCCACCCCGCCCAGTGCCCTGGCCCTGAGCTGTGAGCCCAGCGATGCTGCGGCACTGTAGGCGCACACCTCAATCTCAACGCCGATGGCATTGAGGCCAAAAATGGTCGCCACGATGACGAGATTGACGATGGGAGTGATGTACGTGTACTCGTGGACGATGGTCAGCGAGAGGGTGTAGCAGATGGCCAGGAGGTAGATGTTCAGCATTTGGACGTAGGGGAAGGGCATGGGGGTCGTGCGGATCTTTTGGCACGCAGCAAATCCCTGGAGACAACACGCGGGCCCTCCCGAATCCGCCGGCCTCGTATGCAAGCGCCCCTTCCCCTCTGCGACGGAAAGAGGGGCTCGTTGCACGGCCGGGCTCGTTTTGGAACCGGGGGTGCAAAGCCCTCAGCGGATCCAGCCCCACCACCCACCGCCAGAGGGGGTGCCCACGACCATTGTAGAGGCGGGAATGGGAGTTTAACCACAACTCTCATCGGGGCTGCAGTCACCACTGCCCCAGCGGATGGAGTGGGGGAAGGGGACCGTGGTCCAGAGTGGACGAGCCTTGGCTTCTGACCAGCGAAAGGCGGTCGGTCACGGTGCCGTCCGAGCGGGGCCCCCGTCCCGTGGCTTTGGTACGCCCTGCTTCCGTTGGTTGCGGTCGTTTCTGAGGGAGTGTGGTGGAGTTTGCCATAAAGCGCTCTGTAAAGGTGCTGGTTGGTACTTCCAGGTGTACGTGCTGGTTTGAGGTTTTAGAAAGAACTGTTTACATTGCTTGTTCCAGGCCTGGGGAAAGTATTTGCATGTGGGGGCTGGGGGAGGGGGTTGCCAAAAAGGCTGAGTAAAGGTGCCAGTTGGTACTGCTGGGTATACACACTGGTTTGAGTTTTTTTCAAAACTGAATTGTTTACCTTGCTTGTTCCAAGCCACAGGGGGAAGGTATTTTTAGGTGGTTAACTCAACAAGTGCTTGCTGCTGTCCCTTAGCGTCCCTCCCATGCCGGGGCCAGCAAGTGTGTGGGGCGGGGGGGGGCTGCTAATTTTGTGGGTGGAAGTTGAGGATGGGTGGGGGGGGGGGGATTCCGTGGGTGAGAGTGCAATGTGCCCAAGCGCTGTCTGTCTCACTACAACAAGGGGCAAGGGGTGGGTAAGACCGTAGAGAGGCTCAAATGACGTGCGGCAAACCGAAAGTGCTTGTTCTGCTCTGCTGCCAAGAGCGTCCCTTGACCCAATAACTGTGTCTTTGACCCTAAATCCGGCGTCCCTGTGTCCTTCCGGCGGCCCTGCACACGTATCAGGGAACATGCACCCCCCAGGCGTCGGATTGCAGGGGAGACAAAACAAAAGGGCTGGACATGGCGGGGGGTTCGAAATACTCACCATTTGGTCCGGGGTCCAGTGAAACACCATTTTGGACCCCAAACGTCATTGTCAAATTTGGAACAATAAATGCCCCAGTGAATTGAGGCCGGGGCCTGCCTCCCACTTTTGGGGGCTTCGTGTACATGTTCCCTCACAAAAAAAAAGAGGAGCAGCCCTAAGGAGGGCCCTGAGCGGGAGGCATAACCCCCCACATATCACGTCGCGTACCTGTACCGTCTCTTGCAGGTCCTCGTCCGCCAGCAGCATCATGCGCACCCCGAGCCTGCCACAGGCGTGCGCCTTGGCCAGCACACTAGCGAGCCGCGTGGCAAGCACCTGCCCAGAGATCAAGGGATGGGCAACACTGCGGAGGCCGTGGTGGGGGGCAATGACAGGTCGGGTTGCGGCATGGTCATATGGGGCGTGATGATCGCCCCCTCCCCCGCCCTTCCCCTGCACTTGGGGGGGGGGGGGGCGAACGGACAGGCCTTTGATCGACCAAAAACAAAAAGCAGAAGCTGTTGGTAGGCGGCGTTGTAAGACAACGTCAGTGTTTCGGAGTTTCCGTCCGCACTATCTGCGTGAGGCTGCACATGTCTGACGTCAGTTAAACATGATGCCGGTTGTACACGCCCCCTATCCCTTTGTGGATTACTTTCTCCTAAATGAGGGGCCTCCTGAACCTCCATATGCACATCCCGTAGACCCAGGCCATACCGAAGCCATACCCAACCCATACCCAAGCCCACGCCATACAAATGCCATACCCAAGCAATGCCTGAGCCATACCCACCCACACCACACCTGGACCAGTTGGGCAGATTCTTCTTTGCGCAGCACACGGGCCTCACGGTGAGGGACATTCGTGTACTTGTGCACTGTGGCGGGGGATCCAGTGGACTGGTCCACCATCACACTCAACAGGACCATTAGATTGGCGAAGAACTCCCGGCGCAAGTCCTGCAGCCCAAGGGCAGAGGGTATCGTATGAGAATTGGAGGGGTAAGCCTCAGCACCGCAGGCCCGAGAGGAAGGCTAACCTGAGGTCTAAAAGGAGGGGGTTGAAGAGGGGTACCCGCAGCAACTGAGGCCCTTGGGGGAAGGGGGGGTAAACAATAGTCGGAGTGGGGCTTGTTGGTTGGTACTCCCGGTTTCATGCACTCGGTTGTGTTTTGTGGAGGCGTGCTGCCAGCCTCTGGGGAAGGTGGGGGAAGCCTTTAGGAGAGCGTGTGGGGGGGCAGTTTTGTGGGTGACCGTGGGATGTCGGTCCCTGCTCATAGTCGCTGCCCTCTGCCCTCGTGGCATCTACTCCCCTGCCAAGCGGACAGGCTTCACATTCAGGCACTCTGAGACCGTAAAATTTGGAAGTGAAGCGGGAGGTATTTCGGGGCATGAGGTCTATTTGCGAGGACGACTCGCCTGACCCACTAACCCATGTGTCCAGGTCAGGATCAGAATCAGAATCAGAATTGGGCTTTGCATTTGCGGGGCCCCTCTTTCCCTCTATAATCGGCACACAGCACATGTCGCGTTACATTCTTGACCACAAAGGCTGTAGTCAGAAAAACCAGGGGAAACACGGGGTCGAAGCAAGTCGACCAGGCCGACGGTTACAACCGTGTCGAGCCTCGGGCTCGAACCCATGACCTCTGGGCGGTGTTCAGGACCCTCGGCTTTGATCCAGTACTTGGGCCCTGTCAAAGACTCGATCCCAGGCAGATGGGGCAGATGGGTCAATCGGCACTGTTGCAGGCCCCAAAGGATAGCCCTTTGCTCAGGTCAGGGGAGCATTTAGAATCAACCGCAACCACGGAGCAGCTGCTGGGCTCGGGTGACTGGAGCAACAAATCAGGAGAGCAACGGGAATGCAGTGCAAGAAGGAGCATCTGCAGCGTGTGCGCATCGGAAAGGGTTTTGGACTATACCTCAGGCCAATGATCTCCTTTCGGAGCCTCTAAAAGTCCTGTCCATGGTATGTTTCTAGGAGGCGATGGTACAATGCGACAAAACTTTGTAGTGCACTGTGAGTTTATGGGAGTATTTTGGGGTGATGTATTGTTTTGGTGGAGAGTTTTCCTGGAGCATTACTATTGTTCTGGAGAGTCCTGGCACAATCCCAACGTCCGCACTATGCGCGTATCGCATCGTGCCTGTATCTATGTTGCTTCATCAAGCTCCTTGCACGGGCCACGTCGTAGACTGGCATGCCATCGCGTTCACCAGGCGTTCGACATACACATTGCTTCCCTGCTTCAAATTTGAGGTGATACTCTGTCTTGCCTCACCTGCCCGAGACTTTACGCACCACATCTGAACGCTGTGTGAGTCCCTCTTGTGCGACCCCACCTTTCGCACTACATCAACCTCTTTGTCCACTTCCCCAAGCACGCCACACCATGCAGCCCAAGAGCGCGTTCCCCTCGCACATCCGCGACCTGTAATGAAGTATCTGATCTTATGACTATCAAGCACAACAGGCTGGACCGCCGGGTCCAAAACCCGCACGCATGGGTCGAGGGTGTCAGGCAAACCGTGGGTAGAGTGGTTGAGGAGGAAGGCACCTTCGCCAGCTCATCGTCCCCTTGGATGTAGCCTACGGCCTTGCGCAAGAGATCCACTATGTTGTTGTAGTAGGTCGTCGCCACGCCTCTTCCTTCCCAATACCTGAGAGAGCCATTGTTGTGCGTGAGTGTGGCCTGGGTCGCCGTCCTCGGTCCTTTTGAGGGTACGTACCGGCGTGGCAGGGGCATCAAGAGGATCAAAGTAGGAGGGTGTTCCTGCCGGGGCCCAACGCCCAAACATCGAGCTGACAGATCAGAACAATTCGCAAAGACAGCCCCCGAGGGCTCGGGGTTCCCTGGGGACGTGCAGCGCTGTGTATGCTATGTGACATAATGATGGAGACATGAGAGAGATACATATGGGGCTACCCACATGCCGCTGCGGGGTACACATGGGGCGGTTGGCATGGGCACCGCCCCCATGCCAACGGCCCCTCTTTCTGCTCATCGCTTTACTGGGCACTGAACAGTCCCCGTCAATGGCGCCCAGTAGTCTTCATGCGGGGCCTTCTGATGCCCTGGACTTTTGGCTGCCGCTATGCTTGCGTTTGAGATGGGAATTTCAGGCTCAAAGCTGCTTCCCACCGCCAGGGATGCATTTATACCCAGCCCCCGTTCTATGGGCCGAGCCTGCGATCCGGCCGCCCTTTCTGCAACTACCCACCCCAACGGCACTTGTTGCCAGCAGTAACCGCCCGAAACCGTATTGCCAGCCCCACTCCAAACGCGTTCTGGGCGGCTCCTGACACCCCGCGCGGTTTGGGCTTTCATTGCCCACCTCACGCAGCTGGGGCTGTTCGATTCTCGTGGTTTGCGCCTGCCGCTATGCGCGCACATTGTGCTGGTCGAGCAGGGGCGTTTCCCCTTCATCTCTGAATGTCAACGGGTGGCAAATGAGATCGTGACCCAGCAGTGGGCCATCGCCCACGAGGGGGCGAGAGCTACGCCAGGGAGCGAAAGATGACAGCAGCACGCCTGACGCCAGCAGAACGCGAGTGCGTGCTGGCGTGGGATGAGCTGCAAATTTTGACCACGATCCACAACGCTCCGCACTGTGGCTCAGCTGTCACATCCCATGACGCCTGACAGGCATGTGCCGAGTTCAAGTCCCGGATGGGGCCCAAACAATAAAGCTGCGCCGTCCGAGGCGCGAGGGTCATCCTTGGTAACCCCACGCGCCGGAGGGGACTTGTAACGGTTCGCTGGTGCCTGGAGATCGCCCGTGCATCCCACTTCTACCGCTACCTACATCGCCCAATACCTGCTCACCCCAATCGAACTCCGGAAGATCAGCAGAAATGCGAGGGGGATGAGCAGCGCAATGTGGGCCCGGCGGGGCAGGATGTGCTTGCCGTCTCCCCAGTCGAACGCATTGAAATGGTAGAGGATGGTGATGATGGTGGACAGGAGCGTGGTCAGTATCACATGCGGCAAGACCGCCTTGATGATCGAGCCCCGAAGACGGCCAGTGACGCCGATGAACGAGCCTTGAGGATATGGAAAGCGGATGCAGTCCCCTGCGATCTCGGGTTCATCCTTATGGGAGTGCTTCGCCATTCGCCATTCGACATTCACATTTCTGCAGACAACTGCAGCAAACGGAGGCGATACAACTAGAAAGCACTCTGATGGTCTTTCAGGGCAAAATACCCTCAATCCTCTGCACTTCTTGTGAAGGCTGTTGGCATGATTCCCATCCCCTGTATGTGTCCCCTGTCCATGATTGCTTGACCCCTGCGGACATATCAGTGTCACTGTGCTCGCTGTTCTCCCAACTGTCACTCTCATGGGACTCAGTGGTGAAGGCTCATTTGGTCATTTCCTGATGATCTTGCCGTAGACTTCCCAACCTCAGAAGTTCAGGACTTGGAGAAGTTTAACTTTGATTTTCTTTACACAAGGAGCCCTTGGCCAAGCTTGGACGGTGGATGGCTTTGATAAACCAGGGACCCATCCACACTGTTTGTCCACCAACTGGACATGTTTCTCCTGATTTGACTACGGTGCTTGGCCCCTGATGCCCTTGTGAATGAACCCTCCCCCCCCCCCATTGTGAGGATTTTTCATGAACACTTTTTGACCCTGCAATAAAGTTGACAGTACCCCGACCCCCCCATGTCCAGACCCCCCCCCCAGGGTACACGGTTCCCCCCCACCCCGGGGGGAACCGTCACCAAATGACGGTTCCCCCTCCCCCCGGGGGGGTGGACACCAGTCCCAGTCAACCACTTTCCGGGCGCATACTCTGCATAGTGCTGATGGTGCCATGCAGACAATACAAACAAGCAGAATTCTCAATGCACAGCATCCGTTCATCACTTCTGTGCATGCCCCTTGTTCTGTACAGGGACAGTGTAAAACTTCCTCTTACGGTCCCACATAGTCTTGAACAACTGCACGTGTTGCCCATCAGCCACAGGGATCGATGCACTGGCTGCAGCAGGCTTTGCTGCAGCCTGCTTTCCACGTTTGGCTACAGGTTTCAGCGCAGGTTTGGCAACTGTTGGTGCCTCCAGGTTTTTGGGGATCCACTTTCCCTCCGGGATGTTCCGGGTGAAATACAACTTGTCCCCAAAGGTGTGCCCCAACCCCCAAGTTCCCCGTGCAGACTTTGCCCAAACCACTTCACTGTCACTGTCCAGTTCGCGGTCCTCATCAGTGATGGTTCTATACTGTTCACCATGCGGAGAAGGGCCTTGCACAGCAGCAAGCACAGGTTCACCGGTGGAACGGACATAGCGCACAACAGTGCCTTGAGGGAACATTTTCAGAGGTCTGAGGGGTGCAATGGGACAGAACGAAGGAGGTGGACATAATCTGAGACAACCAGGTGTCACAGTGGCACAATCCTGTGAAATATGGCAGCAGCACGTTTTTTTTGGAACTAGGTAGTGACGGTTCCCCCCCCGGGGGGGGGGGGATGGACAAGGGGGGGGGCTGGACATGGGGGGGTCGGGGTACTTTGGGGAGTACCTGCACTGCATACATCTTTTGCGCTTAATACAAAGGTAGCGCGCCGGGCACGCGCCGGGCAAACATTCCCCCATAGAACCCCTCCCACACCACTGGTGATCCCTTTCTCAGGTAGAGCTAGGGTTGCAGGGCAGGATTTGCAAGGGTTGCAGGGTTTGCTGTCGAGCTGGTTGTCTATTTCTCAAGAAAACACAACAAAACAAATCAACATTTTCAAAATTCCTCTCAAGAAAAAAAGCAAAACCAATTGACATTTCAAAATTCCTCAACTCCACCCCACTACACGTTGATTCACAATTTGATGGCTTGTGTCCGCTTGAGGTATCGTGCAAGGATGGTGACATTCGTGTCGTGGACAGTGCGCATTGTTCATGGGAATCAAATCCTTGTGGCCGATGACCAAGGGCGGGTCATGGGCGCCTTCCATAGGATCACGAAGACCGCTATTCCACTGGGATACAGCCCCATTTTCCCCCTGCATGAAACAGCCCCACAAGCAGGCACAAAAAGCACAAAGACACGGTGCTCCACCACTGAAACTGTATGCAGTGCTTGCACTGTGTCCAGTGCTCCCAGCCCCCTAGTACTAAGGTTGGCTTCAAGAATTCAGCAACTCTCAAGGCAGAGCTCCAACTGTGACCGCTATGCCGCCCATGACACAAACACCATGGATGGAGGTGCCACCATGAACATTCTTCTGGGCAGAGGGATCCATACCGATATGTTTCTAGACTTGGTTTCCATGGTGGACGCGGGAGATAAAGTGCATATCATGCCGGGGTCATCTCCTTCCCATGAATGCATTCACGAGCCCCACTTGGCCTCATGGGGTGCATGCTGACTTTGGTCCTGAAGCCGAAAGGCTCCACAGGTCGGTGAGGAGGTCAAAAACACACAGGCAGTCACCGGCATTGTGGATCCCCATCATGTCAAACACTACGGTCATGTCATGTAGTAACGGTCGCTATTGAGCCCAACCCCAACTTGACTTGATGTTGGCCTAATCACCGTCGACTGGGATGGTCGTTACCCCATGCCTCCAAATGGTAAATTGAACATTTGTGCATTCTATGCAAATTTGCTTGCACACTGCAGGCCAATCTGCTGAAATTGTGTTGTCTGCTGAAATTGTGTTGTTGTTTTTTTCAATGTGGTTGCCCAATGTGGTTGCCCGTGAGACACGAAATGATACACAGCCCTGGCGCAACACACCGGACTTTTCTTTCTTTCTTGCGGCAACCACAGCCTGGTTAACCAGCATTTTTGGCCTGAAAACAATGTCCAACGACCACTACCTGGTTCGGTGGCAGGACATTGTTGGTCGGTGCCCCAAGAGAGAAAGAGCAATGGTCGGTTCTCATTGACTGAATGCCCCCACCATAGGCACTTTCAGCCTGTAGTCCAATGATGTGTGTCCTTCAATAAAGCTGCCCTGCACTATGCCCTAAGGGAGGGGGGGGGGGGGGTGGCTGGGTACAATGGCTCATGATCCCCTCCCCATATGGGGATTAGAGGGAATGTGCATTTGCTATTTGTGCCGACATGAAACACTTCTTTCTGTGATGCACCATCCTGAGTGGGGTGGTGGAACATTCGTGCGCCGGGAGCGCACCGGGCACATGCTGGGCATCTTTTTAGGCTGAAATGCCCCCCCGAAGAGCCCCAGACACACCCTTTCCAGACACCCTCAAAATTAGGCCGCCTGAGCTACCCCCCCCCCCCCCTTGTATAAGCTACGCCAATGTACGGAATTATTACGGTCCCTACGCCCGTTGTAGCTTGGACAAGGGCGTAGCTTGCGCGAAACACATACAGCTACCGACACAAACGTGCGCGCGCGCATGGTATGGGTGCACCTTGACCTCTGCCCACATTTCCAAGTGTATGCAAACACCAGACAGCCTTGGGAACATGAAAATTTCAGGTTCACACCCATGGTGGCACAAGCAATGAAGAATGCGAAGCCTACAAATGTTCGGCTTGGAAACCCTTCTTGCGACCATACACCATGCGGAACAATTGCACATGCTCACCACTTGAAGATGCCTCTGGCTGAGGCTTAGGGGCTGGTTTGGGCTCGGACAACTTCAAATTCTTGGGAATGAATTTGCCTTGCATGTGGCATGTTGCATGTGTCCATGGCTCCATGTAATTGGCAAATGTGACGACAAACCCATGTCTTATGTGGCTGCACTACATTTCGTACGTAATTAAAATTACGTACACAATTATTACGGTCCCTACGCCTACTGTAGCTTGGACAAGGGCGTAGCTTATACAAGTGGGGGGGGGTACCACGGCTAGACACAGTTGCAAGCTACCTTCCCTTCCCATAAGACATCATGCAAGTCGTAGGGCAGCACGAAGGCATGGGTCTCCAACCCTCTTGACATGACAGGTGGGGTAGCCAATTCCGCAACACCCGTCAAAGGGGGCAAGGTGGGAGGATGAAGACTCAGGAAAGTGGCAAACTTGCAGTGGAAGCTGGTAGAGCGGAAGCTAATGTGGCACCGCAATCCCGCATTCCTGCAACTAGATTGGAGCCTACATCATGTGTCCTCTGCAACCCGTGCTACAGGGAAGAGGGGCCGAGATGGTCATCCCCTATGGTGTAGAATACACTGAAGCTTGGGTGCAACAATGTCGCAGTAGTGGGAGCATCCCATATAGACATATGGACATAGTGGGCCAAACTCAAAAAACGTGCGGCGAAAATGAGCAAAAAATAATGTGTGAAAAGGGGTGAAAATGGATGAAAATGGGTGAATTTGGGTGAAAATTCAAATCCGCCAAGTCCCCAATGTGGAAGAAGCATGAAAATCTGTTGTCAAAAAACAATGAGGCCCCTAGTATCACAAAGTATGGGTTTCTAGTACGACCAGACGCCCAAATAGTCACACTGCGCGTGCACTGCACTAAGGGCACCCCCCAAGACAGCACCACTTACGTCACCACTTTTGATTGTGTCTGCTCATCCTTTCGGTGCTATTGAGGTTAACTGGCCCATTTTATTACCTCCACTTTGGAGACATTGAGAAGGCAGACGTTGTGTAGCCATTTCAGTTGTAGTTGCAAGTTTGCCACCCCCTTATGGACCATGAGAACACAGTACCCCTCATGTTTGGGATCCTGTTGATGCAAGCAACTCAGCTACTGCGCAAGATGATGGAGTGGATGAGGTTGACATTTGTGTATTGTGCTCCCAGACGCACACCACCACACTTCATGGTGACTGTAATGAAAATGATTTTGCTAGGCAAACTATGGGTACTCAGCATCATCCCACATGCCTAGTAGTTCAGTGTGCATGCAGTATGGCATGGGCTGACACCATGTTTCCGTGCCCCATCGGTGACAACTTTGAGGTGCCTCTCATTCCCATCGGGTCACCATGCTGACCGGCGCACAAAACAAGACATGGCACCAAAGCAAACGGCGACTTGACGGTAAAATGTTGATTTTGTGGTAATTTGGATCCCGGCAATGCACAGCCGCACTCCAAAAAAATACGGAAAGATCAACATGCCACATGGGCCAGTCCATAGATATGCCGGGGGGCAGGATACGATGGTTAGGATTTCTGGGGTGAGGTTTGAAAGAGGAGCTCTTGGGACTGATCATAGAACCGGGGGTCCTGGCACGGCGCGTGCACATTGCGCATGGGACGAGGAGAACATGGGGGGTTTTGCTACCATTGGCAATACTCTCCATCAACGGGCTGTTGATGCAAGGCACGAAGGAGGAGACTAGTTCCCAATGGTCATGCGAGGGGCCGTAGCCGTGCCAACGCACTTTGAACACCATGCGTCTCGCCATGAACTTGTTTGGACAATGCACGAGGATGTTCTCGACAATGGAGTCGGCTTGTCAGGCATACTCGTCATCCGAGTCCACTTCCTGGGCTGCATAACCCAGTCCCACATGCTTCCATGGAAGTCAAGCTCACGGGGGCGGAGTTGGGTCGTTCCGTACCGCTCTCACAACTGGCCTAGTCCCACCTTCACTCGATAAGTATCCTGACCCACCCAGCGCATCACCAACCAGAAAGGGGTCCAAAATGTATCACCACAGTTGGTACTTGGAATCGGAATCCAAATCCTTGATACACACCACGAAACTATAGAAAAGGAGGCACAACAACACACATAAATGCACTGAAATGAGGGCAAGGCATGCAAGCAACCGTATAAATGCATAACAAGGCTCGTTGTTACTAGTGCTAGGCACTGCTATGGAGCTTGGGTATGGTCCTGCACAAACTTTGTGCACAGCGTGCAAGCCCCCCCTTGCAAAAGCGTGACATGGAAGGCTGGTGGTGCAAGCAAAGGGAAATGCACTTGAGGTAAAGCATCAGCATGGTCCTAGGCATGGGGAAACGGAGTGAGTTATGAAGCTTGGGTTAATTTTTGGAGGTCATGAGGGCATGATTTTCGGAGACCGTTGGATAAGATTCCAATATGGGGGGGAGAGCTCGGTCTTCGGCTGTATGTACATGTTCCACTTTTGAGGAGGGAATCCTCCAGGTGTGGACAGGTGGGTTGGTCGCCCACCCGTTGGGTTGGGGGTGAAGAGGGCGGGTTCAAAAAACTGCGAGAAATGGGCAGCCTGTTGGACTATCAACCAGCCGGGGAAAAATTATTTTCACTGCCAGAGACATTGGTCCCGCTACTCACAAAGGCTGCTTCTGCCCCTTGGCATCCCTCCCATGCCGGTGCTGGCGGGCTCCACACAAAGTCTTGCCCAAGGCAGGGGGGGGGGGGGGAGGGGATGGGCAGCACCTGCCCTCTCTTACAGCAAAACAGCATGGGTCAGCAGGCAATAGGCATTCGGGGAAAGCCAGGCATGACTGTGGCAGGGCAGTCGGGGCCAGCGGCAGCACCCACCCGGAGATGGGCCTGGACGTCACCCGGGCCCCAAAAACCAGAAAACATAGAAATGACGGGGGATATTTCAGGTCAGTTCTGGATCCCAACACCCATGGGGTTGGGCAAGGAGGAGGGTCAAAAAGATTTCGGGTTTGGGGGCCATTTGAATTCCCCATCTAATTTTGAGCCTTTTGAACATCCACAAGGCGGGTTGGGTTGGGTTGGGCGTATGCCCGTCACCAGTCTTGATGTGTCTCGAAGCGCATCCATTGTCGTGAAATGGGAGCCAACCTGTCAGGGCGTCTCAGGCTGCCCCGCGCCAGGCACGGGGCTCTCAGGCCACCGCTGACCCTGTCTAAGACAGGCGCAGTGAAGCCTATGACACACACACACACACACACACACACACACACACACACACACACACACACACACACACACACACACACACACACACACACACACACACACACACACACACGCACGATGAGAACCGCAACAAACAAGAACAAAGCAAGGAGAGCGATGAAAGACAACTCCTCAGGAGCCGCAGGGCAGCCCTGAAGGTCTTTCGTCTGCACGGGGAACGAGAGCGTGTGGATGCAGCAGTTCGCCAGTCGGCCGTGCCATCGGCCACTGGGGCCCTACAAAGAGCAAACAGGCTGTCAGTGCTGATAGGTTACCCACCTGCCCACCCACCCGCGTCACTCCCAGGTGAGAGCCACAGACAGACACACACAGACACAGACACACACGCACACACACGATGAGACCCGCGAAAACACACACACACTCTCTCTCTCACTCACTCACTCACTCACTCAGTCACTCACTCACTCACTCACTCACTCACTCACTCACTCACTCACTCACTCACTCACTCACTCACTCACTCACTCACTCACTCACTCACTCACTCACTCACTCACTCACTCACTCACTCACTCACTCACTCACTCACTCACTCACTCACTCACTCACTCACTCACTCACTCACTCACTCACTCACTCACTCACTCACTCACTCACTCACTCACTCACTCACTCACTCACTCACTCACTCACTCACTCACTCACTCACTCACTCACTCACTCACTCACTCACTCACTCACTCACTCACTCACTCACTCACTCACTCACTCACTCACTCACTCACTCACTCCCTCCCTCACTCACTCACTCACTCACTCACTCACTCACTCACTCACTCACACCATGTCAATTCATGGCCCTGACCAGGGCACTGGGGGCCCTACACAAAGCATCAAAGCACAGAAGATACACAAGTCGGGGGCAGGCCAGCGAAACCAAAACAACATGGGGAATTCCGGCCACACAACCCGCTGCCGTCAGGGGGCCAGGCCCAGAGTGGGCGTGCATTGTGGTGACAGATGCCCCATCACACAGACTCGTCATCCCCCGGAACGTAGGCTGGGGGGTCTGGAGAAGGGTGAGGGATGGGGGGGTCCAACACGTGACTGCCCCTCGCAGTGAAAATGATACCTGCTGAGTCAGCGCTACCAGGGGGTCCTGGGCAGTCATCCGTTGCATGAGAATAACAGAAAAAGAAAAGCTTTTGGCCATCTTTGACCCTGTAGAAAAATGGGCCCCTGGCCCAGAGCCCCCCCCCGCCCCCCCCGCTGCGCCCCCAAGGATGGGTCATTCGAGGGCTGGTGGGCGGGCGGCAGGTAGGGCCGATGGGCGGGCGACCCCCGTACTTCAAAAAAAAAACGAATCGCACACATCTCCGCCCCATTGTTGAGCCTCGGGTTCGAAGCCACCGTCTCATACGAACGTACACCTGCGACACGGTCAAATCTACAACGCTGCGTGCCGCGGCAGCGCACCGTCCCCCATGGCCCGCCTGGGGCCCTCGTTGCGTGTGCGTACCATGACACGCCCCGCAACACCACTTCCGGTACCAAAGACGGTGAAAAGGGGGCAGGGGGCAGCAGACCCCCATTCATCGGTGCATCAATGACGCAGTGCTGCCGGGCATTCGGTCATTCGGCCATCAACTGCAGTCACTCAATGCCAAGCCGCCGTCGGTTGACGACCCACAACCGCCAGCCGCCATCGGTCAACAGTCCATCACGCCGCCCGCCAACAGCAGCGTTCTACCCCACAAAGCCTTTGGCCGGCTTTCGTGTTAACACAATACACATCGCAGGCAGCACCGTCAAGAGCTCTCCTACGGTCAACCCCCCCCGCCGCCGTCAATACATCTTCACGGCGGACGCTTCAAAGCGGGCTACTGGTACAAGGCCCAGCACGCCCAATGCAGCCAGTGCGGGTACTTGGCCTTGGTGCTCAGCATCGCCTTCTGGAGGCAGATCGCGAGCGCCAGGTCATCCTCTACTTCGCACTTCATCCGCTCGTTGTAGAACGCCGCCCACAGCGTGACGCACGCGCTCCGCTGTTGCACGGGCCACTGCCCCAGCACGCAGTTCCCCACGCCGCACGCGTGCAGCTCCCGCGACAGCACGACCAGGTCCACGGCGTCCGCGTCGTGGTCCTCCCACGCGCCGGAAGTGTTGAGCACCAAGAGTTCGCAGCGGTCCGGGACCCACTTACTGATCTTCCTGAGGCTGAGGGACTTTTCGGGGTCCATGGCCAGCTCGGCCGCATGGAACGCAAACCGCGGCGAAGCCGTGCCGCGGATGTCCTCGTCCCCGCCCCCGTCGTGGGCCCCGAGCACCTCCGGTCGTAAGAAGTAGATGGTCCCATGTACATCGCTGTTGTGGACCTGCGGAGAGGGAGGGGGACGAATGGGGTCGTGGGAAATTTCGTGGAGGCTGCCAAAAAAAGCCTTGGGAAATGTCTGTACACGATCCCAGAAATGTTGCAGCGGGTATGCCTGGGTAAGCTCGGTGGACCTGAGCCTGAGGTGCCACCGGGGTGCCACTCACAATGAGGGGGAGACGCATCTGCCACACTCTGCCAGTGATGAGCGTCAAATCGTTCCCGATCCTGACACGCCTTCAAACTTTTGACACTGCACATTTGGTTGGGGCATCTTTTGGTGGTGGTTCCAGACGCAGACGCAGACGCAGCGCAGACGCTGCTGCAAGAATAAAACTGTCGAGCTCAGCGGCGACACTCTCATGGCCCATTGGGCCCTGCGGCGGTGCACATTCCACCACGACTTGGCCTGTACCCAATGGTCGGGATGAACGCCCTCGAACACCCTCGCCTTGCAATGACCGTATCTTAGGGCCTGCGCAACTCAGAGAACACTCGGGGGAAGAAATCAGGGGAAACAGTTGCAGGAAGTGCTGTTCGTTTGGTGCTATCAGTTGTCACATCAGACCCCCGGGCCAATCCAGGCGTCATGGCTGTACCGCCACAATGATCGCCTCCCACGTTCGCGTAATGGATCGCGGCATCAACTGCTGGCCCCCTCACGTGAGGTGACGCAATGCAACGCAACGTTGTAGCCCGAGCCGCACCGCCCCCCCCCCCGCCGAGTGATGCAAATACAAATGCACACAATACTACTTCAACGCCAACACCCGCAGAAATAAACACACTACACAGATCCCAGAGGGAGGCTGTGGACAAGGGCACCTCCAAAACATTACGTTGCGTTACCCGTACTGCAGCGATGGCCGTATGCCCGCGTTTGTTGTGGGTATACAACGATCAGGGACAACAGCAAACAGACCTCCTTTTGGTAGTCGGACCCCTCCTTCCGGCCCTGGTCTCCCGGCGCGCGTGGGTCCTTCGCGTAGGTGCTGCGCCCGACAATGTGCACGAACCGCGAGCCCTTCATCGACTTCAGCAGCTTTTGCCTGGCAGTAGTGGCCCCGTTGGTCACGTGCGCGTGCAGCCACCCGGCCACCGCATGGGCCTCCGCTTTGGCGTGCGGCAGACTGGGGTCGAAGATGATGGAGTGCTGGAAGTCTTGGATGCCGCCTTCACGGCGCCGGATGTAGAACGTCCCGGCCATGAATTCCTGAAGGGGTGGTATGCAAAATGCAGGGTAATGAACACCTTGCAGAGCTCGGCAGTTGGCAAGGCAACCAACATCAGTTGGAGGGGAACTGACGGTTGGAGGGTATTTCGGGGCATGAGTGCTACTTCTGAGGAGGCGATGCCAACCAACGTCATCGATAACCGACAGTAACCGGCAAGTATAACCGCCGTGAATTGTTGCGCTATTTCTGAGGAGGCCACGCCAACGCATTTTACAATCGACAAGGACCGCTTTTGCCAACCCTCTCCAACCGTCCTTCTGACCGCTTCCAATACCCCTTTCCTTCAAAGGAGGGGTGGGACCTAGTGAATGTGGCGGTTGCGGGGTGGGGGGGGGGGGGTATGGGGGCAGACATGCCACCAGCGTCCAGCAGGGAAACTGGTTCTCAGTAGCTGGCGCCCCGTAACAACGGCCACTCAGGAACACCCGCCCCCTGCAGCACCAGAACTCAGTAGGAAGGTGCTGCGTCCAGCGTGTGGCTCAGTAGGACCCTGCTCCATCTGATCATGTCTGAGTTGGCAGACGCCAGCGGCAAGTCTGGGAGGGTGCCATAACGGCTGAATGAGTCTGGGGTATGAGTATGAGTTGGGGGAGGGGGGGATGGCGGTGTCCGCCGTGCTGGAGCGCTGTACTTCCGCCCCTTCATTTGTCGCCAGATCGGGGCCCCCGCCCCCCCTCTTCCTCCTGCCATTCCTCACCACAACCGCCCCCCCGGCCCCTGGGACCTGGCTGCGCATCGACGGGGCCCGGCGGATCCCCCCTCGGGCCGTACGCATCTCATCCCTCCGCCGCTGATTGTGCAGCATCACGGCCGCCGAGGACGTGAGGGTGAGGGCGTGCTGCTCGATCAGGAACTGGCTGTCCGACCGGTTCCAGAAGGCCGGCCACGGCAGATAGCACAGGGGGCCCTGGGGGATGATGACGATGGGGTCCTGCGGGTGGTCGGGGAGGTGCACGGCGATGGGCCGAATGAGGACTTCGTAGAGCTGCGTGAGGACTTCGGTGGACCGCCGGTGAGCGATGTCGTTCTGGGAGTTGATGACGAGGACCTGCGTCTGGATTTCCTGAAGCGACGCCGACGGAGGGGGCGCACATGGGGGGGGGGGGGGGAGGGGGGGGGCAGCACAGACGGGGGGGTGCAGGTCCGGGGGGCGGTCTTTCGCTGTGGGGCCCGTGGCCACACGCACGCGCCGGTCTTCGCCGTGACACGACCGGCCGATGGAGAGACGGAGGCCATGCAGCCGAACGAGGGGGTTGTGTCGCGCCGCGCTGGTGTGTGCTGGCCATGCGGTGGTGACACAAAAAAGAGGGAATTGCGGTCGGGCATAGCGCGAGCCCCGACCGCGCGCGGCTGACTGGTCCCGTGGACCACGTGTGACGACCGTTGGTCTGCGCACCGGGTACACACGGGTCTGTGTTGGGGAAATGGGCACAGGTACAAAAATTGCCGCGCGGGTCTCCAAACCAGCCCTTCCTCCTGCGACGACGACGGGAATATCGAATCTCGGACATTACCCGCCGGACGTCGCTCACATACGTCACCTCAGATATCACAGTGACTGATTAACGAACCCAGGCAATGGAGCTCGCCCCCCCCCCCTGTGTCACATTCCGTCGGGTTGTTGTTTCTTTACGGGGCCCTGGACAGTCACCCGTTCTTCCCTTCGCATGTTGCGTCGGGTCGCTGCTTTCTGTCGGCCGCTGCGGCCGGTGCTCCTGCTGGTGTCGTTTCCGCGTTCGCAGAGCCCAGTGGTTGGTGTGCTGGGGCTGTGCTGGATGTGCCGTTTGCGCGTCAGCGGCGCCCAGTAGTTGGCGTATTGAGGTTGTGTTGGTTGTTGTGGGGGTTGTTTGACTGTTTTTGCTGTCCACACACCTCCGTGCCTGTTCCCCCCCCCCCAGCATCTTGTTGCCGCATATGCAATTGAAACCCGCCTTCCCTGAGAGTTTGAGACATGGACCAGGGTGGGTAGAACCTTGCGGGTGTCGCCGCCGGCCATGGACCAACATACATCACGTGTGGCAGTGGTTTCGGTTCCAGAATCAAATTGTTGTGGCAGAATTTCGCCACCTCCATCCCAAACCATTCCCCTGTGCTCTGGGACCACAGCCGCCCACATTCACAGTGCCCCATGATCAAACGCCGCCCCCCGCCGCACAGACCTCCGCAGACGTCCTAAGGAACTCCCGCATCTGAAGGTCAAACAGCCGCGGCCACTGCACAAGGCTGTGCTTCGTGGCGCCCCCGAACGGCTGCACGACCCAAATGCAGATTTGGGACCGGCTCAGGACCGAGTAGCTCACGATCGTGACGGAGTTCTGCGTGGCGAAGTCCTGCATGTCCCGGACCGTGGGGTCCCCCTGGCCCTGGTCGTGCACGACCCGCGTCATGTTGTCCAGGGCGCCGCGCACCTTCCCCCGCTCCGCCCACTCGAGGGCGTCCTCCACCATTCCACACTTCAGATACAGCTCCACGGCGATGCGGTATGTCTGCCGCACCTGCCGCAAGTGGAAGAGTGGCAGGCGCCGCGGGATGGGGGATGGGACGGGGTGGTGGAGGGCAGCAAGGGAGGGTGGTGGTGGCTGGCTGGGTACCGTGGCCTGCTTTCGTAGATCAGGGTCGTTTGTGGGGCGGCGGGGGGGCAGGGCATGCGGTTCATTGCAAGTGCGAGAGCAATTTTGCATCCCACTGCTCACGACTGCAGCATCAGACCAGCCTGTGCTGTGTGCCCCTGCATGTCCGGAGGGGGGGGGGGGGACAGGGCTACAGGGCTCATCCCAAGTGCATTGCTCAATGCTGGCCCCAATCGGCCTTGCTTCAAGGGAATGTGTATGAGGAGCCCGTGGGCTAGTACTATGGGCCAGGATTTCACTGCAGTCGACCGCAAAGGTGGTTTAGTGAAACGGACAGACATCCACCACCATCAGCCGTATCATTCCCATCAAAATGACGAATGCAAACGGGGCTACTGCCCCTGGGCTAATCCGGGGGGTCAAGGGTTCACTGCAGTTGATCTATTGACAGGGACGGAGGCGAGGGTGTCCTGCCGTCCGTTCGCCTCCGGTCCCCCAGAGGCGAACGGACGGCAGGGGGTGTCCAGCCCTGGGCAAAGGCGTCTGTGCGAAAAGGGGTCGGGGCTCAGGTAGCAGCCAATCCATGACACAACACTTGACTGCACGGGGGAAACTTTGACACACTTCTGTCAGCATTCAGGCAGCAGAGGGGGAATGGGAATGCGAGTGAGAAGGACGAAGTGTTTCACGCACTATCTCGTAAGCGGAGAGGGTACGACGAGCAAACGTGGGAATCCCGTTCGTCGGTTGTCGTCTGGAACAGGGACCGCAGCCAATGGATTGCACATGACAAAGCAGTGAGCCAAACCGGGTCAATCAGTTGCCTTACCCCGTTCTGCGCACGCGGGCGGGGGGGGACGAAGACGAAGAAAACACACCTCAGCCCCCCCCTTCTGGTAACCACTCAAAACGATGGGCATGTAAAGTGACAGGGCAGTCGAGGCAGGACGGACTCATCCAGAAAAACGAAGCATGGGAAAGGGCGCCTGGAGTGTATGACACAGCGCTCGGAGGGCAACCAACAGCCATTTGGGATGCCGAGCAACAAGACTCATCCCACAAAAGGCCCCAGTCAAACCTGATTGAGGAAGACCAGACGCTGCGTGACGCTCTGCGGGCCTTTCTCGACCGTCACCTGATAAAGCGTCTGGTGATTCTCAAGAGCCATGTTCAGATAGTCGCGGCACTCTGCCGCCATTTCGCTCTGCAGACAGCAGTTGGCCAAATTGTTGAGCACAGTGCCACGCCCCACAATGTCGTGGAACTCCTCGCACACCTCCAGGTACTTGTCATAGAAATTGATGGCAGCCTTGTAGCGGCCCAGCACGTACTGCACACACGCTATGTTGTTGTATGCTGTGCCCTACAAAATGGACAAAACATGAGGTGGCAAAAAGGGACTGCATGTGGCGGCACTTTACACCTTCAATATACACTTTCATCGCAGTGTGTTTCACTTCTGTTACACTGGATTGCACCTCTGTCAAAATTTGTCACACTCCAGTACACTGTGTTACACTTGCCGCGCGCTCCGTTAAACGTCTGTTACAGTTCATTGCACTTCCGGTGCACTTTGTAAGACGCCGGTACACTTGGTTGCACCGCAGTAACGCTTCAGAGCAGCAGCGTGTGTTGGGATCCTTGCGGGGCATCGGTGTGTGGTGGCACGTGTACAGCCTGTGTGCGTGGCAGCATGGTGGCATGCATCTGTGTGTGGGGGTATGTGCACCGCATCGGCGTGCCTCTTGCGGTTGGGAAACAGCTTCTTCTGCAACTTTCCGATCCACAACCGGCATTATTGTCCGTCCCTGTGGGACACATTGACATCTACGCACCTCCAATCGTACTGTCAACCATGTTATCGACCCCCCCCTCCTCCCCTGCTGCGGTGCGCATCAGTGGGCTTGATCTGCAACTCGAGGTACCGCACCATGGCCACCAAACCCGACACCATGATGGTCTCTGTTTCTGGCTCACCCATTCAAGCTGCAGCTTGTTAAATCCTGCGCAGATGTTTGCAGTCCTCCTCATATCTAATTTGCTCATCCTTCGCACTAACATCCTTTTTGTTACTAACCAAACATACGTCACATGACTGACCTACGAGCTGCCCATTGCACACAGACGTGACACAAAAAACAGTATCAACTGGTGACATGGAACATGGGACGCTACCATGTTTGCCGTTGCCTTCATAGAAGAACACATTAGCCATTGACAAAATCCTCCCATTGAATCTTTGTCGCTCACCTTTGGCATCAGAGTCACACATCAATATTGCAATCCAATCTTTGTGAGCTTGCCTGCAGCTGCTCACTGTGCAGCCAAGCACTATCACGGCCCACAGCAAGACCGGCCATTCGCGTTATCGCATCTACCGACGGCATATGTTGTCTTATGAGGCCTATCAGCGCCCTCCAGCGTGCGTATGCCTGCAAAACAGAGAGCCTTGTGTGTGCGCGGCCACGTGCAGCGCATTTGTGTGTGGCGGCATGTTAAGGGGGCGCATGCGAGTTATGGCCCATCACCGGATGCGCGGTCGCAGTGCTCATGATTCCCACAAAAGCTGTCTGTCGTGCTATTCCGAGGCTCATGGGAACCTCGCCACTGTCCCATTGCTACCCCTATGCCTGTCCTTCTGCCTGCCTCTGCCCCTGGCCAACTGTACCTGGCCCTGCCGGTCGCCCTTCTCCGACTCCGTGAGCAGGTGCTTGTGGTGGTACTCCAACGCCCGCTGGTAATTCCCAATCACGAAGTACGTGTTGCCCAGGCCCGAGTACGCCTTCGAGGCCTCGTGGGGCAGCACCGAGATGGACCGCAGGTGGCACTCAATGGACTTGTCGTACAGCCCACAGACGCGGTATGCGGTCCCCATGCGGAAGAGCACATCGCTCTCGGTGCGGTGCCGCTTCAGGACCCGGGCGATGACGACGGCCACGCCCCATGACTCCAGGGCGCTCGGGATGTCGTCGTGGTGCTGAAAGTCCATGATGCCCTGCTGCACGAGCGCCTGAGGGCACAGGAGGCAGTTGTGATCGTTGCGATTACGAAATTGCGCAGTGTACATCGCCCGGGTGGTAGGTGGGCGAAAATGGGCGTGCGCGCGAAGATCCTCAAAAGGTCAGGTGTGGACCCGCCAATGAGCTCCAGCTGCGCCTGCCTTCACACGGCCTTCATAGCCTCATCAGGTCCCGACGCATGTTCCAGTTGTTCATGAGTTGTTCGCACTGTGCAGCCCCTACCTCCCTGAATCGGGGAAGAGACTTGCCTTGTGTTTCACGGTCGTTCCTCGATGCTTCCTCTCCTGCGTCTGGCCATGGGTTAGTGGGCGTGGCGTACACTCAGTGCCTCATGTAGCGTGCCTGTGCTTCCGCTCGTGGTCGTACTCGCCGAGCGGCTGGCCCCATCTTCGCGCTCAAACGAGCCCCCCCCCCCCCCCCGGCGCGCGCGCACAAGTCCATTGTCCAGCTGCCCAGGTTCCTCAGACCCCCCCCCCCTGTCCCAAACACTCAATGGCCAAACAGGGCGACAAACACATGCAATGTGCACTTTTCATCTTGTTTCTGGGTGCACAGTCACAACCTCCCCAGTCCCAGTCCCAGGGCAACAACAAGGGCCTGGAGGGCGCCGAAAAGACATTCCACACTTGATCTCAAAGACAATTTTCTTTCCAAAAGCGATCAGGGACCACTTTCGGATGGTAAAAATGGCGGTTTTGAGTCAGGAAGAGTCAACCCGTTTGTGCCCTTAATAGCTCCAGAATTTCTTCGGAAATGACCCTTTGGAGAGCGAATGTGGGTCAAACACAGGCATTTCCAAAAGAGATACTGACCCTTCTGCTGAATGTGGCCCATTTGGAGCTCGTTTTTGACCACTTTTGGCCCACCACTTGCACTCCCACCGGCAATGGTCAATGGTTTGGTGCCAGTCTGCCCTCCCCAATGAAACCTAAAACAAGGTGTGTTCCCTTACCAACAGTCGTCAATCACAGCGCTGAGCGCCGAATGGCGGTCTAAGCCACTCAACAACCATCACACGCACATTTGGTGTACAATCTTTGGGACTGGGGGTGCCGTAAAGGCTAACAAGTGTGCCGGCCAGCACTTCCGGGTGTGCGCACTTGTTCAGTTTGGGGGAGGAAATTGTCTACATTGTTTGCCCCCAGACAGTGGGGAAACGTGCTTTGGCAGGCAAGAGTGGGGCAGCCGTCCCGCTGCTTGCCGGGGGGCGGGGGGGTTTGAAGATCTAAAGGCTGCTCCAAAGCGAAGGGAGAAAGGGGGCACAGGGACGGAAGACGGGAAAGAAAGCAGGGGCGATGGAACGCGTGGCAAATTACCCAAAGATGGGAATTTTTCATGGGAGTGGCTCACAACTATATTGAGCTTTGGGAGTTGTTGCTCCAGACTGCATGCCATGCTGTAAGAGGGGTAAAGGGAGGCCTTCAAATGCAGCTTCACCAGCCTCCGGTTTTTGCTGAACTGATTCTGATCCATTTTGTAATTGGTCGTGGTGGTGGCCACGACGGCCCCAAGGCTTTCTTGGAACGGCGCCAAATTGTACCACGAAAAGTGAAACAAGTTCATCATGGCCCCCGCATAAAACTGGAACACCCGCAAGGTGTACATGTACTCGTTCTCAGGCAGGTCAACGAACAGCCTGCGGCAGAGCTGCACCACCTTCTCGTAGTCCGCCAAGGCGTACTTCAAACCAACCATCGCAAACTGCAATTCCACTGCATTGTTGGACGCGGCCAGGCCCTGTGCAGGCGGGTACAAGTGCCGGTGGTACAGGCTTTGATGCGAGGCCAAAGGTCTTGAGAAGACGGAAAAGGAGCAATGCCCTTTTCCAGCACACATACACACATACACACATACACACAGGCACACATACACACATACACACAGGCACGCGCACACACACACACACATCTTTACTGTCCCTCCAAAACTCGCAACAGGCACCCAACCAGAACCAGAACACACAACACAGCCCATGTCATGCACATGTCAGACCATGTCAGATCATCATGTTCCCAGAGAGCAAATGGGACAGGTGTCGTTGCATGACGCAGTGGGAGCTGCCGTGTCCACGATGGACATTAGCTCTCAGTAAATTATTCAGTAACTGCTGATGCGAAGTGCGTAAATGCACTTGTATACGGGGCCCGCTAGCTTGGCTAGTGGTTCTGCAGCTCAGACGGATGGCCTTGCAGAACAGGGACGAACAGAAAGCGCACAAATGGCCACCAGCCTTCCTTGGAAGGTTCCGGAGGGGGGGGGGGGCGGACGGAAGGCTGTAGCATGGACGTCGGCATAGCACGTGGATGCACCAGCCCACACCCTGACTGCTGTGGCAGGGGAGGTGCGGGTTGAGTCGTTCCGTGCACTCAAGTTATGGGGTTTCCTCACCCCAGGCGATAGCCCCGCACGTCCCTGTCTCGCACCGCTCCAGTGGTTGTTGTGGTTGTCGGGGTCCGAGGGCATCGCTCACCTTACTACTGATATGGCGCCACCGGGCGCGAAGGTAATCCACAAAGGCATAAGGGGAGGTGCCCCATGGCCACTGGTGCCCCATGGCCACTGGTGCCCCATGGGCCCAGAAAACCCTCCGGACCTGGCTGCAAAATGCAGCATTGGTACCACCCATACGCCTCCAGGTGCGGGGCCAGGGGAGCACCTGAACAAGGGCTGCCCCGGCCAACTTGTACTGGTTGGTCTCATAGTAGACCAAAAACTTGCGGAGGTAGCCTTCGTACGCATGATAATTCAGGACGATGCTGACGTCCGCGTCGTGCACCGCATCCACAAACCGCTTGAGATCGTAGTTGACCAGGGCCTTGTTCTGCCAAAAGCGGCACTCCTCAGGGCACAGACGACAGGCCTCATCGTACTCCACCAGGGCTTCCTCTTTCTTGCCCTGGCGGTACAGGTCATTGCCCTTGTTGAAGGCCTTGAGGGCGCCCTCCGGGATGTCACAGATCACGTGATCAAATGGCCTGAGGCAACACGACACATGCTTGCCAACTGCGCAGCGGGGGGCTCGTTTTTGGTGATCTGGTGCAAAAACCATGGCGTACGCCCTTTGAAAACGACTGGCGCATCCCATGGCCAAGTGTGCTCTTGAGATAGTTCCCATACCCTACCTCTCCCCTTCTCCGCACCCCGACCCCGTCAGGCAGCTCCAGTCACCAGCGGCTCACTGAGCCGCATGACGCTGTCCAGGGCGCACGCCAGCGGGTGCCGGGCCTGGAGGGGCAAATACCTGCATTTCCTCATCGAAATTGCATGCACATTGCACTGGAACTACATCCATTTTTAATTCCAAACATGGCATTGTTGTTCAGCATAGACAAATCTGAAAATGTGTTGCCTGTGGTGAGGCACCTCAAAGTGTAAAGCGGAGCCTGCTGCTCCCTGGCATGTAACAACTGACACCCCATCCCAAGGTGGCAGGCCTAAGGCATTACACACGGTTGTGGGTGGTCACAATACAAAACAAATTGGTTTCGGATATTCGATTTTTGAGTCGAAGCAGGTTTGCTCCTGATAACAGTGATAGGCCATGGTGTCCTCTGTGCAAAAAAATGCACCGCCCCTCTGTGGGGGTTACCACAACGTCCCTTAGGCCACCAAACAATTTGCAGCGTGTCTTCACAAAAATGCCCAAAACTACATGAGCACTCGTTCCTCACGGCCTCTGGACAAGCCACACAGACTTTGAACCAAAAAAATCTTTGGGGCTCAAAATTGAAAAATTCAATACATGGGGCCCCTGCGATTTGTCCCAAGAATCTGAAATAGAGGGGGTTTTGTCCCCGAGCCCAGAATGAGCTCTGGAGGGGGAGGGGGCTGTCCATAAAGGACACACGGGGGGTGGCCTGCTGCACATCCTGCTCAGTGCTCACGCTGTACTGCGCCAGTGTTGCGCCGTTTCGTATTCGAAACCAGAAATACTGTGGTCCCACGTGCCTTTTGTTGCACAATCCTGTGCTCCGTCTGGGGTGCAGCTGCAACAGAGCGTCCATAGCAACCTGTCTGTGACTGGCACGGCCCATATCAGGCGTGTCCTTCGGATTGACAGGCTTTGTTGTTGTTTTTTTCCGCTGAGCCTGAGGGCTTGGGTGGGTGGCAGAATTGCAGTGAGTCGACGGCGGTTGGCTGATGGCGGTTGATGGTCAACCGACGCTGGTTGGCCAGTAACCGAAAGCAGTGCCTGACCGGCGGGTGCACCATTGGTCCAGGCTTAGCGCAGGGCAGCAGAATTTTTTTTAAAGGGGCAGGGGTTCACAAAGGACAACTCTGCCTTCGAGTGTGAGGGAATGATAGGGCACAGTCTGAGGTTTTCTGTGTTTGTTGGTTCCGTGGGACCGACGGGATGTCATCAGTGTCCCAGCAGCCGGTCATGTTGGAGATGGGTCCTGCGAGGGGAGCTCTGGACACGGGGTTCGAGGAAAGGGCAGGGGGGGACTTGAACTGAAGTGGGCGGCTGGACATGTGGGTTGAATCTCTTGACCTCACCGAACGCGCAACCCGTGTGACAGAAAGCTCTGCACCTGGGTCCTCTGGGAGAGGGCTTCGCAGCTTTGGGCGCTTTGACGTGCTTGCGTTGCGGCGAAGCCCTGGGGCTCGTGCTGCGTGTCGGAACGGGGCTTACGCTGCGGAGCGTCGTCTGGGAGCTGCCGCCATCGGAGACCGATGTACGTGGGTCGGCGTACAGGCGGTGCATTGTGTTGTGGACCTCCAGAGATGGGCTCGACATGGTCCTTATGACCGCAGAGCCCTACTGCACGGAATGGTGGTGGGAGGGTGTCCACTGGGGTCACCTCTCGGGCCTTGTGGCAGAACAGGCGGCCCCTTCGACAGACGGAGCATCCACTGACATAATGCACAGGCCTGAAAAAAAAATCGTGCAGCAGACGCTAAACACAGACACTGTGCACTACAATAGGGGACTTTAAGCCATTGCTGCAAAGTACTGGACAAGCTGTGGAATGACAGCTGTTGGCAAGTAAGTAACGGCGCTTGACATGTAGGTTAGCGGCCGACCGACCGCGATTGGTAGTCACCCAGGACTGACATGATCGCAGGCGGTTGGACAGTAACCACCAGCGCTTGACCGCCAACCCCCAGCTGGCGATTGATTAGCGGTGGGTGGTTGCGGGCAATTGTAAAAAAGAAAACAGCCTGTCCTTGCAGGAAAAGTGCAGACGCTCCATGGCATCTCACCCACAAGCAGGCATTAGTGTGTGCCACATTTTTGTTGAGCGGAGTTGACTGTGTGCAGATGCTTCATTCCACTGCATGAGCACTACATAAATACAGGGCAAACCCCACCAGATAGGAACCCTCTAAAACCACCCACCCCTCTGTGTAGCAAGGAAAGGTAGCAACACAAATAGGTTTAAATTGTATTGTCTCCAAATGTGCAACCACCCTTGCATGATCTCTTGATAGCTATTTGGTCGCATATCCTTGAGGCTCATAGCAATGCCCGCCCATTGTATTCAACCCATGAATCAGGCTTGTCATGCATGAACAAGCCGGCTGTACATAGCCATTGCGTCATAGATGCACTAAGCATCACGCTCATCATGTGAGCCCCCATCATCATAATCCAATCTCCACCTACCCCCAGGAAGGGGTGCAGGTGGGTGCAAAGAGGGTGAAAGGGTGAAAAGAGTGGAAGGTGCCCACACCGTGTTGTGCGCCCCTAAGGTGGCTCTATAACAAGCAATGTGTCCACTGCATCAAGCAAACCCCTCAACAACCACCAAACGGCCATTCCAAAGCCCCTTCCAACCCAAAATCTCATCACACAGAGGCCATCAACAGAAGTAAAATGACTTTCCACCCAAGAAACCCAAAAACTTGTGGGAAAAGCACGAAACTAGGATGCTGTGTTTCCTGTGCTTTTGCCTGCATTTCATTGGAGTTTGTGTAAACAGGGTGCAGAAAGGGTGAGGGTTCAGCCCACACACTTTACACACCTGTGTTGCAACAATGTGACTCCTCCCTGATTCTTGACCTCCTTTGTAGGTGGAGGTTGGACTATAATCATGGGGAATCACCCAATGATGAGTGCATTCCTTTCTCTCCACTTTGGAGTTCGCCTCAGTGCAATTGCATAGATAGGCACAGTTGTACACTCGTATGCCATGCCGTTTGCCTACAGCCCCAAGCAGGTGTGCATGTCCAAAATCAGGTCACCTGGGAACTGGTTTGCTGGAACTGGCATGTGGCTGCTCGGCTGGTTGCTGGCATCCATTCCCAGGGCGGAAGAATACACTGCTGGGTAGGTGAAGAGCCAGCAACCAAGTCGTCACAGTTGTGTATGCTGTTACCCCTGAATACCGGTACCAGGAACCTGGACATGGGCGTCAAAGGATTGGCTGTGAGAGTTTCCCAATAGAGGGGGAGCAGGAGGGATGGACATGAAGAAATGAATGAGGCTCGCTGCCATTCCTGAATCTGATTGCCCCAGCAGTGACGCATTCCCTGCGTGCTCATGGAATTTATATTGCAGCTCTTGCTTGTATACCAGAAATTTCTGATGTTCAGTCTGATGCTTGTCACAGGTCCCAGGGTCCTTATTTCTGCACTTTCCAGCTCTTGCTGGACAAATGTCAACAAACAGCTGAATAGCTGTCCTGCATCCACAACAACCATGAAAAACCCAATTCTGTGGAACAAATTCTGGCCTTGTGGGTCTGGGGAATAAAACGTACCCAAAAGTACACACGGCGCACGCACGGTGCGCGCACGGATCAAGCAACACCCCCATATGGCTCAAAATGATCCGCGCGTCATGCTAATCATTTTGACAAGACATATGTGGGGGGAAATTTTTTGGTGGAAAAAATTTTTACACCTAAATTTCCCTTGCGGTGCCTTTGGCGCCAACATCCTTTCTTCCACAAAACAAGGGGCCCGGGATGGAAGCCCATTTCTCCAACCTTACCCACCTTCCTTCGCAGAGCCCCCCCAAGAGCAATTTTCAGGTTGCCAAAACACTCCGCTGTGTGGCTGTATGGGCTCTATGTGGCTCTGTGTGGGTGAGATGGGTCTGGTGCAGTAGGATAACCGTGGATACTCCTAACCGTTAACCAACAAATCCTTGCTGGTGAGTGGTGGGTAGTGGTGGAGGGTCAGGATGCGGGTTGGGTGGGTTGTGGGTGGACGATTTGGGTGGTTGGATTCAGGGCTTTTGCTCTATGTTAAGCACACAGAGCCACACCAGCCTCACGGCTCAATCAGCGGACGCCTGAAGGGGAGGCCCGGCTGGATCTGGATGAAGTTAGGTTGAGTGAATTCATGGCAGCCTTTGACGTTCCCAGATTAGGCTTAGGTGTCTGAGGCTCGCATGTCCCCACCCACAGACATTTTCGGTGCCACACCGGGTGAGCCTGTCTTTCTACCCTCAAACTCTGGGCAGATGACTTGTCTAGGGTCCATCGATGATGCTGATTTCATTTTACAAGACGAGTTATTTTTGAAGGAAGAATTCACTGAAACACCGTCGCTGTCATACGCTGTCTTCGCTGAATGCCCTGATGGTGCTCAACTTACTGCCGTGCTATTTGAGAATCGCCCCGTTCCAACATAGTCTGCTGCATCCTATGTACAAACCAGTGATCCACTCCGGTACGAGACAAAGCAGTTGCTGTACGTCAGTGGATAGGCTGGGAAAGCACAGCCATCAAGGACAAGTGAGTGCCAGACAAAACTGATGGAATGCTGTGGCACTTACGTGACCTGTTGGCGTGGCATGTGGGGTGGAATTCTGCAGTCTAACCCGCGTTGGTGCGCCAGCCAGCCGTTGGTTTGGAGGCATCTTTCTGTGTCAGCCTGGTTTGGCTCTGCATGGTGGCTCCTCCACTGACTGTCCAACTCGACTTGAATTCCTATTCATCACAGTGATTACCGTCCCTCCCTGCTATGCGTAAAGCATGACAGCTCATCTTCTGGGGGCAGCCTTCAGCTTTCCCACAACAGGCTTCGGCTCAGACATCTGACAGCAGGGGAAAAAAACCACATGGCTCTCATAAGATCAATGCATTTTGCGGATGTCCTTATTCAGCTACAGTAATGGCGTCAGGCCATGGCTTACCGTTAGCCGGGAAGGGGGGTGGGGGGGCGGAATGGCAGCCTAGGCTCCACCACCTGGCCCACCCACCCCCCCACATCCGAAAATATTTCCTCAGGAACAAAATGAAATTCTATTGCCTTCGGCAGGGCACCTCGAAGAGGGGAGAGGGACAACCATTCTTGAGCTGCTGAGGCGGGAAACCTGCATAAGCAGGTTGCGCCCTAGACCCCTTGGGAGCCACCCCACCCCCAACACCCAAATGGTGTGAAAAACGCATAAAAGGGGGCTAAAACATGCTTCACATGGGATATTTGATCATTTTGGATGGTCAAAGTATCAAAAAAATCAGTTTCAGAAATTTCCATTTTTGAGCTGTTGAGGCGGGAAAACTGCATAAGCAGGTTGCGCCCTAGACCCCTTGGGAGCCCCCCCCCCACCCCCCAACACCCAAATAGGGTGAAAAACACATAAAAGGGGGCTAAAACATGCTTCACATGGGATATTTGAGCATTTTGGATGGTCAAAGTATCAAAAAAATCAGTTTCAGAAATTTCCATTTTTGAGCTGTTGAGGCGGGAAAACTGCATAAGCAGGTTGCGCTCTAGACCCCTTGGGAGCCCCCCCCCCCCCCCCAACACCCAAATAGGGTGAAAAACACATAAAAGGGGGCTAAAACATGCTTCACATGGGATATTTGAGCATTTTGGATGGTCAAAGTATCAAAAAAATCAGTTTCAGAAATTTCCATTTTTGAGCTGTTGAGGCGGGAAAACTGCATAAGCAGGTGGCGCCCTAGACCCCTTGGGAGCCCCCCCCCCCCCCCCAACACCCAAATAGGGTGAAAAACGCATAAAAGGGGGCTAAAACATGCTTCACATGGGATATTTGATCATTTTGGATGGTCAAAGTATCAAAAAAATCAGTTTCAGAAATTTGCATTTTTGAGCTGTTGAGGCAGGAAAACTGCATAAGCAGGTTGCGCCCTAGACCCCTTGGGAGCCCCCCCCCCCCCCCCCACACCCAAATAGGGTGAAGAACACTTAAAAGGGGGCTAAAACTTGCTTTACATAGCATATTTCATCATTGTAAGTGGTCAAAATATCAAAAAAATGTTTTGCAAAATTTTCCATTTTTGACTTGTAAAGGGTTGAAAACTGCTTACCAAATGCCATTGAACCACCTACAAACAGCAATTTTGAAGCTTTTGGGGGGCCCGTGGCACGGGCTACATAGGCCCAGCGGCCACAACGTGGGTCCCCCTGGGTGCTCAAGTACCCGTATTGTCACTAAATCATCACCCAAACCCATCCCAGGGGCAACAGAGGGGTTTCAGAAAAGGCGAATTTCGGAAATCTTGCAGGTGTCACTAACCAGCCTACACAACGGCAATTTCGGGGCTTTTGGAGGGGCCATGGCTCGGGCTATATGGGCTTGGCAGCCACTACGTGGGTCCCCATGGGTGCTCAAGTACCCGTATTGTCACTAAATCATCACCCAAACCCATCCCAGGGGCGACAGCAGGGTTTCCGAAAAAGTCGAATTTTTGGAAATCTTGCAGGTGTCACTAAACAGCCTTATCCAGCGTGAAAACGGCTAAGTCCTCACTAGCAAGGGCCCATAGGGGGGGGCGACCGGGGGTACCTGGAGTTCGGACCCGGGACCCCCGCCATGGGTTAGGGGGTCCGTGTACAAGAAAAAAGTTGCCCGGGACCTGGGTTCAAATCCACACACAGCACCCAGAATACGCAAAGAAGTTTTGACCCCCCCCCCCGACACCCCCCCCCACCCCCCCCCCCACCCCCCCAAAAAGGGGTACCCGGGTACGGGGGG
This sequence comes from Eutreptiella sp. 'Long Island Sound 2002', assembly GCA_964036045.1. Lineage (NCBI taxonomy): Eukaryota > Euglenozoa > Euglenophyceae > Eutreptiales > Eutreptiaceae > Eutreptiella > Eutreptiella sp. 'Long Island Sound 2002'. The sequence continues at coordinate 26,458,537 of OZ038396.1, read as the reverse complement.
CTAAAGGGGTCAAAAACGAAAATTCATTGGGGGATCATTTTCTCTCCTAAAATGATGATTTTACAAGGGGTTGGACATCCGGTACCATACCTTGGGGTATTGTACGCGAATGACCCCAAAAAAGGGGGGTATATGGCGTACGCACCTGCGCTTGATCTAACAACCCTCTTCGAGGTGATTTATCAAATGGGCCCGAAATTGAAGGGCCATTTTGGGTACACAAACTTCTTTTTGGCCTCTGGCCCTCCTACCCATCCCCCCCCCCCCCCCCGGGTACAGGTCACAGTCACCACTAAGCCGTGGCCTGAATGCCGTCCTCGGTTGTAAATGATGGAGATTGTGGTGAGCCCAAGAGGACAGACGGCCAAGGGTTGGGCGGGAAGAAAATTGCTCTGCGGGGGGGGGGGGGGACACAGAAGCCCATTTTCCCAACCCCCCCCCTCCTTGGCCGCCGTGACGGGAGGGGGGGTTCAGGGCGGGGGTGCCCGACCTTCCGTGCCGGCTGGGGGGGGGGGTCGACCCAACATCTATGGCTCAAAATGATACCCACATCGCGCTGATCATTTTGACTACTCAAATGTGGGGGGGGGGGGGGAATTACTGGTGGAAAAAACTTTTTTGGGCCAAAATTTGTGTTCCTGCACCTTCGGCGCCAACGTCCGTTCTTACACAAAACAAAGGGCCCGACACGGAACCCCATTTCTCCAACCCCCCCCCCCTCCTTCGGCGGGCGTCCATGTCACCCCTCCCCCCCCCCCAGAGCAATTTCCAGGTCGCCTTGTCCACCAGCCTCCTTCAGCCACGGGCTTTGAGGAGACGTGCACCCTGTGAGGTCCCTCTCCTCCCCCTCCCTTACAAATTGATTCAAGCGGTGGCTGGGGTGTGGGTCAGGTCAAGATTTGAGCTGCTTGCTGCAGCTGGATTCTCCGCAGGCTCAACAGGGTACCAATCAATACGCAAATTTCGCACCCCCGGATGGACTTCCTTTTGTACTGGTCTCTGATCATTGCCAGAGTAATGTAAGATGACCTCTGGGGATCCTTGCGTTCCCAACCATCCAGCTCCTTGAAGCAGCCCTTGAACATGCCCTTGGCAGGGGTCCATGGTCGCCAACACCAAAGCCACCTTTGTCACCAAAAGGTGAGAAAAAACGGGGGGAAACAGGGAAAACAGGGAAACAACCGCACATATGGGGTTCCTTTGTGTACATGAAAATTGGAAGAAATGTCTGTCACATAACACAAGATGGGTACATCTTGCGCTTAGTCTACAAAAGCCAGGACACAACCAAAGAATCTAAACTTATTGATACGATGTTCCAAAACCCCCTAAAACCCTAGCGACACCTGGTGACAGAGGTTCGTCTGGCGTACGCATTCAGGAACGATTTCTTTCAAAAGTGAACAAAGGGGAAAGAGTTCACAATCCTGCTCTGGCGAACAAATAGGGAAAACGGGGGAAAACGGGGCGAAAAAGGGGGAAACGGGGGGAAAACGGGGGAAAACGGGGGGAACACAGGAGAAGAAAGTGTAGGGCCTAATGGCGACCATGGATGCCTGCCTGAACAACCCTTGCGCACCTGACCAAGCAGTTCCCAACAAGGGGCAAAAACTTGATTTGTGCCTCTTTCGGACGGGGTTCAACAACTTGCAGCCCGACAATGCAAAAAAGAGCTCACAGACAATGTGCTCCCCTGGGACCAGTCTCTCCGAGAAACCTTCCAAAGTACAAAAGGCACAGCGATGATGGTCAGAAATCAACAGAGGGAAGCCAGGCCGCGAGAAGGTCAGGTAGAAATGCATATTGAGGAGCTTAGCCTTTGGGCTGCTAGGCGTTGCTTTCTCTTCCTGAGTCGGATAGAGTAAGAGAAAACACCCTCTTTGCCCACAGAGCAAGAGGCACCCCCTTGCACAGCCTGAAGTTTGCTCCCTGGATGCTCGGCCGTGGCAACTCTTGTCTCTTCCCCTCCTGGTGGGCTGATGCTGTACCCCTGGTGCCTGGGGAGGGGATCTTGCCTGCTTTGCCCCGTATCTTGGACTGGCAGAAGGTTAACACTGAACAGACCGACTGTTTTCTTTTGTCCTTGCCGCTGATAGCTCGAGTCTGGTCCGAAAAGGCTAAGCGGTATCATGGCAATGCACGGACCGAAGCGATCATACACGAGTGTGTGTGTGTGTCAACGAAAAAGGTCTCACCGCGCATTCCTCGAGCTGTCAATCTATCAACTTTTGGGAGACAGAAGCGCGGTTGGCAGATTCAAAAAAAAAAGTGGAAAGGCCTTCAAAAACGGAGCCACTTCTGCTCACCCTTTTTTTTGAAGCAGCTGACCATACAGTCGAGCCTGCCACAGAAAAATCTAACCCAACCCAAGAAATCAACCCAAGGTGCAGCCAGCCACAGAAAAACGCGCTGCAGCTTTCGGTTGCAGAGCTGCAGTGCCAAATCAGTGAAGAGTGCCATTTTTTTTGGGGGGGGGGGTGCCATTATTACAGGCGCACACGAACCCATGAAGGTCCGAATCGCTGTCGTGGCTGAGTTAGGGAGCAGTTCACCCTGCCTTGCACGTACGAATGGCACACGGCGCGACAAAGCTACCGACAAGTGGAGACTAAATCAAAGCCCCACATGCAAATCCGCTGGCTGAAACCGGAGTCCAAGCTGGCCTGGCACCCGGTGTGATCCCGGAAAACCCCCGTGCATCCTCCCCTCCAGGACACCCCTCCCATGCAGAGAACCCACCTGACAAGTGATTTCTGCGTAAGTGGGGGGAGGGAGGGGCATGATGGGAGATCACCAGTTAGCCAGGCGACCACCGGTTTGCTCGCGCACACCAACATCCTCTGTTTGGGGACCCTGCTGTTGCCTGGTGAGAGCCCTCCCGGTCCTAATCTGTGACCCTCCGTGCGCTTGTTGCATCTGGACCACACTCTGGCTCACTGCCTTAGAACCGCTTACTGAACGTGGACGGGTGTGTGGGCAATGAAGGTAGGCATTCAGATCATTCGCAGCATCCTACCCTAATACCAGACTCATCAGGTGTGTGTTTTGTGTTTGGGACTGGCGGGTGGGGGTGGGGGGACTGCATCGCGGAGGTCAGTGAGCATAGATGTGGGGCATGACATTCAACAGGGGCTCCAGCGAACGCCAGGAGGCAATTCCCTACAGACAGCCTCCCTTCCCTTGGCTCGCTGATGCGTGAGCCTGTGTGCTCAGTTCAGAGCTGGGGATGAAGTTGGGGGGGGGGGGGGGGCTGTGCCTCCGCTTCCTTCTCTCAGCGCGGGCGGGATGCCTCCCTCCATGCCCCACACTGCGGGCCTGCCTGTTGGGAGGGTGAGTTGGGCTAGGAAAAGAGGCAGGCAAGGCAGGGGCGCAAAGAGGCACGGAAAGCGCACTCGTGAAATGTAATGGAAATGGTGGAGGATGATAAAGCCCATAGATAGATGGCAAAACCAAAAACCCCCCATGAGACAAGACTTAGGATTCCTGCAAAATAGGCACGCAGGCAGGCACACAGGCAGGCACGCAGGTTTGCAGGCGTGTGGGTGGCTCTTGTTTTCGTTGACTGTGGCACGTGTATCGCAGTCGTGTGTTGCAGTCCAGAGTGGGAAGACACCCACAGCATCCCGTCCCTGGTGCTGGTGGCCAGATGCATGTATGCACATGCTTTGCGTGATATTCTAAGCCAAGCGAGCCAAGCGAGTGCGGAAAAGGGGGGGTTGGTTGGACGTGCCCACTGGCGCGGCTGGTGTGCTGAAGACAGTTTTGATAAACCGGAAATTCCCGCTGACCTAGACTGGTTTCCCCAGTTTACAAGATCATTTTGCACCCCTGGTCCTCCTGCTGTGCACCTCTCACTACCATTGCCTGTCTTATTGTCCTGTCTTGCATCTCCATTTGCCCTCGTCCCTGTTTGCGGCGCAACTACGCGCACTTGGTGGTCCTTACAGTTGCAACTTGTGTTGCGTTCATTGCCTGTGGAGGGCTGACTGTGATGCTATGCCAAGGGTTCCCAATGTTTGGGGTCTCCTGGAGGGGGGGGGGGTTCCCCCAACCCCTTGACAACCAAAAACTGATGAAGGGCAGGATTGCCAGCAAGTTGAATGATTATGTGGGGGTGGGGCTGACATGTGTCCAAATCACAACAAGTCCCAAACAGACGAATGCAGTCAAGGCCCACTCAATCATGTACAGCTGTATGCAGGAACACAGAGTGTCAGGATTCACACAGCACAACAGCAGAGTGGGTACAGAGCTATTAGAGTCCTAACCGCCAATAGGCCGAGGGAAAGGCTCGGACAAGAGGGGTAAAGGCAAGCTCTAAGCACTCTGACCTACCCCAATCCCCATGGGATTCTGTGCGTGCCCTGGGGCCGCGGTACTTTAATGTTGTAGACGATAGAAGACCAAGGGAAGGAGGAAGGGGCAGCAAAGAGATGTTGGAGAGACCTCATTGGCCAGGAGGACTGTCTCCAAAACAAGGGAAGCCGATGGGGGGCACCGCAATTCGAGAAACTCCCAATACCCAAGGCACAATCGCCCAATCTCCCATAAAATTTGATTCACCCCTGAGGAGTTTTCTGTCGACCGCCCGGGGGGGGGGGGGGGGGGACACTGCGACTGTGCGTCTGGAATCGAGCTATGAACACTGGTGATGCTTCTCAACAGGGTACAGACGCGCCCTTGGGCGCGTCATCTTGCGGCCATGACGGATCTGAGGGGGATTGGAGCCCCCTAACCCCTCCAGGGGGAAAGGCCCTTCATTCTCAAGCCCCGTCCATGGAACCCCCACCCCACCCCCTTGGCGTCAGGTCCCTCCCGTCTGCAATCTGCACCCTTATGCCTGTGCTGGTGGTCCCTGGGGTGGTGGGGCGCCCTTGCCCAGGCCACCCTTCCCGGGTGGCGGGGGACCACCCTTGCCCTTGCCTGGTGGGTATCCCTTGCCCTTGCCGGGTGGTCCCTTGCCCTTGCCCTTGCCCTTGCCCTTGCCATCCCCTGCAGGGCCTGGTGGTGTGCCGCCGCTCGTGGGGGAACCAGTAGGCGGGGCCTGGCCTGCTGCGCCAACCGCCACGGGTTTTGACACAGATGGTGGTGCGGCAGCGGGTGAGCCTGTGGCTGGGGCCGGGGCTGAGGCCGGATCAGGAGCTGCGGCTGTAGCAGGTGCTGCACTGGGGTCTGCACTTGAGGGGGCTGCTGCTACAGCTGGTGCGGCTGCAGGCTTGGCCTCTTGGCTTGGCACCTTCTTCAAGTCACTCATGACTGCATTATTCGAGACATCCAACCGATTCATGAGTTCCTCTAACTTCTCTGCCTTCCGTTGCTCGTTTTGCTCGATCAGGAGCGTAAAATGCTCTGTGAGCAAGGCTTTGTTGTTTTTCTTGACCTGGAACAGGAAATTGTGGAAATGCGAGTATGACAACAGTTGAATGGAGCGTTGAACTGTAAAAACATGTCACACTGAATGCAGTTCTCCCACTATCCATGAAAATTGAACGAAACGAAATTGTTATTATACTCAACTTGACAATAAATCTATTACTATTCATTTAACTACAGTGGAGGGGAAATTTTCGGCTGGAGACTGTTCTGGCACACCTGGAAAATTGGGCATGGCGCAAAAGAAGAATCACGCTTGGCACGAAACACCCGACACCAAGCTTCACAGGGAATATTTCTGAAAAAACGAAATTTTCCTTACAAAAGTGTCCTCCAGCAGAAACCACGCAATGTATACTTTGTTGGTGACACGGCTCACGGTGGACACAATTCGTGGCACGGTTGAAACGGTTGGTGACACGGTTGACAGGTTGGACACGGTTCGTGACACGGTTGACACCGTGGGGAACACGTTGCACATGGGTTGCCAGAGTTCCCCATTCAGTTCGACAATTTTGGCGAAAGCTGGTAACAATGTCGACATTAGCAACATCCGAACAAAAGCAACCAGAACACGCTCACTTTGACAGGCAAACCCAACCTGAAGATCCATTTTGGCATTCATGAACTCTATCTCTGCATTTTCGTAGCGTTGCCGCGCGTTGGTGTTGCGGATGACTGTCTCGTCAATTTTTTGTCGCAACAGGTCGATGTCCGTCTGGGCCATCTGCTCCAATTTCCCCAGCTCAGCCTTCACCATATTCAACACTTCAGTTTCCTTCACTGCCTGTTCAAAACGTTCTTGAATGGTCCTGTTCAACAGTTCCTTCTTGGCTGCCACTTCCTCCCGGAGCCGCTCTTTGTCCGCTTGCATCTGCTCCATCATCTCAGCTTCGGCAGAATCAGCTGCAGCCAGTTCCTGCGAAGCACTCAGCCCTTCGGCACCTTCGGCACCCTCGGCACCCTCGGCACCCTCAGTGTATCCGTAGCCCTGCTCTTCGGTCCACTCACCGTAGTCCCCATTCTCATAGTACCCCTCGTAATACTCGCCATTCTGCTCCTCGGTCCACTCAGCGTCGGCATCCCCGGTCTCGGGGGCAGCAGCAGCTGGTGTTTCAGAAGCCTCTGGCTGGGCAGATTCTGAAGCTTGGTCTTCAGCGGTTGGTGTTGTTGGGGTCACTGCGGTTCCTCCTTCTTGCTGCTGCTTTTGCAATCGCTTTTGGCGGATTCTCTCTGTAGCAGAGAGCTTTGGGGCCGCACTGGCGGCATCAGACATTGGAACAAAAAAGGGGGAACACTCAAAAAGTGAAAGCATGTTCTGGCGTCGCGTGCGCCTGGGCAATGCCTCCCTGCGCCTCCCTCACCGGATGCTGCACACCTCTCCCCCTTGGGATCCTGCTTTTGATGGCTGCATCGTTTTCTGTGTGCTGCCAAAGGGGGCGGTGTCGCATGGTGTGTGCACGGTTCGGATTGTTTTGGTTCAGCGGCCAGAAGTTACCCCCTGGACAGAACTCTTGGCAAGCTGCCAAAATCTAAGGCGCTGTAGGCGTGGGAGGAAAATTTTTGGTGAGGGCAAGCGCCCCCCACAGCAGGATCTACTTAAGATCCGTCGGCAAATAATGATGATTGATGGCGAGTGAATCATGGTGAATCATGGAGAAATGGAGACCACCAATAACTGTGAACAGCGAATGCAGGGCAAATGATCCAAACCCTAACCAAATAATCAGAGATAAGGAACATATTGCTGGTATCGTGTGATACTTGGACTATGTTCCGGTTCTCCAGTGCATTGCCACCCCAACGTTTCCACTTTTGCAATTGCCAAACTGCCTGCTGTGGTGGCTGGCTCAGGGGGTGCAAAACCTTGCGAATAACGGCGGTCCATGGCGAAAAATGGCAAAGTGCTAATGTGTCGCAGAATATCAATCTTTGTGCAGACTTAAAGGAATCTTTAATTTTTGGGGCCGCCCAAAAACCACCCAAAATCAGAAAAATTGGTGGTTTTGTGCACTTTTTGCAGAATCAGCAGTTGCAAAACCAAAGTTTTTGTTGTGTTTTTGTACATTCTTATGGAGAGGAGCTCTTTGGCCCAACCAAATACTATGCTACTGGATGGTTGTTATTTCCAAGAGCTTGCTGGATGGCATCCGTTATTTCCTGGTGCCTGAAATGGTTCATTGTTCAAACGGCAGGCATATGTTTGCAGGCATAAGCTAGGCCAAAGTCAAGCCGTGCATTGTGACAGAAAGGCGTGCATTGGCAGTAGCATACTCAGGAGCGTTGGACAGAGGCTAGGAGAGAGGGTAGAGGGTGCACATTGGGCATTTGCAGTCCCCAGTTGCAGAATGCCACAGTTGAACATGAAACTCACCTTGGGGGCGTCCAACTGGTCAGCATGAAGGGGGAGGAGCTGGGGTGAAAACTGCATTTATCATGCCAATGACAATACCGCAACAATCGGACACAGCTGCCCTGTGTGCTTCAGGAACATACCGTGCCATGGTGGTTTCATGGGAAATAACCTGAAAACAGGATGGCATGCTCTGCATAATGCCTGCAGCCAACAATGGCACAAGCAAGGGACAAAAAATTGTGCTGCATAGAAGAAAATTGTAACACAGGACGAGGTTATCGGTGGAAACATTTTTTGCCCACTTTTGCATGGTATTTTTTGGTCCATACGCAAGATAGGCCAAATATCTTTCCGTGCTGTTGTTGTTGTTGTTTTTGGCGTAAAAACACGCCTAATCCTAGCAAATATCATTTCTGCCAAACATTAGGATTTCTACAGTAGGACACACATGCCAAGGACATTGCATTCGAAAATGGACCACTTCAGAGGGGGCGTCAGATACCCCAAATACACAGCAGGCAGACAAATGCCACCCCCCTGTGTGATAGGGGGAATGTTTGCCCGGCGCGCACCCGGCGCGCTACTTTTCTATTAACTATCCCGGCTTCAGCCCCAGATTTACCCTCCCATGGAGAAGCCTACAAAGCACGTTGCAAAATAAAGCAGGATCTGTGATTTCAACCACTCCAACTGTCATTTGTAGTGTAATTAACAAACAACATTGGCCCCACAAGTGTGGCCGAGTTGCTTTGGTCAGTCCAAACCTGAGGCGGGACATGCTCAGCGTGCCCGTTTCAAAGTGCACATGCACGCATTTCAGGAACTACGCAACAAAACACAACGCAACGCAACGCAAAGCAAAAGCGTAACGAAGATTGTCCCGGTTTCCTCAATAGCACCGGAAGGTTGGGGCCCAAAAGAGGGCGGAAATGCTACGTCACCCCTGCATTCTCGGGGGTCCCCAACAAAGGAGACAAAATCAGAAGTCAAAACCGACGCTAGGGGTCACCATGATGCTCCTAGTATCTCAAAGTGTGGGTCTCTAGTACAGCCAGGCGCCCAAATAGCTGCACTGTGCTAAGTGCGCCCCCTTAGTGCACCCCCTAAAAGGCCACTAGAGGGGCACGGGTCCAAAAAGATGCCCGGCGCGCGCCGGGCACACTAACGTTCCCCCATATTCCGTCTGGTTGTTGTTGCTTTATGGGGCCCTGGACAGTCACCCATTCTTCCCTCTGCATGTTGCGTCGGGTTGCTGCTTTCTGTCGGTCGCTGCGGCCAGCCGGTGCTCCTGCTGGTGTTGTTTCCGCGTTCATGGAGCCCAGTGGTTGGTGTGCTAGGGCTGTGCTGGATGTGGCATGGTGTGCCGTTTGCGCATCAGTGGCGCCCATTAGTTGGCATATTGAGGTTGTGTTGGTTGTTGTGGGGGTCGTTTAACTGTTTTTGCTGTCCACGCTGCGTTTCCGTTTGCGTGAGCCCCAGATGCCCTGCTCCGCACGGGCCCCAGCGGTGGCCCACTGGGCGCGGGAGAACAACAGCGCTGTGCCACAGGGGCCCCAGGGTTGGTTCCCTGGGTGCCTGATCCCCTGTGCACAATGGTGGCTGCACGGAACGCATCAGGGGCCCCACTGGGCGCAGGTTCCCCTGAGCATGGACGGACAAAAACGTTCCGCTGCAGCGGCCCCGGGGTTGGCCCTCTGGGTGCCCCATCCCCTGCGCGCATTCACCATTTTACGTAACTCCTGAGGGGCCCAGCTGGCCCACTGGGAGTCTGATCTCCCAGCCGACCCCCCTGGGGAGTCAATAGGTCTCCTCAACGGCCTATGTTCCTTTGTGTGCGAAATGGCGGTGGGTCGGGCTGGGGGGACCACAGGTGGGGTGGGGGGGGATGTGGGCGCCCCTGGGTGGGTTGCGGGTGTTGGTGTGGGGTGTGGGCTGGGGGGCCCTTGTTGTCCCTTTCCCCCTCACGGCTGGTGTGCCCCTGGTGGCACCCCCTCCTGTTGCGCAAACAGCCCATCTGGGCTGCGGGAGACACCCCCCACCTGATGCCGGTTGAGCAGGGGTTGTCCTGGCACCCGGTAGCGACAGGGCTGGCTGGCCAGGCCATCCCCTGTGTTGTCGCTGCCCCCCATGCGCATGCTCTCCCATCTCCTACGTTCTGGTTCCCCGTTCCCGCTGTCCTGGTTGCCTCCCCTGCCTCGCTGCCCCCCATCCTCCTTGTCCGCCACACTCGCGCTCGCCCCCCCCCCCCCCCGCTGCTGCTCGGCCGCCTTACAGGGCTGGATGGTTTGGGAAAAGGTGGCTGGCGGACAGAAGAACTTGGGAAAAGCTGCAGTGGCTCCCAAATCATTGGCATCGAATGGGCATCCACCCGAGGTGGCCGCTGGTGACCAATCCGTCGCTGTTTGGGTAAGCTTGGTTCCCTCCCTTTGATGTGGCTGCCGGCGAGCATCCAACCGACTGTGGAGTTGGTTGCAATCCGGGGGTGGCGAGGGGGTACTGCCGCGGACATGTCGTCCCTTGGACAAGGGGGGAGTGGTAATTGCCAGTCATGGTCCTGCATAGTCCGACGAAAGCATGCACAGCACTGCCAACAGAAATGCCATTAGAAAGTAGCCCAATTGAGAACCGTATCACTGTGGCCCCAGTCATCCAATCAACATGAGTTGGCAAAGTAGGCCCCGGATTTGTCTCAGGAGCATGAGGCTCGTCGCTTTCGGGTTCAGCTTGCACCAGTCGCTGCCCTGCCGTGGCCAGCATACGTGATCAGTAGCGCGGCAACCCCTGAAACGTTGTGGGAACCATAAACCACGGCATTGCACTGCAGACCCTCTGCTGACCTCGGAGGAGCCCTGGTGAAAGTGCACAGGGCTGCCATTGTATTGATGCTGTGCTCTCCACATTGGTCTGCTCCTCGGGCCCTGCCCCATGCCCCCCCCCCCCCCTCCACCCTTCCAGTTCGGCACAGTCAATTGCGATGAGAGTGGGTAGCAGGTCCGGAAAATTCGGTCGATGCGCCGATTGCCTGCAGAATACAGAGCTCAAGTGTCCAGCACATCGCAGAGGTTTGAGGACAAACAGCTTGGCATGCAAGCACACTTGGCGGTGAACCCACTGCACAGCTCCCCGACGTCGATTGAAACTTGGCCATCGGCTGTGGGAGATCAGCTTTAAGCGCCGTCGCAGTTAGCGCTGTGCGCAGGCCAGTGCTGAGTGATCCCGGGGAGTGATCCCAACTTTAGGTATCCCAACTTTAGGTAAGGGGGGGAGGGGATGTTTCGGGACTCCAGAGGCTGTGGCCAACCCACGCACCCATC